>JAGFZM010000164.1:311469-344868 GCA_017657215.1 Limnothrissa miodon | reverse complement strand
GGAGCCGGAGTGACGGCCTCGGGAGCCGGAGTGACGGCCTCGGGAGCCGGAGCCGGAGTGACGGCCGCCAGAGCCGGAGAAGGAGTGATGGCCGCTGGAGCCGGAGTGACGGCCTCGGGAGCAGGAGTGACGGCCTCGAGAGCCTGAGCAGGAGTGCTGGCCGCGGGAGCCGGAGCAGGAGTGCTGGCTGCGGGAGCCGGAGTGACGGCCTCGGGAGCAGGAGTGACGGCCTCGGGAGCCGGAGCAGGAGTGCTGGCCGCGGGAGCCGGAGCAGGAGTAGCCAGGTCGGGGAGCCTTTTACCCCAGAGGCCTTTGGGGTGAAGACAGGGCGTGACAGTAGGTCTTCCAGTGTGAGGAGAGGGTAGCCAATGATCCTCTGGGCAGCGTTGATGACTCCCTGTAGTGCTTTCCTCTGAGCCACTGTGCAGCTAACATACCAGATGCATATGCAGTACGTTAGGATACTTTCGATGGAGGCTCTGTAGAAAGACACCAGCAGTCTCTGTGTGATGTTGTTCCTCCTAAGTACTCTCAGGAAGTATAGTCTCTGTTGGGTCTTTTTCAGCAGCTCAGAGGTGTTCACACTCCAGGATAGGTTTTCCTCTATGTTGACTCCCAAGAAGCGGAAGTCTGCCACCCTCTCCACACAGTCATCGCTGATGATTAGTGGTTGGACTTCTGTCTTGTTTCTTCTGTAGTCTATTATGAGTTCTTTGGTCTTTTTAGTGTTTAGGAGAAGGTTTTATCCTTGCACCAAGAAGACAGACGCTCCACCTCATCTCTGTAGGCAGACTCGTCTCCCCCAGATATGAGCCCCACCATGGTAGTGTCATCTCCAAACTTCACAATGGTGTTGCTCTGGTGGGCGGGGGTGCAGTTGTATGCATAAAGAGAGTAGAGAAGTGGACTGAGCACACAGTGGTGACCCAGTGCTTAGGCTTAAGGCTGGAGATGTGTGACATCCCACTCTCACTCTCTGTCTGCGGTCGGTGAGGAAGCTGCTGATTCACCTGCAGGTACTGTGAGGGAGCCCTAGGTCTTTTAGCTTGACATCCAGTTTGTATGGAAGAATGGTGTTGAATGCAGAGCTGTAGTCTACAAAAAGCATGCGCACATAGCTTCCTTGCCTCTCCAGGGTTGATCGATAATTGCACATGTGTTGGGCCAAACGTTTTTATTCTTGCTAAACATGTGTTTTATTCTTCATAAATCCTTGACAGAGAAGTAGTCATGATGTATGTTTATCTCTAGTGAGGTTAAAAATAGAGGGTTTATGGATGCTTTTATGTGCTTACTGTAACAAATAGGCCAGAAATTTGGCTTAGACAATTTTAAAGCCACTATGTGTAGGATTTATCTTCTATTTATCTTCGTCTTTTGTTAAAAATATATTTTTTATTTAAAAAATATAATGTAAAACGATGGTAATTACCTCCATGAATAAATTGTAGTGTTCCCGTAAACTAATTTCCATTCATATATAGATGTGGTTGGGTACCAAATGAGAATATCCATTTTGCCACCAGGGGTGCCGCTAGAATCATTGGGCCCAGTGAAATGAAACCAGGTGCCCCTGGTTACCACATCCATTAAATCTGCTAATTCTGTACCTGGATGGATTGGTAAATGGAGAAATCCCGCCACCCTCTGGCTGATTTAGGAAAGTCAGACACATATAATACACAAGTCTTGATAGTAAAAAAAATATATATTTTTTAAATATCTTTTCTGCAACATCATAAACTTTAAGACACCACTACGCTTTAAACAATGTTGGACAAGTTTGTCAGTTCTTGTCAGTTCTCCCAAAATGCATAGGCCGATTATCCTGGAAAGTATTTATTAAGTCAGGGAAGGTTTAACCTTGGATGAATGAGAATTTTCACTAGTAATGGATATTCATTAAATAGAATGCATTTTCAGTGCAGTGCATACAGTGCAATTAAAATCTTGACCCTAAATTAAAACTATATCACTGGCATGGTTCAGAATAGGCCATGTGTTGAAACGAAAACAAAAAATGTACAAAATGATTAATTCTGAGTCCACTGCCATGTCCTGATTTTACAAAAATATAATCTTTCACTCAGTTGATGAGAAGATTTTCATTAAAACTTGTCAAACTAGAGGGTACAGTACCTGAGGCTAAAAAAAGCGTGCACTCAATGAGCTTATAAGGCAACATGCCCATTGGCTGGTATCCAGTGTTTTTGTTTTCAATGAATAATATTTGTCTTTCATTTGGTGATGCTTGCACACAAATGTGACCAGCAAAGCTTAGACACCACAGACCATAACTAAAACTTATAGGTAAATTTATAGTTATTGTGGCTCTGGGGCAGGGGTAGCAGGGCAAAGCTGCTTTGCATCTCCTGTCCTTTGGACTTTATGAATTTCTAATTAGCCCATCGGTAGCTCCTCATATTCTTATTCCCTTATTCGTATTCCCGATTCTTCCTCTGGCCGCCCCTCGTTGGAGGTATGGTCATTTCTAGTTTTGTTTTAACATGTTTTGTGTACCAAAATAACAGGACCACTGATGTCCAACCAGAAGCGCAGGTAGGCTACAATGGATTGTTGTGGACGACCAGTTGTGAGTGGCCTTATTTAATCTGTGTTGTATTGTGTCAGTAAGAAACATCATTTTGCTCTTCAGGAATTCTTGCACGTTTGCAAATATGGGCTGCATGAAATATGATGCCATGTGACTGGTAGGCTATGTGTCTGCTACTGGCAATAAATCTAATATTTATGGTGTTACTGGGTTTAGCGGCTTGTTTTTTTTTGTATGACTCCTTCATGCTTGCATTAGGTTAACACCTGGACACCTTGGTAGTCTGCTGTGATTCTGGAATATTGCCAATACGTTTCTGGCCTTAACCAAGTCATCAGCATTAGGTTCATATCACACGTAGGGGAGTGATAAACAACTTGGGAATACTAGCAAGCTCTCATGTTTTTCTGAAAAATCAGTCAGCCTGTGTTCTTCTGTCAACTCAATGCTGATGATTGTCTGTGTGTGTGTTGCTTTTGTTTTATGTAATTGTTTATGTAAGTGTGCATGTATTCCTGGTCATATTTTTCAGATTATTTTTTAATTTCATGTGTAGGCTACCTTAGGAGCTGAGTCCCAAATCTGAAGTAGCCAGCTTCTCTTGCTGGTGGGGTCCTGTATGTGATTTTCCTTCACTTGTTGAGACTCGTTTTTGCCGTCTGAGTGTGAAAGAGAGATCGATCAAGCACATGATCGAACAATTATTTGTTGAAGTCATTTTGGTGTGTGTGTGTGTGACAGAGAGAGGACCCCCCTCCCCCGCTCTGTCCCATTTCCTCGTATGAGAGGTAAGAGGTTCATCATTAAGGGAGCTAAACATTTTTGACCTTAACTGTAACAGCTTCCCAACCCTACAATTGCTGTCTTTCACGTCACCTGCTTTAGCCTTTACTGGACCGGGCCCAGTTGCCTCCAGGACCAAGAGACAAGCACTTAAGACTTTTCAGAGGGCAGAAGAAAACGTCTCTGCATTTTAGTCAAGCAGTCCTGCTTTTGTCAGCAGCATGCTTAGTGAGAGTGGCCAAAGATAGTCCTGCAAGAGAGGATAGCTGTGCAAAGTGTATTATTTTGAGTTTATGGAGAAAGATGTGACTGATACGTAATCTAATAATACATACTAATAATACCAATAAAAATAGTATTCCTACACTAATGTACAATAACTGACAGTCTAGAGGAGTTTTGCATTGGCTCAATACTTTGAAAAGTGGTACAAATTATTTATAGGTACTTACTGTACATGTATGGTTCTCTTTGTTATGCTGTTATGACATATACTGTACATATCATGTATGTTTTCAACTGGACCCTTCGATGACAGTAGAAGGCACTCACAAAGAATGTGGATCTGCTATGGAGAAAATGAGAGTAAACTGTCATATCAGCAAGTATGATTGGGCGTGTTTAGCAGCTGGATCACAGCAAGGTCAACAACCATAAAAAACATGAGCTATTGCACATTAATGAATTAAAATAGAATCAGTTTAGTACTTCAAACTGTTTTTTAAAAAAAAAAAAAAAAAAAAAGAAGGCCTTGAAGAAATCGATCCAACATCACAGGCTGGTGTCAAGCGAAGCTCTGTGTTCAGAAGTACAAGGATTTATAAAACAACCAATCCCCTCAATACAGACAGCAGAGATCAGCAGGGCTGACACAGTCTTTGTATTGACACTGTCTACACCTAATTAAATGGACTTTCACTGGCAGGCCGCTACCCTTTCACACTTACTTGCTTCTGCCTGAAGCTTAAGGAATTGAGGACCTGCTGAGGAGCATAGAGATCATTTGTGCAAAAGGGGCCACAGGATTTGTCCCAGAGGACCATGTTTGATTTTAACAAAATCTGTGCCATTTAAATACCTCCAGATTTATTATGCGCCCCACGCAAGGCTCTCACGGGAGATCGGATGGCTCATTTTAAATGTAAAAATATGCCCCCTCCCACAGGGCCTGGTACAATTCTTGGGCAATTTTAACTGAACCAATGACCCAACTCTTAATGGAATATTGATGTGTGTGTGTGTTAAGCCCAATCATTCTTGAGTGCCCTGCCAAGATCCTCAAAATCTGCATTAGTGTCAAGGACTTTATGCTGATCACAATTCCAGATACAATGCAAAACGTCCTATTAGATTCTGTCTCCAAACTGCTAATGACAATAACAGATGCTTTGCGAAAAAATTATGCTGAGCCAGCCAAAATTAAGTCTAATGATCACTACCAAATCATTTAAAATAAACACATGACTATCATCCCAAACCCACATACATTTTATTTGGAACAGTCCAATAAAACAGGCAATATGAAGAAAATGATTCTTTAAAAGGCTTTTTGTTAAAGAGGATGCAAAAAACATACAGTCAGTCAAACAAACAAAACAAACAATCAAAACAAAGGTCAGATAAGGTCACTGTAGTCTCAAATAGCTCTTGCAGAGTTCATGGTCCCTGATGTCCCCCCAGCCTCCATTCTTTACATGGGGAGCCACTGCACCGCCCCCATTCACTGGGAGTCTCTTGGTGATGAGCAAGTTCTTGGGGAACAGCTGGTTCCCGCTGCTCTGAAGAACATTTTCGATCTTGGTCTTCTGTCCGGTAGGCATGCAGGCGATCTTCTTGTGGTGCATTCCGCAGTCGCCGGCATGAAAGATCCTGGGCGCCTCGCACACCATCACCTTCCAGAAGGCTGGCAGGCAGGTGACGGTCAGGTGCTGCAGTGACCAGTCCCAGTTGTAGTCATCGTAGGTGCAGAAGGTATCCGTGCACTGGATCAGCTGCTGATAGGTCTGCCGGTAGAAGGCCATGCCCATGTTGTGCTCAGTAGACTTCCAGGCCTTCACCTCCACGCGGTTGGCCTTGCTGGAGTAGCCAATGTGACTGTAGCTGCCCAGCGACAGGATATTGCAGTCTGGACACTGCTCTCTCTTTAAGGCAGCCATCATCTTCAGGATGTGATAGAAGTCTGGGGCCAGGTAGTGGTCCTCCTCAATAAGCAGGACCAGACCCTGGTGGTCCTTTAAGACTCGGACTCGGTCCCAAACAAAGTGCAGCTTCCACCACCAGTGGTGCTTGGTCTGGGAGAACTTGGCCTCACGATAGTGGCCGAAGGAGTCGGGGTACTCTGCGTTGATACAGCCCATCTTTAAGGCTTCTTTCTTAGGGATGTCACGCGGGCAGTCCTTGGGGTCATTCCCTGGGAACTCTTGCGGGTAAAGCTGGATACTGAAAGGGAAGAAGATCTGGAGAACTGAGCAAAAGTCGATGGAGGCCACAACCTGGTTGATCTCTGGGGACCAGTAGTCATGGCTGAAGATGAGCAAGATGTTCTCCACACCACGTGCCTTTCTGAGACTGTCTACCAGGAGGCGCAGGTACTCTGGCCGGTTGTGCACCTGCACCACAATCACCAGGTCGTCCTTCTGCCGCACTGTCCGGAACTTCTCCTCGTTTCGGATAGTCTGGTCAAAGTTGAGCTGGAACACGATGCTGCGGTACACCAATGTGGTATTGTCTGCCTCCGGCTTTGCCACCGCAGCCTTCTCCACGAGTGTCTCGTTGGCCGGCCTTCGGCTTACCGGTACTGTCGTCTGCACCTGTACCTGCGGCTGAGGCTGCGGCTGATTGTTGTTATTATTACTGCTACTGCTGCTACTACTACTACTGCTGCTGCTGCTGCTGCTCCCTCTTCTCACAGGCTCAGCCTCTTTGGGGAAGACAGACAGTTTCCTTTGCTTGCTCCCGTTGCTCCACACAGCAAAGGCGCACACGACCACCACCAGAGTCAGTATCACCACCTTTCTTTTGTAGATTCGGAATCTCATGTTAGGCAGTCACCCACCACAGGATGGGAGAAAGAGATGGAACCAGGGTAGAAAAGAACAGAAGCAAGGGTTGTGCTAGGCAGGGCAAGCTGGCTTCAAAGGTGCTGTGTGCAGGCCTTAAATGATGATTTTTTTTTGTTGTTGGTGTTAGTTTTTAAATATCACCCCAAAACTTCCTTTCACATTTGGAATGTAAACATTGACTGTTAGCGGATCACATATGCTGCTCTCTAGTCTCCAACCTCCTGTAAGGCATTGTGCTGTGAGCCTGTGTCAACAGGAAACTTCTGCACACTGAAAAACACACAAACAAGAGGGGAAAATGATCTCTATGTTTGATTTGTATGTTTCTTGACATATTGTTTTACACTGCTCAACCTAACAAAATTATCTTAGCATATTAATCATACTAAGCATTGCAAAAACATGTATAATGCCAGATGATATAACCAATCACCATATTGATGGTTTAGGATTAGGCTTTGATTATACCTGTGAGAAATAGACCACTACAATAACTCTAACAACTCTTTTTTTCTGCACTATTGACAAACACATAATATTGCACATAGTATCAACCCTACATTAATACGCCAATTACATGTAGGTTAATTTCCATACAATATAACACACATTTTAGTAGCAAACACGACCAAGAAGTTGCTATATCAAACAACATTTAATACACAAATGTCTAACATAATACACAAGACACAATTACTATGAAAAAATAGCTAACATAACTTTGCATAACTGAAAAGGTATGTTATAATTTGAGTAAAAACTATTAGAATGGGGTCTGCCTATGACACGCAGCCAACACAAACTATTCAAAATAACATTATAAATCAAATGCATATTGTTGTTATGGTGGGCCTTGCCATCTCAAAAACATCACTGATTAAGCCAGATGTTAAATCAACATAGGAGTACAGGTTTTGGTAGCATCTCCATATGGCATACAGCCCAGCCATAAGAATTGGGGATTTATAAATGTGCATTGTGCAGTTCTGGGTGGAGGGTAGGTCAGTCATAAAATGAGAAATGTTTAGAACGTTTTGTGTGTCTTTAGTCATTATGAAAACAAAAACAACAAAACAAAAGCTCCAGAGTGTGATCATTCTGTAACGCCAATCTACCAAAGAAACATGCTTATGAACTGATGTTTTTTTTTTTTTTTTTTTACTAAGACCACATCGCCCTGGTACAACATTGTTCAGACAAACACAATCTTGAAAAACCTTAACACGAAATCGTACAGACGTTACAACACGCGATACAAGAAAAGAAAGGTTACCTTGCATTTTAAGCCAGCTAAGAACTATTTTATCAACCACACGCAGACACCGACTCACACATGACGTTAAATACACACAAACACGACAAACAATTAACGATAGCCGCCCACATTACGCTACACAGCAAATGCAACGCTAACCAGGAGTATTGCAGAACTGCAGCTAGCTTAACGGAACATGTAGGGTTGTAAATGGCTTGTGTAAAGATATGTCATGCACTGCCTCGAAATGCAGACATTAACAACAGTTGCCCTGCAGTTTGCTGCTATATTGTCTGGCATTCGACAGTCTTGGTGTAATGGCAAAGAAACCGTGTTAGCTAGCTATGTTTATTCTTGGCTAATGTTAGCATAATCACTGAGTGGATATCACGGCATAGGGGTGCACGACAGCTAGGACTTAAATAATAATCGACAGCAAAATGTGTCGCAATCAGTTCTTTCGGGAGAAGAAAAACAAACCTTGCAAAATGACTTACCGCCGACGTGGGCGTGTCGCAAGGTTCTTGACACTTGCTTCAATTAAGCTGTCATATAATGAATGCATTTAGCTTCATTTTGTTTCTACTTCATACTATTTCGGTATCTTGTTAAAAAATGATGCTGGAACAGCTCTGGAACCACTGCCGACCTCTTTCCCATAATGCACTACACCACTGGGGGCGGGGGAAGAAAGGGGAGGGGGTGTACGAGCAAATAGAAAAGCCATGGCATGATGTCAGGAGCGGCGAAACCATAGACTGTAATACAGTCTATGGGCGAAACTTCCATCCATCCTTCAACCATCACTCTGTCAGCATTCGTTGTGGAAGAATGTGACAGAAACGGCCACAGCATGATTATCACTAATAATGATGGTATAGATCAGTGATCAGATCTCATTCATAACTCAGTGGAAGCACCTAGGGTTATCGTGATGCATGATCATGATGTTTATTGATTACGGGCTTTTTAATAGCGCGTGGCTACCCTCGGAACATTTAGTTCCTGTGATAGACCCTTAGCACACAAAGCACTGCTCTAGGCTATCAACAGAGTATATTAATAGGCCTATGCCTATGCCCACTGAATCTCCTATTGGCATTGAGTATCTGGAGCAAGATAAAATATGTATGATTGCGCTGCTCATTGAATCAGAGGGGGGAAAAGAAAACTGAAACTGAAAAAACATATAACCACAAAGACTATATATATATATATATTTTTTTTAACAATAATTCTTATAACAAACAAAAAATGTAATAGCCAATTTAATAGGTAAAATACCATATTGCCATGGACATACATTCAGAGAAAATTAGAGTGTACTTTTTAAAAGGCTAGTTTTACTTATGACCCAGGAAGGCCTAGGCTATATCAAAATTGTTCTGGCCCTAATTTTGCCCAAGACTGGTTTGCCATATGGACGTGGCCGAAATGTAGTGCCAAAATAAAACCAAAAAGACCTAAAGCAATACTAAAGGACAACTTTTTGACAAATGGCAAAATGTAGCCACGGGCTAGGCTATTTAAAAAAATGCAGCTCCTCTAGGCCTCAGTGTCAAGCTCTGAAAAGAAAGACAAGAAAAACAGAATACATCTTTAAGCTTAAGGGTATTTGGTGATGAGGAAAGTAAACTCAGTGCCGATCTAGATTTAAAGCTGGCTCTACCACTTTTCAATAGCCTACAAAGTTCAGTTGAAGGTACAACCCTTGTTAAAAATGTGTTGTAATATAGGCATAGGCTTCATTTAAATATAGTGCATAAAACCACATATTTTAATGTATTATGTATTCATAGTTTTGCCCAATGCAAAACCCAATTGGCATTACTGCATCAAAACTGATTTTTTTTTTTTTTTTTGTATTGGGACAACCGTTGCACTGTGTGTAATCTCCCTCTGCTGCTGGTCATCTTGGGCTGGTATTGAAGGAATGGATGGTGTCCAATATACGGCTCTGCTTTTGAGCCAGTTGTGGGTGCTAGTTGTTAAGTCTGACAGTGACCTCTAGTGTTGATGGAAGAATGGTACAGGCACAGATCTGTTTATGAAGTCTGTATAAGTAGGTCTGTCACATGCAGTTTAATGTAATCTCAAATATTTATAAGCAGCCTATGGTAAATAAATAAGTGTAGTACATGACATTGTGAAACACACACAAATCAAATTATGATAAAATGTACACAGGCCTAAAGGCATATAGCTTTCTACGTAAACTTTAGCATAATTTGATTTCTGTATGTGTACGCGTGTGTATGCGTGGGTGTTTTACAGTATTTACGTGCATTTATGCATAATTCTACTGTAATGTTTTGCACTGATAAATAATAAATAATAATAAAAAATATCTTACAAACCACTAGGTGGCAGTAGGTAAAATTTCTCTTGTAGAAGAAAGCTGTTTTATTTGCGCATGCGTGATCCTCTTTCTTCCTTTTCGACATACCAAGCTAGAGAGACAAGATGGGCCATCAACAGCTCTACTGGAGTCACCCAAGAAAATACGGCCAGGGATCTCGCTCCTGGTCAGTATTGCAATATTTTATATCTGAATGTTGTTGTGTTCTGTTTCTAGGTATAAATCTGGGTTTGTAGCCCGAATGAGCCAGATTGTCGTTTGTATTTTGTACGGACCACATGGACCGTATGAGGCAAACCAATATGGCGGATAACTTTTCGGCTTCACAGCCACTGTGAATGGAACGCTTAACTGAATGTGTGAAACGTGTATCCTGGAAATAAAGCAGAATTGATACTAGATTAAACATTTAAGCAACTCGTGTCTTACTTATTGGGTCCCTTGGATCCTTTCACATCCTTTTTCTACACGATACGGTAGCCAGGATCATGTTTCAGCGTCACTGAGCGCCCTGGTCGTACCTAGCGTGTTTATCAAGCAATGATGGAGTATGCTAATTCCTCGTGAACTGTTTTTGTAATTCACGAACATTGCTAGAATGACGATCTCTTAATTTCCGTGTTATTGAGTTAATGTTTTGTTTTGCAGCCGTGTTTGCTCAAACAGACATGGTCTGATCAGGAAATACGGTCTGAATATGTGCCGTCAGTGCTTCAGGCAGTATGCAAAAGACATCGGTTTCGTCAAGGTATGGAGGATGTAATTCTGTAGTAAATAAGTATAAAGTTATTTGACTGTTATCCATATGGGTTCAAGAATGCTCAAACACTTAATTATAAATGTTTTACCTAATTCAACATATTTAACGTTTCTTTTAATGAAATTTTTGTTTTGTCTTTCAACAGTTGGACTGAGTGCAGAGATCTGAAGTCAGAATGGCGCCTTGTCCATTATTGCTGCAGAGATCTGGAATGATCATTCTGTTCAATAAATAGATTGTTTTTCTGTACGGAATCAACTTGCATCCTCATTCTTTCTGCGCCTTGTGGACTAGAGCAGGGTACATTTTATGTTCAAGTTTTGTTTAGGTTGACCTTTTTAACATCTCAATGGTGTTGGTATATTGAGTAGTAAGATTATGAAATGCAAAAAGGGCAGGTAGTAGAGGTGGTAAGAATACTGAAATTGTACTCAAGCCATTAGTGTACCATTAATGTTACATTGGTTAAATTGTACTCAATTACAAGTAAAAGTACTAGTTAAAAAAGAGTAAAAGTGAAAAGTACTCTTCTCAAACTACTGAGTACTGATTACTTTTAAACCAAGGGATGTGGTTTTTTTTTTTTTTTTTTTTTTAAAGCAGGCGCTAAATTCACCAGTGTAAAATGTCAATGTTAAACTCATTTCTCAGATGAACAAGGTAGAGGCATTTTTATCTTCTCTAAATAAATGTCAACAGTTGCTTGTGGAACATGTTTATTTGCAGCTCAACGGCAGGTCTAGTAACGTGGCTTGTGTATTTTCATTGTTTTACATCGTTTTCACAGTTGACAGTAGTGTTATCCGTCACCATTTTGGCGACTTTTGTCTCCCTAGTGCTCAACTTAGTTTGTTCCCTACTGTGTAGTAGCCTAGCATCAGACACCTGTGCTGTGCCTGTTTCTGCAACGGAGTTCAACCTTATTTTTAATAACAGTCGTACATGTCCTTATTGGCTGCGAAGTGTGACTATTCAAATTGTGGGCATAGGGTACTGAGTGGATTACATGGTTTAAATTGTACTCAAGTATATAGTTTATAGTGTAGTCAAGTAGGGTGTATTTTGAGTGGATACTGAATTTGAACATTTATTTGGACTTTTTTTTTTTTTTTGAGCAGTTTTGTCCTCAAAGGACCCTTTGGAAGCTAGGGTCAAATTAAGCTTTGCGTTATGATTCTTTTTGTGGAATTTTAAACTAGCATAGTGACCAGATGTCTCATTGTTGCCACACAAGACCTAACCATATAAGCTTCAAAAAGGCATCTGGATATAAATGTGAAATTTAATATTTCACCAGAAAGTTGAGGATTGCATATAGCCAATCAATTCATCTTTAAGTCATGATCACTTTAGTCATGATTAAATCATAGAACGCACCTATGGGCCTTTCACAGAGATAACAGCTGTTGCACCACAATGGACAGAAAACTAATAACCCCTGCGGGGTAGCTGATGCCTACTGGTGAAGAAACCGGAGATGTCTGGAGTGGGTGGCCTAATCACTTTATGCAGGGTCCTTATGCACAGAAATATTTCTATGCCATTCCAGTGGTTTGGTTTATACAATGGAGGGATGTGAGTGATGGTGTTTTTGACTCTTCAAGATGAAAACTAATGCTAGGTCTAAAAACTAGACTATGACTAAACTAAAATATTAAAAATGATTTCAAGAAAAAGACTACAATGCGTTAAAATTATCTTGGGATGATTTAAGTCATTTAAGTCAAAGCTGCTTTTTTTTTTTAAATGAAAGTTTGTCTCATGGCACTGGCCTGACAATGGTCAAAAGGGGAGACAAATCATGGAAATACTTTTGGGAGGGTCCATTTTGGATCATGCCTTTGTGAGAAGGGGTCAGTTGCAGGGCCATTAGGGAGCAGAAAAGGAGTTCAATCAAGAGTCTGGGGAAAGAATGGATTCAATTAGCTTGAATTCCAGTCGAAGGTTTTCAGCCAGTGAAGTTTTGGACAGTTTAAGAGTGCCCTAATGTTTCCCACTAGCACCAAGATTTACAGAGATGCTGACTTCTTTTATCTAACAGAAATTTGAACTTGGACACGCTGCCAAAAGTACCAAAATTGATTGAAATGTAGCCAACAGGATAATCACATGTAATATATACCTCCAGAGTTTCACTCCACATAATTTGCTTTGAGTTATACTGATGTACAAGGAATGAATGAATTAATGAATGAATGAATGTCCTTTATTGTCATTGTCACAGGTACAACGAAATTAAGAGATGTCTCCGGTCAGTGCATCATCACATAAAATAATAATAAAATAATAATAGAAAAAAATAATAAAATAAAATATAATAAATACTTAAGTGTCAATACAGTACATACACTCAGACAAGGCATAAAGCCACATACAGACAAGCAACATCCGTCCAGCTGATATGACAATCAGACAATCAATCATGTAAGCGTATTCGACAAGACATGTCTCATAGCGCTTTAGCAGCAGGGGTGTTTGGTTGGTCATTATCTACTTTTAGTGGCATTAAGACATGTTATTGCAACTGGGTAAAAAGTGTGTTTGAGTCTATTTGTTCTTGTATGTATTGCTCTATACCGTTTGCCTGAAGGCAGCAGTTCGAACAGGGAGTGTCCAGGGTGTGAGCTGTCCTTTATGATGTTATGGACTCTTTTGAGGCAGCGGGAACTGTGTAGGTCTTCCAGTGTGAGGAGAGGGCAGCCGATGAGCCACTGTGCAGCTAGCGTACCAGATGCCTATGCAGTACGTTAGGATACTTTCGATGGAAGCTCTGTAGAAAGACACCAGCAGTCTCTGTGTGATGTTCCTCCTGAGTACTCTCAGGAAGTACAGTCTCTTTTGGGTCATTTTCAGCAGCTCTGAGGTGTTCACACTCCAGGATAGGTTCTCCTCTATGTTGACTCCAAAGAAGCGGAAGTCTGCCACCCTCTCCACACAGTCATCACTGATGATTAGTGGTTGGATTTCTTTTTTGTTTCTTCTGTAGTCTATGAGTTCTTTGGTCTTTTTAGTGTTTAGGAGAAGGTTGTTATCCTCGCACCATGAAGACAGATGCTTCACCTCCTCTCTGTAGGCAGACTCGTCTCCCCCAGATATGAGCCCCACCATGGTGGTGTCATCTGCAAACTTCACAATTGTGTTGCTCTGGTAGGCGGGGTGCAGTCGTGTGTATAAAGAGAGTAGAGTAGTGGACTGAGCACACAGCCCTGCGGTGACCCCATGTTTAGACTTAAGGCTGGAGATGTGTGACATCCCACCCTCACTCTCTGTCTGCGGTCAGTGAGGAAGCTGTAGATCCATTTGCAGGTACTGTGAGGAAGCCCGAGGTCTTTTAGCTTCATATCCAGTTTGTGTGGCAGAATGGTGTTGAATGCAGAGCTGTAGTCTACAAAGAGCATGCGCACATAGCTTCCTTGCTTCTCCAGGTGTGTTGCGGCGGCATGGAGTGCTATGGCTATGGCGTCCTCAGTTGATCTATTTGGTCTGTAGGCAAACTGGTGGGGGTCAAGGCTGCGGGGTAGGGCTGCGGTGGCAGACAAGTTTCTCAAAACACTTCATCACCACTGGTGTGAGTGCCACTGGTCTGTAGTCATTTAGGCTGGAGATGTGAGGTTTCTTGGGCAAGGGTACTAGGTCTTGAGGCATGGTGGGACAGTCGACTGTTTAAGGGATTGGTTAAAGATCCTGGTGAAGATGTAAGCAAGCTGGTCTGCGCAGTCCCTCAGCACACGTCCTGGTACGCCATCTGGGCCGGCCGCCTTCCTTGGGTTAACGGCCCGCAGGGTGCGCCTCACTTCATGCTCCTCCAGAATGATGATGGTACTGCTGTGGGCTGTGTGGTGTTGCTGTGCCTTCGACGCAGCTGTGTGATGTTGCTGTGCCTTCGACGCATCTGGTGCAGTGACCTCAAAACGGGTGAAGAAGATGTTCAGCTCCTCCGCCAGTGCTAGGTCACCTTCAGCAGCGCCTAGGTTGTTCTTGTAGTTCGTCAGCTGCTGGACACCCTGCCACACCAGCCGGCTGTTTTTGCTCTCCAGGTGGTTCTAAATCTCAATTTCCCCTTGGGGATCAATAAAGTATCTATCTATCTATCTATCTAGATGCTGTCGGACTTCCCGGGTCATCCATGGCTTTTGGATGGGGTAAGCCCGGATCTTTTTGTCCACTGTGACAGTGTCTATGCAGTGTTTGATGTAAAAGAGGACACTGTGATCATTGTTTTCTATTAATTATTTTGATTGAAACACACACACATGAGTAAAAAAAAAAAACTTGAAGTTTTAATGCCTTCTGGTTAGGTGGAAAATCCATTATTAAAAAGGAATTTTGGAGTGATATCATGTGCTTGGCTTTCCAAAATTGGCCACAGGGTGGTAGAAATGCTCTATGTATAAATGTAGTGTATGTAAGTGTGAGGGTCAAAGACCCTTGATTATAAACCGTGTGTGTCTTTTAAAAGAGGGCATTTCATAAGCATCAGGTTCTGCTTGTTACTATTCTGTTTAGTTTATTAAACCAGATGCCTATTTTTATGACTAGCTACTTTTGGAAGTTTCTGTAGGCTGATACTCTGAGTTTAGGCTCACTTCAATTAATTGGTCTTTAAGAATACTTATTGTTAAGTTAATAAGGTTTCATTTTTAAGGTCTTTCTTTTAATCTCCATTGTGCATGCAGCATTGGTTGGTCTTTGGGAAATGAAATTGATGAGTAATTGATTGATGATTGAATAACGCATGCCTGTTAAGACAACACTTGAGTGTGTCCTTAGGCAGGGAGGCAATGAAAAGGTGAAGGGTTGATACGCTGTGACTTGTCAGAGTCCACACTGTACTCCCCTCTCCCCTCCGCAACACCATTCCCGCATTGCTCAGATCACTCAGGAAATAAATGAATTTGGAATGTTTGCCAGTGTGGTTGGCATGGAAACAGGGCAGCAGGTTTTGTACCTGCATGTTATGCCTCTTGCTGAAAAACCAAACATCAAGAGCACACAGGCCTACTCTCCACAACCACTGAGTGAGATGTGTATTTTTTTGTAAGCGGGAAAGTTCTTTGAGTGGCTCGAGTCTCCTTATAACTAGACTCATAATTTATGAGTGTCTTTAAAACAAAACATAGAACATTTAGCTGTTATGGTCCTTGTGCTGTATCCCATGGAAACACAGAAAAGTGCCCCCTCCCAACACGTACACACACACACACAGAGTTTCTCATCCACCAAGTCTAACTTGGTAGTGAGCAGAAATGGCACATTTGTTATTATCTGACCGCAATTACCTGAGTTCTGCCTGCAAAAACAACATCAATCAGCCTCTCTTCCCTCGTACTCTGTTTGGTCTCTAAAAAGGGAACACGCTGGAGGATCTCTGAATGTCATTTTCCTGCATCAAATACACTAGTTATTAATGTGCCACATTCATTTGTTGTGCCTGGAGGACAATCCATAAAGTAAACCGGTTAATGGCTTTTAGGCGGCCTCGGGAGGGGACTTTGCCGGGGGGGGGGGGGGGGAACAACTAAAACTCAGTTAATGTTCTGATTTATGAGTTATCTACATGACCTGAAGCATGACTGAGCACAGCAGGAGAATGTTAAGTGTTGACAAAAACGGCACTGCAACATGAACTATCATAATCATCAGATTGACTCTCAATGCACTAGGCCTGGAAAACTCGATTCCTGTTCAGGATTCGGGTTATTCAGAGCCACTCACTCAACTGATCCGGGTTATGCGAGTCACTTGAGTCAGTATTGCTAAATCGGCAAGAAAACTTAGTCCTAGTGTACAATGGTTATTACCACTGCTGGATCTACTAATATGCTTATTATGCTAGGCTACTTATGGGATAATAACATAGCCTACATTATATAGACTGCTAATAGAAGACAACTAATGATGTTATCAATATTAGGCCTACATCCGGAGTGATTGTGTTTTCCTGAATTTCACCCAGGGAGTTAATTTTACCAGGGGTTGTGTGGAGTAAAAATGACATGGGTCATAGCATCCATGTCACTGATCAATCAGGAAAGGCATTTAGTAATGGGAAAGAAGGCATTTTTAGCCATTCTGTTTATTTATTGCATTACCTTAATGTAACATAGGCCTAAACAATAGGCTATATAGGCCTATACAGGCCTAGATGTAGACGAAACAGAAACAGAGAAATGCCAGTAAATAGATTATTATTATTATTATTATTCCTAGCCTAGCTATTATTATTATTATTATTATTATTATTATTATTATTATTATTATTACTATGCCTCACACAAACTTCTAAACAAATACTGATATGCACTGAAATATCAATGTTGACCAGTAGAGTCACTCACACCACAAATGACAATAAAGTTAATAGAAATGGTTCCATACAAGAGATAGAAACACTAACATCAGTAAAATAGAATGTAAACTGTATAATAATTTTAAGGTCATAACAATATATATAGGCTACGTGCAGAACAGTATGTTATTTCAGAAGTGAAAGAATGGCGTTTGTTGTGGATTTGCTTTTCCTAACACGAGGAGAGACTCACTCTCGCGCTACCCGGCTGACTCAAGGACTCAAGTGATCCAACGTAACTGCGCAATTTTATTTTAATACATTGCATCTATAGGCTACATGCAGAACATGTTATTTCAGAAGTGAAAGAATGGCGTTTTTTTTTTGGATTTGCTTTTCCTAACATGAGGAGAGACTCACTCTCTCAAGTTATTCAACGTAATCGGTTAAAGGTCTCATTCCATCGTATTTTCATTAATTTTGTGGTGGTCTCTTGTCTAAAATAATGTCATGAGAGTTGGTTTCGACAAATATATGCTGTGGTTTGTGTCTTGTTTCAAGCTATTTTAGTTAGGTGAAAACGAGAGCAGGGATAGCTTGAGAGGATTCTTATGAACATTAATGATATGCAAATGTATCGCCTCTGATTGGCTAACAACAATGTGACGCTCCCTCTAGTGGGTCTGTCTGCAGGCAGCCTAACGTTTTCTTGAGGGCGGGCTAACTGCATAGCTAATGTTCAAAGTGGCTTGCACGGCTTTTCCAATTCGCTCAATTTTCCCGGCAGTTTTCTATCACAGGCGAATACAGACTACAGGGGTAGGAGAGCATTTTGAAGTTGAGCATGCAAGTACAACTTGGGCTGACCTATGGTAATGTAAGAAAATCAAGTCTTAAACGGTTTATTTTGAAAGGAGACCTTTAATTAGCGCGATCCGAGGGTCTGGGTCATGGACCCAGAGTTGAGTCCATGAGTTCCCATCTACGAGCTTCGCAGTTTCCGGCTCTGCGGGAAGTTCTTATCTCGGACTGCCTGTGCACAGTGTCACTTTTGGAGTTGTGGTTGCCTACAAAATTGTAAGTTATACATCTTATGGCAGCTAAGATGTCTAGAGCTAGTATTAGCTAATGTTGGAAGAGGTTTGTGTGTGGCGCTGTTTATCATTTTATTATCAAAACTTAGGACTCAAGTAATCTGGGTTAATGATACTACAGAATCGCGACTCATGGGATCCGAGTGAAAGATCCGATTGAATCAGGATTCAACCAGCTCTACAATGCACAAGTGCTGTTAATAATAGCAGTACAGGCTGGGTGTGTAACTGTGCCCAACGACCTGCTGGTTTATGGCAATTTGACCTAAATGGCCAGGATTTTCTGACTGACGTGTACCAAACCAACCACTGCTCGCGTAGCATAGGTCATCTTGTGCCAGTTGACTGAAAAGCCATTAGGAAGCTTTTGAAGTGTCAGGACGGAGGTTTACTATTGTTCTACACATGCAGCAAGGCATCTATTACACTACAGCCTGATAGTAATAATAAAATTGTTATTATTATATAATAAAGATAGAGGAGGGCTGTGTTGTGCATTGCTACAGAAAAGGTCACAGGTGCACACAAACACACACACCACCTGCAGCTACAAGCACATCCACAGATTCATGCTTATCCCTGAGCTCCATCTGTTTAGACTTGAAGTAAAGAAAATCCTCACTTGTACTGCAGAGAATCCATGTCATCCACACACGTGTTTGAGAATTCTGGTTCACATAGGATTTCACTGATGGTCCTGCAGCAGATAGCAGTATAGCTATGGAGAGCCTTACACTTCTGTCTGCATGAAAGGTTGTGTCTGTACTGAAATTGAAAAAGAATTCAGATTAAACTAAACTAGGTGTTGTCATATCACATCAAAGTCCTAGGCTGATCACCTGAACTGCCAAGGGATTTGAGTCACAAGCTAGCTCAGTAACATGACCCCAGTCCATTGAAAACATGTTGGGTTGCTTTAAATAAAATGCTGATTCTGAGGCAAAAAATACAAAAGTTCACATGGAGTGGTGATATGCACAGTGCTTGTTCTGCTGAAATGCCTGTACAGAGCAGTAAAAGCGATCACAGTATAAAGTGAGTTAAATCTTAGACATTTCCTTAAGATTACATGTATATAGAAAATTTAATATGGTTAGAATCTTCACATCACTATTTGAACAGCTTATGTTTCCCAAAAAAAAAAAAAAATGAAAAGATTTCTGTTGCTGGTTAATTACAGTTGCAGACATAATATGTTTGTATACATTTTATGTGTGTGAGAAAAGGCTTATATTGAGGTGTTGTGTGAGTGTTCTGCATGGACATACATGCTAGTTTGGTTTGTGTTTGTATGTGTTCTTTGTGTGTGCATGTGTGTGAAAGGAGCTTGTCTAATTACTTGCATGGGTTATAACAGTACATTTTGATGTGCATTTTTTTCATTGATGTTTGTAACCAGGACACCTAGTCACAAAGAAACAGACTTGTTTTGTACAATAACAAGACAGGAAAATAGAACAAGTGTCTTGCTTTTTAAAAATGTGTCTAAGTCACTATTGTATAGAGAGCCTTGAAAGTCTAGAAGCAGGAAGTAAAGAACAGAACACCATTGTGTATGGATGAGGTAACAAAGACAGACACCAGGACAGGCGAGGTCGAGATGATAACAGTCTCTTAGTCACCCAAAGAAAGTTTCTAGTGTGTTCTGATAGAGGCTTTTAGTCTAGCTAAACATGTCAAATTGAATAACATGTTCTTGGTTCTAACGGATGTTGCTTATGTTTTTCTATCAACAAACCGTATGATTGTGATATTGATTTTCTGGTCTAATGTTGGGTAAGAGAAACTTATGAAATGTCTGAGAATAAAGACCTTGGAAAGCAGGGTGTCTAGTTTATGTTTTCAAAAATCCCAATTAGAAGCCTTCTTATAATTTTAATTGGAAGCAACTGATTTTTTCAAAAGTACCAACAAGAGGCCCAATTACTCCTTAAATTAGAGCTAAGAAAGACACCAAGGTCAGAGTAGCCACCATTGAAAAAAAAAAAAAGAAAACTGAATTTGATTGTCGTGGGTGAGAAGGCTCTTCATCTGTCCACGTCGCCAAACAGAGTTTATGGAGGAATGACTGGTCATAGTTTCTCAGATCCAAAGATATGAAGGGACTGGGATATGGGATGTTCAGAAAGCAGGCAGATAAATAGAAAGTCAGACAGGCAAACAGGCAGACAGGGAGGCCAGAGATAATCTGCGCTCTGCAGTGGGGCCCCCTGCGAGGAGTCTTTCACACTGTCTGTCTTATGTCACAGACAGTGTGAAGGCAAGACACAAAACTTCATATGAAGCAGTAGGATGCAGAATGCTTGTTCGGCTGAAATGCCCTTTTTGGCTTGTTGTTGCAATGCTCGTAGACAGCTGTTTACTCGCTTCTATCACACATATGCACAGTGGATTTTGTAGTTGGCTTTCTGTGTGGCAAAACAGCATGTCTATACTCAAGAGTCAAAAATCAACTCACCAGATACTTAGTGTCAAAGCATGTAGCTTTCTCTCAAGGCCATAAGTTTGGAGAATTCTTTGAGACCTGCCATGCAACCAGGGAAGGGATATTGAGCATTGGGCCTACAAACAGTGCTAAGATTAAATCTGTTGTTTATATGTTTTATTGTTGTATTAAGTAGACATGGTTACAGGATTGCAACTAGTCAGGTAATAATAACCTTAGGTTCGCTTTGACCATGACATGACATGGCCAGTCAGTGAACACAGTAATGCTCAATTGGCTGTTGGAAGAATCACTGGGCATGGCCTTCTCAGATCCAAAGATATGAATGGACTGGGATATAGAATGAGCAGAAGCCAGGCAGATAGACAGATAGTCAGACAGGGAAACAGGCTGACAGGAAGGCAGGCCAGAGAAAAACTGCACCCTGGTGAGGCTTCCTTCACACTGCCTGTCTTATGTCACCCTCAGTGTCTCCAGCCAATGAGTATTTGTGGGTGTGTGAGAGAGAGAGGGAGAGAGGAAGAGAGATTGTCAATGGTTGTGTCTGTGCTGGTGGTCTCTGGGAGAGAGACTGTCTGTGTTGGAGTTAGAGAATAGGAGTTAGCCACTTGGTGTACTTTTAGATAAAACATCCAAAAATAATAATAAAAAAACAATTAACTTTATTTCAAAAAAGCACCTTAAAGGCCCACTATGCAACATTTTTCATTTAATTAATCCGTTTCATACTGTTTAGGATGCTAAAATTAGTCATTTTACGGCGAACGAACGGTGTAGAATGCGCCACTGTGGCCAATAGCGGTACAGCACTTGCAATGTTCAGCAGCGCGGTCCGCCTCCAATAGAATGCAGTGCAATACAATGCAATACAGCGGTCTTTAGAGGGAGCTTGTGAGAGAGAAAAACAGAATGTTGCTTAGCCCCTCTTTAATGTCCATATATTCTCATTCTCATTATTTATAAGTTAGCATGCAGATTAAAAATCATTAAATGTATGGTCAATGGATACTAAAAAACATGTTAACCCAGCCATTCTTTTACTCCATTTAAAGAGGCACTCAGTAAGTTTACGCGACCATTTTTGTGGTCATAAAAGCGCTTAGAAATCGCAAATGGCGATTGAGCGCACCGCTGTACAGCCCTGTATAGTGAATACGGATCTTGCAACTTCTGAGGGAGTGTACACTACAGCAATACAGTTAACTGTACAGAGCTCCCCCTACAGGTTTGTGCCGTTTAATGCAGGGTTAAAAAACAGAATTACTGAGTGCCTCTTTAAGGCTCATTTTAAATCTGCATGCTCGTACCTCTCTATCATGTGTGGCAAAGGTTCTTTTACACACAGGTCTGTCAATGTATGAGGATACACCTTTTTCAGAAGTGTTTACAAGAACAAAATAACATTAGAACAACATAGCTACAAATATATAAAATTAACTAAATAATATATAAAATATAAAAATAACTATATAAAGAAACAGGAAACTGATTATGTGCTTTCTGTCCTTCATCACGAAAGACAAAACCTTTTCTACTTCATGTGTTCTAGGAGTTGCCGCTATGTCCTGTGTGTTGTGTTGTTTCTGCCCTCAAACACAACACAGTGTACACTGATGACTATGCTATGCTATAGTTAAGGTGCCTTTGTCCATATTAGTAGCTGACAATCAATCAATACTGAGTTTGTGAGTTTTAAGCAACCAAAATTGATTTGTCACTTTTTCATGGCAAAGAATACTTTTTTAAAGCTTTTTTTTTTATATATATCTTATCATGTGTTACACCCATTTAGTTTGGAGTGCATGTAAACAACACAATTTTAATCTTTAAACTGATTTTAACCAGTGTCATGAGGCACGATTGTGGTTCAGGTGCTATTGAGAAACTAGAGGGTTGCAGGTCTGAACCCTGTCGAAGTGTGTTTGAGCAAGATATCAAACCCCAAATTGGTCCCGGTGAGCAGACTGGCACGTTGCATAGCAGCCTCTGCCATGGTGTGTATATATTCTAAAACACGTAGGAGCTATTCACTATCTTTATCACACCACGCATGCTTGCCCCCAGCTGCCTTTGAGTTACGGTACTCAAAGTGATCGTTTGGAATAATTCCAGTGAATGCCCTTATATACAAGTTACAGTTTTTAAAGTGACTGTTTGGAGTAATTCCAATCACCCTGCTTCTGAGTGAAAACAAGAGGATTAGATCATGTAGATCACGTTGGAACAGTACTTACTAATAGTTACTAGGTTACTTACTAGGTGTTAGTTAATGCTCAAATAATAGTAAATAGTGAATTGTAAGTTGTGCTAAAGACAATTTTGTACAACATAGATAGCATAGTGACTTTCACTTCTATTATCCAGAGTGGCATTCCATTTGTGTTAGCTGACGGTTTGCTATTTGGTCTACGTTGTTCCCCTTCCCACTGGCAGCAATCGACAAGCTTGTACAACAGGGCTATTATATGTACGTGCTATGAGGTTGAAATGACTCCTGAACTATTGCTTTAAATTGTCACTGGTGCAGCAAATGGCAGTGCTGGCCAAAACAAATTATAGGGTGACCAGACAACCCCGTCTGGGGAGAGTCCTTGGTTTAGGTGGTCAGTCCATAGAAGCATACATAAAAATTCAGTGCTTAAACATGACTTATTTTAATGATATTGACTGTAGAGATCCTTCTCCCATTGCTCCATAGAGAGCATTTTAACAAGCTGCATGTGTGTTTGTTATCCAGCCGTACAACAGCACACAGGAAGGCGTTGCAGAGGGTGGTCACCAGAGCCGAAAAGGTCATTGACTGCCCTCTTTCCTCCCTTAAAGTTCCCTACAGCTCCCAGTGTCTCAGGAAGGCACTTAGCATTCTCAGGGACCCCACCACACTCTCTCTTTGAATTCATAGACATGGTGGTTAGTAAAAGCAAGGCCAAAAAGGCTAAAAATCTGTTTCTATGACAGAGCCTTACTGTATGTGCACTTCACTCTGAGAACACTTACCACATGGGAATTGTGTAAAAAGGCAAAATGTGACCGTATGCTCATTGTGTGATTTGGTACCTTTTTTATTACCTAATTCATTGATCTGATATTGATCTAATTTATGTATAATTATGATCATGAACTTTAAGGATTGTACTGTTATATAAATAAAGTCATTCTATTCAGATTCTAGGAATGTCACTGGTCCCCAAAGAGATATTCAGGGAAGTGCTCCCGATTTTTACTTTCGAGGTCTGGTCCACCTTTCCAAATGAGCCTTCTGGGAGAAGAGGGAGTGTAAAGGGCTGCGGTGGCTGCTTCATCGAGCGAGTGCTGCTGGTGTGTGTTTGCTGTGATAGCATCAGTGTCGGGGGTGAGCACCAGAAATGACTTCAGGGCTGAGCGCTTAGATGTCTGTCAGTGGAGGGGAACTGGAGGGAATGTTCCGGCGAGCTGAGAGACTCTCAAGCATCACACTGTGACTGTGGCTGTTGCTCCCACAGCTAGGAGGAAAGGAAGTGGAAAGAAAAGGAAGATAAACAAAAAAAAAGGTCCTCAAAGAGACATGCTCAATTCTGTGCGGTTTCTAGAAAGGAAGGTAAAAAAAACAAAACAAAACACACACACACACACTCAAAGCAATGGTCTTCATCCCTGGCTTCACCAACTGAACTGTGAAATTATATGTGAAAAATTATTGCAATAACTTTAAATAATTTTTATCAGGGGTTGAGGAATAAAATATTATCTTTACACACAACAGGCAAGGAATTGTTGTCAATAATGGGAAATGCCCTAGAATGCCCTAGGCAGTCATTGATCACTGGAGAAGCTGGCTTTTTGTAATTGTTGTTTACACTATTAGATTTACGTAAAAAAATAAGCTCTAAGCTACAATGCTAATTTGCCAATCAAAAGGTATGCCGGTTGTGACTGGGTTTTAGAAACCAAAAATTGGCATAGTTTTTGACAAAGTGTCCCAAAATTTCACAACGGAGAGGTAGAAAATATTACCTGGTCTAAAGAATCCTTACTTCAGATAACACACTACACGGTATATTTTTTTTAAATAAATAAAATAAATCAACATACTGTAAGGCACAAAGTTTTGTACACATTATTTTACATCTTGGTGTTTTTTTGGTAGCATATCGATAGGGATGGATCAATGTATGAAAGAGACTTGCAATGCAATGCAACTTTTATGTGAAGGGGGCACGAGCCTTGAGAGTGCTGGGGAATAAGGGTGCAAGCATTTCTGCCAGCAGCTCAGAAGTAGAAGACAAGGCCTTGGGATTGGCAACTCCCCTTTTCTCTCCGTCCTGCCACCTGAGATAGGATAACCGGGGTGGGGTGGGGGTGTGTGTGTGTGTGCCTGTATGCATGCATTCACCGTGGGGAACCTGCACTGTCGAAGCTGTTTACTTTGAATGACATGGCATGTGGTAAACAGTCTAGACTGTTCCAATTTTTCGGGATAAAGGCAGAGGGTAAGAATTGATGTTTGCAAACGGAACCTACTATACAGCCTGGCTCATAGCCTATGGCATCATGCACAGTTCATAAATTAACTATAGCTATCTGATTAGCTTGCTGTTCTAAACAGTAAGAATCAAAACAAACTTTTTGAAATGTGAATATCAACCAGCCACTGACAAATAAAGTGGCGAAACTCGCCAGCCATTGAATATATCAGTATTTTTTTCTGCCTGATAAATCTACCAGCCCGTTTCAAAATGAACCAGCCCCACACTACAGTAGTAAGTAGTCGGCATCGTAACTGCAGTGAAACTGTCAGAGTAGGCTACCTGAACTCAATCTGAACGTTTTATAGTGCCGCAAAAAGAAGGCAGAAAAACGTATGTGTTCTGCTTTAGAATGTCTATGTCTTTGGGGATTTACGGTAAAAACAATACTATATTTTCTCCACTAAACAGTGATATTGAGACAAGATATTTATCCACATGGTAAAGTGTGGACAAGATATTTATCCACATGGTAAAGTGTGTCTTTAAAGAAATTAGTTAATAATAATTTTTATTTTTTTAATGCTCCGCGCGCATTATCACAATTCTTGGGCTCAGCCCAGGTTGTCCTTCAACTCTAGCGACGCCCCTGCTGAGAACTAGCCAACGGTTGAGCCTGGGCTATGGTTGGGTACCGAAATGCGGTACTCCTATGGAACCAGCGGCAACATGAATGATGGTAGTAAATAGACAAACGCATGATGACGTGAATTTTGGTGCCTAATTTCAGTGCCAATTGTTTTTAATGCGCTCCAGTGTTCCAACATCACGCATCAGCAGCATCACAGCAGGTTGCTTTTCTGCACCATCTCCACTCTGATTACAACTAAGTTTTCACACTCCACAGCTAATGTAAAGCACCTTAAGCTTACGCCTCCCTGTAGTATCCCGGACCGTCCCTCCTCTGGTATCGTTCCGCCGCAATCTCCGCAATCTCTCTCCCTCTCACTTTGCTTCTCTTGCTGCCTCTGCTCTTCCACCAGCATGTACATTCTCCTCACTTGAGGTCAATGATGCCACTGAGTCTCTGTGCTCTACCCTGAGGATGTGTCTTGATAGGCTATGTCCCCTATCCACCAAACCGGCTCGGCCCTCCCAACCGCATCCTTGGCTTGATGATTCCATCCGTCGACAGCGTACAAACCTCAGAGCTGCTGAAAGGCAATGGCGCAAATCAAGAAATCCTTCAGACTTAAACAGGTTCAAGGCACTGCTCTCTCATCGGATGTCACTGCTGCAAAGAAGGCTTTCTATAATGACAAAATTCAAAACGCCACGGAAACCAGGAGACTATTCTCAACCTTCAAAACTTTACTCAACCCCCCACCACCACCTCCTGCTACCAATCTGACAGCTGATTCTTTTGCTTCTTTCTTCAACGACAAAGTAGCTGCCGTCAGTAGGCAGTTCTCTGAACCAACTGCAAAGGCTACAACTGGACCATATACTAGCGGAAGCACCTCCGATTGCAATAGTCCTGCCGCGACATTTGCTTCATTCAAACCCCTCACCGAAATGGATGTGTCCAAACTTCTCACTTGCAGCCGTCCTACAACGTGCCCTCTGGACCCGATTCCAACCAACCTCTTGCAATCCATAGCTCCAACTATCACACCAGCTATCACACATGTGATCAACGCTTCACTATCAACAGGAATCTTCCCTTCTGCATTCAAGCATGCTCAGGTAACACCTCTACTCAAAAAACCCTCTCTAGCTCCCGACCAAGTGGGAAACTACAGGCCGGTCTCTCTCCTTCCGTTTCTTGCTAAAACTATTGAAAGGGCGGTATTCAAACAGGTTACTGAATTCTTGAGCCAACAGAATCTACTCGACCACTACCAATCTCGCTTTAAGAGCGGCCACTCCACTGAAACAGCTCTACTATCTGTGGTTGAAGCCTTTAAAGAGGCCAGAGCGGAATCAAGGTCATCTGTACACATCCTGCTTGACCTGTCAGTTGCATTTGATACGGTAAACCACAGTATTCTATTGTCTATACTGTCAAACATGGGCCTCAAGGGTGATGCATACTGCTGGTTCGAATCCTACCTCACTGGGCGACTGTTCAAAGTGTCCTGGCTAGGACACACCTCTGCGCCTTACCACCTTGCTACTGGAGTACCCCAAGGATCTGTGTTGGGCCCCCTTCTTTTCTCTATCTATACCACTTCTTTGGGCCAAATCATCCGCCAGCACGGCTTCTCTTACCACTGCTACGCCGATGATAACCAGCTCTATCTGTCATTCTCACCCGATGACCCAACCATCCAAACACGAATCTCGGATTGCCTCTCTGACATCTCTGCATGGATGCGAGACCATCATCTCCAGCTGAACCTCTCAAAAACCGAGCTGCTGGTCCTCCCAGCTAAACCAACTATTCACCACAACATTTGCATCAACTCTGGCTCCTTGTCTCTTGCTCCCTCACGGGTAGCCAGGAACCTAGGTGTTATGATTGACGACCAGCTAACCTTCAATGACCATGTTGCTTCTGTTGCCCGGGCCTGTCGCTTCGCACTATTCAATATCAAAAAGATCAGACCATACCTAACTCAACAAGCCTCCCAATTGCTGGTTCAAACTATGGTCCTCTCACGCCTTGAATACTGCAATGCCCTTCTGGCAGGACTTCCTGCCTGTGCCGTCAAGCCACTTCAGATGATCCAAAATGCTGCGGCGCGTCTCATCTTCAATCAGCCGAAGAGAACGCATGTCACCCCTCTGCTAATCGAGCTCCACTGGTTGCCTCTGGCGGCTCGCATCAAATTCAAATCACTGATGCTGACTTACAAAGTGCTTAGAGGATCTGCCCCTTTTTATCTAAGCGCTTTCATAAAAGCTCAGGCTACCCCCCGAACACTTCGGTCCTCAAATGACTGTCGACTGGCAGTCCCGGCACCTCGCCCAAGGCAATCCAGACTCTTCTCATATGTCGTCCCACGCTGGTGGAATGACCTACCAAAAACAATCAGAACAGGGCCATCTCTGGAGGCCTTCAAAAAGCTCTTAAAGACCCAGCTATTCAGAGAACATCTTCTATCCTCGCACTAAAATGAACTGAAGCACTATCCCCTAGCACTATGCTCCTTAAGGTTTCTGCTATGTAGCTCGATTGTTATCCTCGTATTGTAAGTCGCTTTGGATAAAAGCGTCTGCTAAATGCATAAATGTAAATAAATGTAAATGTAATGTAAAATGAAATGTAAAGCACAGGGATGTATCATGTATAATATCATGTCTAAATGCCGTGTTTCCTTTTTAAAGCATTTCCTCAGACCTGTGGTTAAGTGAAATAGGCTATTTAAAGCTTTCAAGCGTGAGCAAAGTTTATCCTATTTTGCCATGTATGCCTACTGCAGACTGAGAGCTGTAATGTGAAAACTTCATTTAATTTTCATGATTTCATTTGAAATAAAAAATAAACACATACCTTTGCACAGTAACATTCCTGAGTTTCCAGAGGCACATCATATCGCCTAACTGTACAATCACACCAAGAGTGACTATAGCAGTAAAAACTGCTAGAAAAGAAGGTAAAAAAAAGTAAATATGCTAAAAATGTTAAAAATGCTAATAATGCTTGCTATGCTAACAATGTTACGTAGCTAACTAGGAGTTAGCAGTTGCTAAGATAACAATAGAGAATGAATATGTGACACATGCAGACACATTCACACACACACACACACACACTCAGTGTTGGGGAAGTTACTCAAAAAAAGTAACTTGTTACTTTACTTACTGCTTTAATTTGTAACTACATTACATTACTCGTTACTTTTTTTCTCCATACGTATCCAGATTTTAGGCAGAAGCACAAACTATTTGTTCCACTCAGAGTTATAGCCTGGACATGTTATCTACCTAGCTTCCGATTAGCCAATAATCTACACATCTACATCAATAGTGTGGGATTTCGGAGTGTTTCACAACAAACATATAGATCAATGCGCAAAATAGACTGAATGAATTGCTATAAACATGACTTGAGTCATACTAGTAGCTACAGTATGTGTTCAGGAGAATTAGGCTACAAACTAAATATAGCCTATCAAAGTTATTTGCAAGTGTCAGACCTTACCATAGGCATAACCAACTGAATCTGCGCACAAAACGACATTGGATACATCTTGCATTTTAGTGGTTTTGTCGCGTTGTCTATGCTTGTGCTTTTGCCAGTGTCTTCTCTCTCCTTCAGCTAGACATGCTGCAGGCATGATCCACTAACTGAAGAATGTGTTAACCACGCATACAGATCATTTAATTAGGCTAACAGGTTATAAGTAGTTTTACTGCACAAAACGTAACACAGAAAAAATCCTATAATAACTATAATGAATTACTGATATTTTAAATGTAAGTCGTTACGTTATTTTGTTCCTGCAAAATGTTCCAAAATTACAGTATTTGAATGGGGAAAAAACGACAAGAAAAACACGCATAACGAACAAACAACAAGAGATATGAAACAGATGAATGTAAGAACACCGATTGAGATCAGGCCGGACGTTTTAGAGTTTGAACTGTGTCTCTATCTCAAAATCCCTATGACTAGTAGCGGATACAAAATCAGGTCGGGGGAAGATACTTAAGAAGAAGAACAACAGTGGCCTTTCCATTAAGGCAAGGCCACAATATTACTGTTGTTTTTCCTCAGGTTTAAGTACTGTTTAAGCATTGGCACTTTTATTAGTATTGATTTAGCAGTAGTATTGAATAAATCCCAATCAATACCTTGCCTGACCTGGGCTATCTTTGGAAGTCTGATTAAACACCCCTATATATTTGACCACATATATTTGTCAACACTGATATTGGATCCCAAGCATTTGGTGTTAAACTAGGAAACTATGAAGTTTTCCGAAGGGGAAAGATAGTTTTTGACATTTTTGCCTGTATGTCTTTCTGTGTGTGTGTGTGTGTGTAAGTAAGTGAGTGTGTTTCTGTGGTGTGTGTATTCCTTTCTTTGTGGTGTTTACTTCCATGAGAAGCCAGAATGTGGAAATGTTGGTGCTCATTAATGTTGATGTAGTGTGTGTGTTGTGTGTTATGATTCATTTGTGTGTGTGTGACACTGGTGTGATGTTTGGTGAGTGGAGTGTGTTTGACTCACAGGTAGTACATTGGTGTGTGTGTGTGTGTGTGAGAGACACCAAGGTGATTAGTCACCCTCCTGACTCTCTTTCAATCTCTCTCCCTCTCCATCACACACACACCTACCAATACACAATTTACACACAGATCATTTCTCACCAAATGGTGGCATGGGCAAAGACTTGCACACAGGTAGTGTGTGCGCGCGCACACACACATACATCACTGGGGAAATTCTTAATGAATGTATGTGTGTGTGTGTGTGTGTGTGCATGTGTGATGGAGAGACAGCCTTCCTCATCTCCCTCATTTATATTCATCCTCAGATTTTCATTTATTTGACCTCAATTTTGCAGCACAGCGAGGAGTCACACAGCTCGGAAAGTGAGCGCTGAGCTCACAAGGACCCATCCGCACACACACAAGGGTCTCTCTCTCACACATGCACATACAACAACCTAAATCGTCTCGCAATCACACAAAAATCACATCATCGTATATCTCATATCTCAAACACTGCATAATCAAATATCTCCTCCACAAACGCAGCATGACAACCCTTAAGCATGTCTCATTTACGGATCATGCAGCACCACAACATTAGGACTGTTTCCGTGCAGCCATACTGCTACCTGCATATGACGGCTTCCATGAGGGTGGTGGTCTTCACAAAATGGAGAATGTGTGTTATTATACAACAATTAGGTCTGGTCAAACTGTTTTGCCATTTATGATTTGACAAGACACATTCTACACAACACTCGGATATACAATGATGTACCATTAATGACTCTCCCCGGCAAATAATCACTCAGCATCTTTTATTGAGTTGACCGTCGTGAACGTTCCATTCATTCAAAGCTAGAGAGCAGCCATTTATTAAACATCACATTTGTCAGTTCACTCCAGAGAAAAAAATGTTGATGAAGTAGTATGGATAGGCAGCATGCCGTTTGACTTTCAAACTAGCAGGCAGGTGTGCGCACAAAAACAAAATACACACTCTCCCTGAACTTCCAAACAGAGTCCTGCACCGGATTGGGTAGACAATAGTCACTGAAGCAGATGGATGTTCTGCACTTCTACAGGATGATATACAGGCAAGTAGTGGGTGGGTAGCAGGTCAATCAAAACAATATTGTAGCCTGCAAAAATGACATACATGGCAATATCAGCATGAAAAGTATGGCCTACTTTCAAACGCAGCTCAAAACTGGACAGTAGATCCACATAAACTGCATGGTAATTTTCGTTCATTTACAAATCAGGCAGGCAATCTACTGTTCACTATAATTAAAACAGGTTTGAAAACAAAGTAAAGTTTGCATGTTTTGTTTGTGAAGCCAGCCATTGGCCATTCAGGCTGAAAATCTTGGACTATTTCAGCAGATGCTGGCCCATTACACAACACTTGGGATGTTGAGAGAGGCATGTGAAGAAAATAAAGCACTTCAGCTGGAATGTGTTTTTAAATGTGTTTGATATTCATCGTGGGTAACCGTGGGAATGTTATAAGGCCTGGGCGGGTATGGACACAATCATGGGTGTGGTGCTGTATTGGGCAGGTGCAGGTGCAAGTCCCCAAAAGTCGACACATGCAGGACTCTGCTCCCAAGCTGTTAATTAACTGTAGGATTGTTTGGAAATGGGAGACACAAAACTAAACAGTTTTGGGGGCACAGAAGACATAAACGCCATGACACATGAAAATAAACTAAAAACTACAATTCAATGACTTAAAAAATGTGTTAGTTTGCAATGGAACTGTTATAAAAACAATATAACTCTCGTGGTTGTGAAGTTATTTTCTTAAATTGTTGTGATAACACTTGCATCACACACTCAGTCAAATGAAATCTATATGCTCATCACACACACAGACACACACACACACTGTATTTGGTGTTTTTGATTTGCAAACTGTGACAAGTAGGAGGTTCTGTGTCATATCTTTGTTATAGTGAGATGCAAAGCTCATGCATCTGCGGTACTCCCAGGTGGGATGTTTCTGAAGAATTCTGTGGCAACAAAACATTATTTGGGAATGAATAGAAATCAGTGTGTCAGCGCAGCGATTGCGACAAGTCTCTCCATTGATTGAGAGTGGTTGTTCCACAAAGCCAGGAATCAATAGCAGGGACAAAAATGAAGCAATTTGGAGCAGGGCCCCGATGAGGGGGGGGGGGGGGGGGGGCGCATTCATTTGTGCCTGTCTAAACGCTGGCCCTGCCTTGATAGAGCACACACACACACACACACACACACTAAGCAGTGGAAGAGGCTCAGACCAGTTCTCTAAATCAAGCACCCCCTGGGTGAGGGCAAAATATAAAATATGTGCAAAATACAAAATCAACAAATGTGTCTTAATATATAAAAAAACAGTACTTGCTGAGAATTATATGAGATGACTGTTAATTGCGGTTAGTATAATAAGTATACTGAATTGTAGTCCCACAGTCAGGACAAGAGGACAAGTACTGTATATGAGTGAGCCACAGCAGGCCGAGCAATACTTTCCTCCCATAAGGCAAGTCAACACTTCATAAAGGGAGGATTTGGAAAAGAGTGGATGGCAGAGAGACAAAGGTGTTAAACAAATGCCCAGAACTGATTTTTTGTAAAGTGTAGGAATAGCCAGTAGCTATCAGCTGATTCAAATGACCTACAGTACGATAAAACTTATAGGCTTGGATCTGCATCCCTGCCCAAACCTCTGGATTGACTTTGATAGATATTAGTGTGTTAAAGTGTATGAGAGAGCATGTAATTAAATGAGGTGTCTTGCTCACTTCTGTCGTGGTCCACTGGTCGGGGGTTGAAACCGGCAACCCTTGAGATGTATCATTAGCGACAGATGCTAACACCTGTAGGTCTCGCCTCTGAATATCAGGTGCTGCAGCTTGCATTTGAGTTATGCAGTGGACAAAACTAGGCCGATTACATGTGTGTGTGTGTGTGTGGTGTTATATCAGCTTCATCTGTGAGCCAGCTCATGTCTGCGGGCATGTGTGTGTGTGCTTGTGAGCTGGTCCAGTTTGGCTCACTGCCGCCAGGAGAGGAAGGGCAGGTTGCAGATGTCAGAAGTGGCCACCTTCTTTTCCATCTCAGCAGCTCCACACGAGCAGACAAGCAATGCCACCTGCACACACATGTAGAAATACCACACACACAAATCTACAGGCACAGATG
>JAGFZM010000164.1:262364-311459 GCA_017657215.1 Limnothrissa miodon | reverse complement strand
TGTGTGTGTGTGTTTGTAGGGGAATTATATGGTTTCTCGATTCTATGGTTATATGGATGTGTGAGTGTGCATTTATTTGTGTGTGTGTGTGTCTGTGTGCACATGTATTGTATGTGTCCACACACATATATTGTGTATGTATGCACTGTTTGTGTGTGTGTGTGTAAGTGTGTGTTTTGTTAGTGTGTGCTGGAGTGTGGCCTAGCAGTCATGTATCTGTGTCGAGGCGACTGATGTGATGATTCCGGTAGAACTCTTATCTCCTGCTGTCAGCGCCAGTCAGTGTCTGTCATGTTGTCTCCACGGCGACACGCTACTCTGAATGCACCCAGTCTACGCCCATTACCCCGTAAAGCTGAAAACCTCAGCAGCCAAATATTCACACGAACACACACATGCATACACACACACACCACTTCCACTTCTCCTACTAAACTGCCTGACCAGCAACCACCAAGCATAAAATGTCTGTTTGATGTGTGTGTGTGTGTGTGTGTGTTTGTATGTGTCTGTGTAAGAAAGTGAGAGACACAGAGTAAAATATGAATGATGAAGTAAAATATGAAATATCAAGTAGGACCAAGAGCATGTTCTCTTTCGTTTCGAAGCCGAAACGTACGAATGGATGATGCCTATCATCTCCTACTTTTTCTGAAGTCAATTTTAACCAACCCTTTGATAAAAGGGCAGTAAGCGCTCTGACGCGCGCAGGCAACTACTTAGACAGCCCTGCGTGACGTCAGAAAGTCTATATATTGACTGCGCTTACGCTTCAGGTCCTCTTTGCCTTTTTCACCTCGCCTACTGCGTGTGTTCTGAGTCACTCCGTTTGCCTTCGCAAATATTTTTTAAAAATCAACGGCTTTTTGAAAGCCCACCACAACAGTTTTTTCAAAACTTCCGGAATCCATCCTTCTCAAAGTCACTCACGTCGGTCCCTACCTGGCACCAAGAGTCGTTGGATGGCAACGCTTAGATGTCTCGACTGGAAATGGCTAATGGCGGCTGCCGACCGCCATACTGTCTGCTTCTGCCTTAGGATGGAACACGGCACTGGTGTTCTCTCAGCCAAGCTCCGCTGTGATCGGCTGTCTCCCGCGGCTATCTTGAACTTCCCCGGCGTCTTCGCTGAGTCGCCGGACAATCTTCGGCGGCAACACGGCCTGCAGCTAGCTACCTAGCTGCTTGTCAGCCGCCTACTAGCCAGCTAGCCACGGCCCAGCTCGCTAGCTCTTCAGCTAACCTTGCCGTGCGGCTGGTTCTCCACACCTCGCTGAAGAGGTGGATGATCCCGCCATCAAAGCCGCCGCCGAAGATGGGGTTACCTCCCTCCTCTCGACGACAACACGGCCGGCAGCCAGCTAGCCACGGCTCAACCCTCCTCGCAAGGAGGCTAGCCGCCATTGACTCGCCGCCGCCTGGGCCAGAAGACTCTTGCCGCTCAGCTTGCTAGCGAGCTAGCTCTGTGCCGCTCAGGCAGCTAGCAGGCTAGGCCTGCGCTTGCCTCAGGCTGCCGCGCAGCCTCGGCAACGCTCACGCTCGTGTGGACGTGCGCTCTCAGCCACGCGCCCGTCGAGCCAGGAGCGACGCAGATGTCAACAGCGATCCTGAAGCGAGCGCTGGTGTGAGGCAGGCTATGACGCGCGGCTCCTGCCCGCTGTCCGCTCTGCCTCTGAGTGCTTTAAAGGGGCACGGGTTTTCGTTCTGCAGCTCTCTCCTCAGAACGTTTCCCCCGCTTCGCGCGCCCGCGCGCAGCAGTCCAGGAAGAGGGCTGACACACCCAGACCGGCACCAGCGCCAGCATTGGGTCAACAACAGCCTTGGCAACGCTGACATCACGACCTCCGCGTCCTCTGACCCACTCGCCCCTGAGCAGTGGGCGTGCGGCGCGTCGGAGGCGTTCACGGTCGAGAAGCGTTCACGGTCGAGAAGCGCTCCCCAGCCTCTTTCGCCGCCTCTGTCGGTCAATTTGTCGCCCAGGTGCGGGCGGAGCTGTCTGCTCAGTCAGACGCATCTGCCATCGCACGGCCTCGAGACTTCTCCCCCTACGGGGCACCGCGGGTGATGTGCGCGGCTCGCCAGCCACGCGTGAGCGCCAGTGGGTCTCACACACGGTCGGCTTGCCCTCAGCCTCCGCACTACGACGAGTGTCTACCCTGTCATTTTTACGGTCTCCACCGCGCATTCAGCTTACGCACGGCGTGTGCTATGCGCCTTACGTGACGTCACGCCTCGACGCCGCCCAGGTTCCGCCGAGGCCTCTACTAACGTCATGGCCCCCGCGTCCTCTGTCTCACTCGACTCCGAGCAGTGGGTGTGCGACGCGTCGGAGTCATTCACGGTCGAGGAGCCCTCCCCAACCTCTCTCGCCGCTTCTGTCGGTCGATTTATCGCCCAGGTACGGGCAGAGCTGTCTGCTCAGTCTGACACCTCTGCCATCGGGCGGACGGGAGACTTTTCCCCCCTCTTCAAGGACGTCGCTGACGCACGCCCCAGGTTGGCCGCCCCACGGGGCGTCGCGAGTGAAGTGCGCAGCTCACCGACCACAAACATCGCTGACGCGCGCTCCGAGTCGACCGCCCCATGGGGCATCGCGAGGGCAGTGCGCAGCTTACCGACCACGGACATCGCTGACGCGCGCTCCGAGTCGACCGCCCCACAGGTCGTCGCGAGTGATGTGCGCGGCCCGCCAACCACGCGTGGGCGCCCACGGGTCTCACACACGGTTGCCTTGCCCTCAGCCTCCACGTTATGTCGGGTCTCTACCCTGTCAGTCGGATGCTCTTCAGCTTCGCAGACAGCCTCAGCCTTTGACCTCGGCTCCCTTAGTGCCACTCAGGGGCAGCATAGCACTTCGTTTGTCCTTGCTGCCTCCTCACTCCGCCGCTCTGCTCAGGCAGAATTGGGCGATGTGCACAACGTCGCGTTGGGTTCTTTCAACAGTGTTGAAAGGCTATCAACTGCAGTTCAGGTGGCCACCCCCGCCCTTCAGAGGTGTCTTGGAGTCAGTGGTGCCCCCCTCCAGGGCCCCTGCTCTCAGACAAGAGCTTCGCGATCTCTTGAGAAAGGGCGCTATTCAGCGCGTAGATCCGACGCTCACGCGCGCAGGTCGTTACAGTACGTACTTCCTTGTGCCCGAGAAGTCGGGCACTTTTCGCCCTATTCTAGACCTCAGAGCGCTCAATGCTTTGCTCAAACCTCTCACCTTTCGCATGCTCACGGGGCGCATGGTGGCGGAGTCAGTCCGCCAGGGGGATTACATGGTCACCATAGACCTGCAGGACGCCTATTTTCACATAGGCATAGTTCCGAGGCACAGGCGTTTTCTACGCTTCACCTTCGAGGGCAGAGCTTACGAGTACACAGCCCTCCCCTTCGGTCTGTCTCTGGCACCTCGGTGCTTCACCAAGTGTGTGGAGGCGGCGATCGCTCCTTTACGCGCTCAGGGTATCACACTCCTCAATGACTTGGACGACTGGATGCTGCTGGCGAGTTCCAGATAGCTCCTAACGTCACAGGTTCACACTGTGTTGCATCACCTGCACGATCTGGGCTTCTTAGTAAACCTAAGCAAGTGCATGCTCTCTCCCTCTCAGGAGGTCGAGTTCTTGGGTGTGAGACTGAACTCACGCTCAATGAGAGCGACGCTCACTTCGAAGAGATTACAGGACGTCAAGGCGTGTCTACGCCACTTCAGACTAGGTGCCTGCGTTTCGGCCAGGCTGTGTCTCAGACTGACGGGCCTCCTGTGCGCCGCGGGTGGTGCTGTCCCACCCTGCCTTTTAAACTTACGCCCGCTGCAGCTCGCCTTAGCGGAACTGGGTGTGTCCTCCAGGTCGAACCCCGCTCGTCGGATCTTAGTATCCAGACGCATGTGGCTAGCCCTCGCGCATTAGCACAGGCCGTCGTCCTTCACCAAAGGTGGCGCGCTGGGCGCTATAGCCAGACGCATGACGGTGACCACCGATGCGTCCAAGAGCGTCTGGGGCGCCGTTTGCTGCGGTCGCCCAGCCAGGGGGACATGGGGCGCAGCCTCCAGGAGGCTACACATCAATGTGTTACAGCTCCTAGCTGTCTTTTGCGCTTGAAAGAGTTTCTCCCTCTTCTCAGAGAACACATTCTGGTGCGTACGGACAACACCACTGTAGTGGCCTATATCAATCGCCAGGGCGGCACGCGCTCTCCGGACCTGTTTCACCTGGCGTACAAGCTGCTCACCTGGGCCTCTCGCCACTTCCTGTCGATCAGGGCGTCGCACTTGCCCGGTGTGCGCTACACAGGCGCGGACCTCCTCTCCAGGGGTGTTCCGCGTGCAACCGACTGGCGCCTCTGCCCAGCCATGGTGCACAGCCTTTGGTCCCGCTTCGGGCGGGCACGAGTTGATCTTTTCGCCTCGAGAGAAAACGCTCCGCTAGGGTCAGACACGCTGGCACATCCGTGGCCGCGAGGTCTACTCTACGCTTTTCCCCCCCTTCCTCTGATGCGTCAGGTGTTGGCCAGGATCAGAGCGGGGGCTCACAGGGTGATTCTGATCGCCCCCAATTGGCCATCTCAGAGCTGGTTCTCAGATCTGGTCTCACTGCTGGACGGCCAGCCTTGGACCCTCCCTCTGAGGAGGGATCTCCTATCTCAGGCTCACGGGTCGCTATGGCACCCCAAGCCGGAAGCGTGGAGAGTGACGGCTTGGCCCCTGAACGGGCGCGTCTCCTAGAGAGCGGCCTGTCAGCTGCAGTTGTAGAGACTGTTCAGGTTGCTAGAGCTACGTCCACTAGGTCGTTGTATACGCTGAAGTGGCGCGTGTTCAGCACGTGGTGCAGAGACAGAGGCTGTGATCCTCTAGTCTGCCCTATTGGCGAGGTGCTTGCTTTCTGCAACACCTGTTTGATCAGGGTCGTACACCATCTACTTTGAAGGTGTACCTCGCAACTATTTCAGCATGCCATGTTGGCTATGCTGGCGTTTCCCCAGGCGCTCACCCCCTTGCGTCGCGCTTTATGAAGGGCGTCAGGCGGCTTCGCCCCTCTTCTACACGTTCGGTCCCCACCTGGGACCTGGCCACTGTCCTACGCGGACTGGCTCTTACGCCCTTTGACCCTCTGTCGAGTGCCAGTCTAAAGATGCTTTCCCTTAAGACTGCGCTTCTGCTCGCTCTGGTCTCGGTGAAGCGCGTTAGCGATCTGACTGCCCTGTCTGTCAGTCCTGACTGTCTTGAATTTCACGCAAGATGACGTGCGGGTAACGCTGCGACCAAATCATTGAGCTCTCAGCCCTTCCTGAGACGGGTGGGTCTGTGCCCGTCACTCTGTGCCCGGTCAGAGCGCTTTGTGCCTATTTGACGCGTACGCAGAGCATCAGGAAGACGAACCAGTTGTTCGTCTGCCATGGCGAGCGTGCCAAGGGTCAGGCCTTGTCTACCCAACGCATGTCGCATTGGCTTACTGAAGCCATACGTCTGGCATATGAGGCGGCGGGTGCTCCTCCGCCTGCTCATGTCAGGGCGCACTCCACCCGTGGAGTGGCGGCTTCTTGGGCCTTCTGGAAAGGCGTCCCTATGCAGGATATCTGTCTGAGCGCTTCGTGGGCCTCTGGCAACACCTTCGCGCTTTTTCACGCATTGGACGTCACCAGGCCGGGTGTAGCAGAGAGTGTTCTCTCTGGGCCCGGCGGCGGTCCCATGGGTCTTCCCACCTCGGGCTCCTCGGTGTAGGGCTCTTGAGGCTTGGTTGCACTGATCCATTCATACGTTTTGGCTTCAAAACGAAAGAGAACGTTACGGATACTAACGTATCCTCGGTTCTCTGAGTGAGAAGCCGAAACGTACGCTTCGGGCCTCAAGTCGCCGCCGCTGGCGAGCTTGGCAAAGAGGACCTGAAGCGTAAGCGCAGTCAATATATAGACTTTCTGACGTCACGCAGGGCTGTCTAAGTAGTTGCCCGCGCGCGTCAGAGCGCTTACTGCCCTTTTATCAAAGGGTTGGTTAAAATTGACTTCAGAAAAAGTAGGAGATGATAGGCATCATCCATTCGTACGTTTCGGCTTCTCACTCAGAGAACCGAGGATACGTTAGGATACGTTAGGGGGGAGTTCTGAAGGTGCGGCGGCAAGGCTTGAAGGTGCGGCGGGCCGCCACAGTCAAATGTACATAGGGGAAACCCTGTGCAACGTTCTTTGCCCACACACACCAACCGTCGTCACCGCCACGCCCCCTTGTCCCGGTTTTTCTTAAATCAAATGTGGCAACCCGGGACTATTAAAAAAATAGGGTATTTTGCCCGGGGGCGGGGTTACGTCCGCGCGTCACATTGTTCATGTGAGTTCTCATTGGCGACGGTGCCGAGCACAAAGCGTACCTATCAACTGATGCTTTTATCTAGAATTGTTGCTATTAGCGATGAGTTTACAAATCATTATGTTGATTTCTCATTGTGGGGACAATAATAGTAATAATGGGTCTATGATTAAAATGTGATCATAGTATATAATCGCACTGAATGAATTGCATAAAACCTGCCCAAAATAGGGTCCAAAGTAGCAGGAAGAAATGTCTTATCTAGACTAAACTAGATTATTTTATTGCACTGGTGGAAGATTACTTGAATTTCAGTAAGATTGTTTTGTGTTAGATTATTTGAAAGCCTGCACATTTCCTTTGAAAATCATACACATTTTTAAAAGGACGGATTCACCTGACCTGATGCTTTTAGTGTTTATTGTGATATTTTTTTCTAATTCTAAACTATTTCTAATGCTGGTTATAAGGAAATGAAATGATGTTGCATTTAATTTATTTTATAATTGATGTTGAAAGCACACATTTCTGACACAAATAACAAGGAGTATTGCTTAATCACTCTTAATTTTGACACTGAAGGAAACTGTGGAAACAATGTATGCAGCATGTTAGCATGCTGAACTGTTTCATACTCTAAGAATATCAAATTGCTATCTCCTGTGTCCATCTTTGGTGGTTGGCAGCACAAACAGCTGAGCCTGTATTTAGCATCTTTCTGGCACATGGCGTGGCTTAGGGAAGCGAGATGCTGAGCAACACGAAAGCTTGATGGCGGAGATCCTTGATTATGAACCGTTTCAACCCTCTCTGGCTGATGGAGTGTCTCATTGTCAAGGCGAGGTGAGGCTGGGGATGTAATTATCGATTCAAAGGGTGGTTTCCTCTGTTGCCAGGTTTCTCATGCAAACCTGAGCTCCCCATCAACAAGCCAGCAGAACAGAGAACAAAGGCAACTAGCTGGCCAGTGAACCTCTCATTTGAGTCTGCATGCATGTGTGTGTGTATGTATGTATGTATGTGTGTTTGGCTTGTGTTCAGAGTGCTGCTGCTGAAGTGTGTGCTTACTGTGTTGCTGGAGAAAGAAAGCCTGTGCATATATCTGAGTGCATGTGAGCATTCGTCTGTTTGTGTGTAGTATGTATGTAGGCCTACCGCATGAGTGTTCATGCACCAGATGCATGTAAGCCAATGCATGCGTGCTCACACACGCTAAAGGGAATAACCCACAAATAGATACTGTGACATTCCAGCTACTTTTATTAATTCATAAATGTCACCGCTGATCTGGGCTCAGTAAGATGACGTCTCATTTGGAGTTTTTAAAGGCCCCTGCAGGATAAGGATGCTTCACCTGTCAGCTTCTTTCGCTAGGCGAGGCCAGATGTCGGTGCCTCCCGGGACAACACAAAGCAATTGCAGATATGAACAGAACAGTAAACAAATATAGCGTCCTCCCACACACACATTCTAAAAGCTGCACACTGCTTGGCAGTGTAACTTTTTTTCAGTGTGTGTCCACCAGGTGGGTGATTAGTTTATATGTGTTGTGCCAATAAAATCATATTTCTATTGGCCCCTTTTTAGGCTTAAATTTTTCAAAAATGAAATGTTTAACTTGACTAATATTCAGCTGATACTTCTATCTAAAGGGACGCAGACACAGGGGGTGAACCCAAATAACTATTACCGTCACCAGTTTGCAACACATTGCAATTCTTACACATTCCTAAAACATGCATGGGATTTTTGACAGAATAAAAAAATAAATAAATAAATGTTTACCCTCATTGTGTTGTTTTTTTTTTGTCATCCTGAATGCTTTGAGGGAAAATATCTATTTGTCACTTTTAAGTCATCACTTCACTTAGTCATGCCTTTTAGGGAGCTTCTATTTGTGCATTCTCATAATCCTTTTGTGTGAGACACTTCTCCAAACACTATTAAATGTCTCATCAGGCCAGCGGTGCCAATGCATGTGAATGAGGCTTGCACTGATGGAGGTGCTTCACATACCTAAGTGCTGCAAACTCGGACGTGTGGGTGGAATAGGAAATCTCCTCCGAAAGGCCTTCTCCATCTTTTCTTCATATGCAGACAGGAGTCAGACAAGAAAAGTAGAGCAAAGACAAGTGAAAGGAGGAGTGGAAAAGGTCAAGGAGAGACCGTGGCATGAGGTCAATGTATTGTTCTCCTCTTTTTGTCTGAGCCCTCTAAACCAACCCCCACACACTCTCTCTCTCTCTCACACACACACACACACACACTTCCTTCTCTTTAGTCTTGGCTTGTGGAAGGGTCTCCTTAGTGAATGTTTCAGAGAGGCTAACCGCTGCCATTACTGTCTCCTGTCTATGTGAGCGAAGCTTGGCCGACTGGGCGCTAATGAATGCTACATTATTCAGCAGCACTGGACCTCAAGGTGTCTTTGCTAATCAGGGAGCACTAAAACATGCAAGTGATGATTTATGAAGAGGGTGGAGGGTATGTGTCTCCATGCCTGTAGAGGTAATTATCCTACTTCTGTGTGTGTGTGTTTGCTCCACTGACATTGGGTGTCTGTGTTCACATGCACGCTCTGAGTTAGGGACTACATTATAACCCCAGATAGTGTATTTGTAAGAGTGTGTGTGTGTGTGTATGACAGAGAGAGAAAAAGAGAGAGAGAGAGGACACATGTATGCAGGAATATGTGTGTGTGTGTGTGTGTGACAGAGAGAGAGAGAGAGGACACGTGTGTGTGTGTGTGTGTGTCTGAGAAGGGGAGAAAGAGGATTTGTGAGAACGTAAAAGCTGCATGAGAGAGGGCACGTCTTTTGCACCTTAGTAACTCTAATTACACTTACTCTGATATAACTCAGTCCTCCAGGGTCCATTCTCTCCCTTTCTCTTCCTCTCTTTCATGGGAAAACGGCGAAATACTGTAGGTCTTCTGTGTTCAGAAATGCCTGTTAGGGGAGACATGATTAAAAGCTGTGTCATGAAAACAGCATTTTCAGTGCAATGAAAACTGCGCAACAGGTTGGTGTTCAGGTGTTTGGAGGCAAACGTGTGGGGGCAGGAAAAAATTTTATTATTTGTCTAGACTGTTCACATATTAAGTTATAAGACTGAGGTGTTTCGTGTTTGATTTGTACCATTTTCACACAGGCCTACAGTATATTCAAAATCTTTGTCAGTCTACTGTGGTGTACCTCTCTTGCTTGCTATATCATAATGAATAGAGTAATTATATTAAGGAAAAGAATATCATGAATTAACTGAAGTTCATGATCACATCTGCTCTGTGCAATCTTTAGACATCAAAGTAATAAATGAGCAATCTAAACAATTTGATCTCAACATTGAAAGAACTGATTTGTCACCTTGGGTGTCACCAATACTAGCGATTATGAAGAAAAGTGGGCAGCTGAGGCCATGTGTTGATCTATGAGAGCTTAAGGAAGCAGTAAGCAGCAACACGACATGACACCCCTGCGCTTTCCGTTTTTTTGGCCCAGACTTGTTCCAAGTTCATTCCACACTATGCAGTTGTAATGGAACCACTATGGACTTGGCTCAGTAAAGAGAGTATACAAATACACTGATCATGCGCAAAATGCCGCAAAAAGTCAAGAGACTGATAGCTAATAGTCCAGCCCTAGCATTATACAATCCAGCTCTACCTACTGCTGTGACAGCTGATGCCTGTGATTGTGGCATCTGTGCAGCGCTCACACAGCTCCATGGTGACAGTGAGAGACAGTGAGATTTGTGTGTTCCATCACTTTTATAGCGTGAGAGAATATAGTCTACAATTGAAAAGGAAGCCCTGGACGAGTGTTGGCAACCAAGCATTGGCGTGCATTTTACCCTTTCGGCTGATCGCTTCACGCTAACAGCTCTGCTCACTGCTAGTAGTGGGAGAGCAAGTATGACAATTGCCAGGTGACCTTTGACCTTTAACTACACTATCTGGTACAAATGAGGCTGTGACAGTCTCTCACACCTGCCACTGCCGGCTGCTCAACTATCAGACATGGAAAGAGTGGCGCTGGTGTCTAACAACTTTGCTGCTGTTGCTGCTGAAGAACTGACAGCCCTGCAAACAGGTGATAACCTACATAAAAGATGGCTGGCCGCGTACAGCCAGCCTTCATCCAGCCCCTCCTGCTATACCGCAGAATTCAGACTGTGCTCTCCGGACATGAGTAAATGCATCTTCCATGGGACACACCGTTTAAACCCACGAGAGGTTTAACCTTAAGCCCATACGAATTGCACATGATACACACCAAGGAATCGTGCAGACTTAAGGAACTTAAGGAACCCGTGGCCAGGAATGGATAATGATGTGCAGGCTGCCATCAACTCAAGTACCACATGCGTTCAGCATGACAAGACTGATTTTGATAAAATAGCTCCACTGAATCCAGTAAGACTGCCTGGAGGTGCATTGGAAAAGCATGCAATTGACGTTGTTGACCCCTTCTACCATTCGCTAACTGATTGCCTCTATTTAAAAACCCTTGCTGATTATTATAGCTAATGGCCAGAGGTCGCGTTCACCTCTGAGGTTACATCCTCTACTATCATTGAGTTCCTATTTACTGTACTCAGCTGGGAAGGTAACCTGCTGGAGCTGTTGACACACAATTGACCTGTGGCTAAACCACGGCTTCCACGTCCATTCAAATGCATTGGAGGTCAGTTTTCGCTTGTTTTTCAATATTTTTTCTTTGAATTTTATGTTTAAAATGGTCAAACGGTGTGCATGGGGTACATGCAACTCTGACACAAGATACCGCGAGAGGTTGGGCGATGGTATTTATTTTTTACCCTTTCCAAAGCCACATCTTAACCGAGAAGTGTCTGCTCTGGATAAAATTATGTGGTAGACCACTGGTTAAACGTGGAGATAGTCTGTTCTAAGGTCCTAAGTCAACAATCTTTTATCTATTATCAATCTATTATCTTTAACATGTCTACCGTAGCGTTAGCTTAAAATAAGAAAACGGCAGCCAAACGTTAGCTAAATTATGTCACTTGTTTACATGGGAGTTCGTTGACTGATTATAGCATAGTTATGCTCGTTTTTGTACTTTTATCAATCGTACATAATGGTTAGCTGTTGTCCAAAGGGCTCTAGTTATACTAACATTAATTTTGGATCTTAGGTTCATCAACATATCTGTAAATAACCGAGATAACAAATGTTATCAATGTTGTGCTGAATGATTCATGTAGTAGGTACTAATACTGTAGCACCAGGAGAGTTAGCTGCTAGTCTTGGTAAAGAAGAAGATACATTTAAAGTAATTATAATGTAATAGCTCTTAAGCCCCGTCCACATACGTCGCTACTAGTTACTCGCTACTCGCCTACTCGCTCACTCACCACTCGCAGAGACACTTTTTTACGGTTTTCGAACGCCCGTACTCATAGGACGCTTTGTTCATTTCACCTGTCAATAATCTGCATCCCGAATTCTGATTGGTAATCGCTTACTCGCATCGCGCAAAAGTTAAAATAATTTCATCTCGGAATCCGCCCACATCGCATCGCTTGTACTCTCCTCGCCTGTCCAGGCGTTCCATCGCTGAAACACAATGACATTCTACTGACTTTTATCGCTCAACGAGTAGCGAGTAGCGACGTGTGTGGACGGGGCTTTAAAGACCCAGCTATTCAGAGAACATCTTCTATCCTAGCACTAAAATGAACTGAAGCACTATTCCCTAGCACTATGCTCCTTAAGGTTTCTGCTATGTAGCTTGATTGTTATCCTCTTTTTGTAAGTCGCTTTGGATAAAAGCGTCTGCTAAATGCATAAATGTAAATGTAATACATTTAAAGTAAATCAAACTTCTTACCCTGCAGTGCATGAACAGTGCTGATCCGCTTTTTGTCCGCGATGGTGATAGCAACGAGATGCGGTTTGTCGCGTTTACTGTGACCTGTACACTTTTGCCTGGAGCTGTAGTTTTATACCAAATGTTTCAACAACAACATCATTAACATACCCAAAAATCATCTATTGCCTCCTGAGAAATGTCAGCCACAGTGACAGCTGCCATAGCGCCGCTTACCGAATGTTGATTGTTTGTCCGAGTGAGTGGAAGGGGTGTGGTTTAGCCACAGGTCAAATGGCCAGTCTATCACAGATTTCTTGTTTTCTTTTTGTGCGACTCCCCATTCAGTACTCCCTATTCTATGACAAATTTTAAGGCCTTCTAACAAGTCCTACAAATCTTGCGAGACACAGAGACAATGTTCTTGAGATCGTCGAAGTCGAAGACCTTGCAGTGCACAGGCTCCTTTTTTATCCTCTCTGATGGTAAAGTCTGGCCTGCTGATGACGCTTTTATGCAACCTGTGATCATTAGTGCTGTGTACATTGCACAGCATCATTTGCCCATGGTAATGACCCTCTTGCAAACAATAAACATTTAGAGATGCTTCTATTATAGACAATCACATGTGACAGGTAGCCAAACTGAAAAGGTGCCTGTGAAAGTTACCCCAACTGAAAGGGCTACATCTGTTGCAGACACCTGACCTGTTGGAGAGCTCTCAGATACACCCCCAGAGAAGGAACTACTCAAATGTTCATGTGCTATATTCTACCATGAATCCGAATCTGTTTGTCTGGCCTTATGTCTGTCTCTCTCTCTGTGTGTGTGTGTGTGCGTGTGTGAGAGAGAGAGTTTGAGTGTGTGTGTGTGCATGTACAGTATGTATTTCTTTCTGTGCAAGTGTTTATACAATCCAACTCAAGGTCAGTATTTGTAGGTGGCTCTGGAGGAAATAATCTGGTCAGTTTAAGATTCCAGTTTAAGTCTATGCATACAGCCTCTGAGGTTTGTGATAGTCATTCCTCTCTCTCTCCCTCTTTGTCAAGCCACATACCATTCTGTCTCTTAGTTCATTTCAGTCTTGTTTACTTCTCTGTTTGTTCTTTCTGACCCTCCACCTCCCCACAGTTCTGTTTTTTTTTTTTTTTTACTTCACTTTGCCGGTGTACATCTTTAACTTTCTTTCCAATCCTCTCTGTATCAGTCTTTCTTTCTCTGTCTCATTCTACTCACATCAGAATGCTAATGAGGGTATATAGAGTCATGACAGTGTTTCTGATGAAGGCACTTTGATTACTGCAGTAAGAGAGACAGGAGAACACACTGAGAGAGAGAGAGAGATTCACATGAAAACTACTAAGAGGAAGATAGAAAGAGAGGGGGGGGGGAGATATAGAGATGTAATTACGAGGCTGAGCGAGGGAAAGAAGTCTTCTGCCAGGAGTGCCGGAGGCTTGCTTACACAAGGCAGAGGTTATTTAAGGGAATTGTCTCTCCCTATAACCTCATGGGATGGTGAAGCAGGCTCAGTTTAAAATGGCTCCCTTCTATGCCAGATGTAATGGCGCTTCCTCTTCAGCCACAGGCATCTGGTAACTGTATCAAAGAGTTAAATGCCAATCCACACCCATGTTAAGCATGTATTGATTTATTTGCAATCTAGGATACTAATACTAGGATACTAATTACAGATTTGCATGTGGCTCATCCAAGTCTGGATTTAGTTGCCAATACGCTAACTTTCTACAATAAAAACACACATTTTACTGTTCATAAAAGTTACTTCCACAAAATTTAATTAATAAAATTACTTTGAAATTGATATGACACCCAACGACATGTTTGTTTGTGAGCAGGCATAGAGCTCTTCGTGTTCTGAAAACTGCTGGGTCTCAACAATGACAGTCTGATAGCATCAACCTCCATTCCTTACTATTGTGTTTTCAGGGTCATCTTTATGGCAACCGTGTTTAAGGTGGTTGCACAGAATGAGACTGAGGCACTTGGCTCTGGCGTTACCACACTAAGCATTAATAACTTTCCTCAATCATTAATTTGTTTGGAACACATTCAGTGCTAATGCAACACAAATGCAAAAGTCCACAACACAACAATAATGTGAAATTAGTTGTTAATTAATCGTTTACTTTTGTACTATGTTACTTTCGTCAAGTTGCACAAATAAATAGAAATGAATGAAAGCATACAGTAGAATCATTCTTATTTGTGTACTTTATTGTACATAATTATGTACAGTAGGCAGGACAATGGCAATGAAGGCAGGTCACTGGTAACTTCTCCCTTTGTCTCTTATTCTTTCTTTTCTGATGGAACATAACCTATAAGGGGCACAGTGCTGTATTTATCTCTAGTCAAAGTCTCTCACAAAGAAACTAAGTTCAGACTGATGGACTACTAATGGGCTACTAATTATCACCGCTTAGACCCCCAATCTATCCTTTGTAATAAAGGAGAACAAGAGACATCGCACAGCACCAGCCTTCAGAGCCTCACTCACAGTTTTCAGCACACTTAATTATCCACTTATGCCACAATTTCCACAGTCAATACCATTAATGAAATGTTTTAGCTTCAAAAATGGGAGACTAAAAGGTTATAGAGCAGAATTGGGGAGTGTCCCCAGATATCTGTGTCATTTGGTCACCCAACTGTCTCCAATTCTAGGTGTTGCATCCCTCCACCTTTAGGAAGATCATGCTTAGGGGTGCTGTGGTGTAACTACAGTACTAATAGGATAAAAGCCTTTGGAGATACAAGATCTAGTCTGGCCTGGTCATTTCCCCATCCTGCATCTCTCTCATTGTCCTATCTGGATAAAAATGGGGGGAATGTACTTACAAAATCCTAATACTTCATAACCCAACACATTTCCCTGTTTGTCTGACTGTTTCTCTCCTTCCTGCTCAACCTCTCCCATTTTCCTTACCTCTATGTCCTTCCCTCCCACTCTTGTTCCCAGTGATGGCTACTAGGCTCTGATCACCCACTCAACACTACCACACAGAGATGGGAGTTTGACATTGAGGAGGGTGATATGTACTGTATATAAGGTGCTGTTAGTGCTGTATGTTATAGATACTTATTATACTCAATAAAATGGAGTCAGAGTCCATTCTTTATATCACTTTTACCGCCCACATCCCCCATGCCCAAGTCTGCACTGATTCTCACTCGGGCACCACATAACGCGCACCATTGAGCTTTCATCAGCGCACCTGAAAGGTTTATTAAAAGGGCATTTATGCAAGGTTAATGGAAAAATCACACTTTAATTGTTGACACATTGACAACTAGCAGCGCCATGGTAAAGAGAAGAGAAGTCTTGCTAGCAGCAAATGGAGAGGCTTGCATGAATCAACTGAAGTGCGTGCATCATTTGCAAAAGTGTAAGATAAAAAAATAGCAGAGGAGGATCACCTTTGCAACCGGTACACGATGGTTAACAGTGTCTCTATGAAAACAAAAGTATTTGCCTATGCAGGGAGGCCTTATGGAGGTGCGTGCCTGTGCATGTGTATGTGTCATTTGTCAAAGGCATTTGTGTGTGTCACCAGAAATCTTTGGAACTCTTATCTTCATCTGCAACATTTTATTTATTTATTTTACAGTATCTGGAGTTGTTTGTTTTATAGGCTTTTCATAAGCATACAACTCCAGGGCTGCGAATAGGTCCCTGTGTGTGTGTGTGTGTGTGTGTGTGTACAAATGGACTCGTCATAACAGAGATGATCAGGAAACACTTGTTGCTGTTTGCTGTCATCACACAAGAGAAGTGAACCATTTGCAGTTACCACAAATACTGTGTGTAATGGAGTCAGAGTCCATTTTGTGTGTCTGTGTGTGTGAAGAGTAGAATCGAAGATCATCAAGGACCCCAATCCTCTCAGGTGAACATGTTCCCAAAGCTCCCTAACAGCTGCAAATTATGGATGACATGGACGAGCGCACACACACACACACTATTTATACCATTTTTTACCACTATTTATATTTAATACTACTGCTGCTACAAACTTGTGTTGCACTAAGACAACAAAACAACACTGCTGGAACACTTACTTTATGTTATGTCTTGTCTTATATATACTGTATGTTACCTAAGTATAATGCCTTAAGCCTACTTGCACTTTTTTTTTACTTAACATTACCTTATTGTTTACAATTGTTTTTTGTTGTGCATCTGCACTTTATTGTTGTCAACGTCTACGCATGGGACAAGTGTGAAACGTAATTTCGATTCCTTTGTCAAGTCATGTCAAGTACATGTGAAGAAATTGACAAATAAAACTGACTTGACTTGACACACAGTTTCCCATGCAATAGTGAGATCAGTATGTGTATGTGTTTGTGCTTGGACTGTCCTAATTCCACAGTCTCACAGCAGTGTATGAACGTGAGTGAATGATCATCTAAATCTAACAAAGCTCCTCAACGTCCCATTGCCACTGCTAAAATGTCACAGTGAGAATGATCTAATGCTCAGTCTAATGATCTACATACATTATCTATGTTAGCAGCAAATAGGAGGAAATATGTATTAATTTTTAAATTCATGTTAAATTAGTTTCACAATAAGTTTACTTTTTTGTACTGTTTTTTGTACAGTAGGCATAGGAAACCTTGGGGAGTCTGACTTTAAAAGGATATGCCACCTTTTAAGAAGATACACATTTTACACCTCCTTTTGAGTTATACAGTACAATGCAGTTTCACCTTCACCCAGCCCTCTAATGGCCCTCCCATTGTATAAAATAATTTACTGAGTCGGGGCGAAGCAGCCAATTTTTTTTTTTTTTTTTTTTGCTATGGCAGTCTATTGCATCCCACAGAAATCAGAGATTCATCCACATTTGGGTCCATCCTCATTCTTTCCATCAATGTCTGCACCTCAAACACTCTAGCACCACCGAAAGGCCAAAATAACAGTTTGTGTGTATATGAGTACTTGGATCTGTAATGGTAGCTAACTGCTTTGATAGTTGTGCATGTATATTTAACTCCTGCTATATTTACATATAAGCTGATATTTTAGCTTGCTAGTTTTCTCAGTTCCCATTCAGGCTGTTGTAGTTGTGCTGTAGCTGAACCAGGGGCCTCATTTAGAAAGCCCTTTACGCAAGAAAAAGTTGCGTGAAGTAGGGTAAAATTTGCGGTCGCAACATTTCTTGCAAAAGTCGGGATTTACAAACATTTTCCATGCGCAAAAGTTCCCAGGTTTCTGCAATCTTTTGACCACACGTGTAATCTTGCGTAACGCCCCCGCAAAGTTTTCTTGACTTAAGCTAGATTTATACTTCTGTGTCACGTCGCAGCAGACACCGTTGCAGACACCTTCGCCGATGTTTTTGATTTATACTTCTGTGGTCGATTTCTAATTCTGCGTCAGCGTAATTGCTACGTGCGGCACCTCGCCGCCACAACGCTTGGGGATTGTCGAGTTTAGAAAGGGTCCTTTTTGTGTGTGCTTTCTGGTCGCGGTCTGTGGAGAGTGGAGACTGCAGTGAGTGAACCATGGCAACTGAGCGAGAGAGAATACTTTTGGAGTTGGAGCTGATCGATATTGAACAGCAAATGATTCTGATACAGATGATGAAGCGGAACAAGAAGATTAATGAAAAAGACATTTGGTGAAGATTTCACGTAGTATCAGCAGCACAACACATGAAAAGGCACTGGGGTGACAGCCCATCTCGAAAGCACAGTCCATCTCGAAAGCACAGCTTCTTATATCTTTTATTTTTACAGCTTCTTATCTTTTACATTTTTACCACAAATTCAGAAATAAACAACGCATTGGCGTCATCTATTACAAATACGAATCTATGCAATGTAGTTAACATACACTATAAGCACTCGGTCGGTCTTGCCTACATTACACATGCACACACAACGCACTGGAAAGGCGGAGAACCAGAAATGATGTAAAGCGGACTAATCACAATCCATGACTAGTGTTAATTTTGTCACCTATTTTTAATTTAGTCTTAATTTTAGTCTTGTGACGAAATGTGCTTTTTAGTCTTAGTCATATTTAGTCATTGAAATGTCATTTTTGTCAGTCTAGTTTTAGTCGACTAAAAGTCTCATCATTTTAGTCTAGTTTTAGTCAAAAAAATCTCAAGGTATCTTAGTCAAGTTTTAGTCTCATCATTTTAGTCTACTTTTAGTCAAAAGAAAAATTAACACATCTTAGTCAGGTTTTAGTCAAAACATTTTAGTCTCTTTTCAAATAATATCAAATATTGATAAACATCTCAAATGTTAGCTAACAAACTACACGTATTGAAAGATTTTTGTTGAATACTACTGTGTTAAACATGTCTGACTTAAGAGACACATTCACAAATGACAACAAATGATAACCCCTATTTTGACTTCCATGTTGTGTAGGCCTATTTTAATTATTTTAATAAAATTAAATTGTTAATTACTGTAATTAGCCTACTGTAGGTTAACACAGACACAAAAACAACACTCAAATAAAAGACTATTTACAGTAACAAAATGACAGTAGCCTAACTATTTTAGAAGAAGAGTAACGCTGCGTGCTCCCACTCTCTCCCTTCAGCTATCTCTCTTCCACACACGCACGTATATTTGTTTACAGTCAGCTTCAAACATGAAATCGCCGAGCAATCCAGGATGAATTCGCTGGGCAATATTTGTGTCTGTGCAACAGGACCCACACAATCAGTGAGGCTGTCATAACATGGAATATAGTTAAATGTGTTTTATATGACTGGAGTACATAACTAATGACCTGGATTGAAGGTTAGAAGGAAGGAAGGAAAGAATTAGAAAAAATATTTTATTGCTTGTGTGAGGTAGGCTAAATTACGTCTCTCTGCATTCTTTTCTATTAGTAGGCCTATAAGACTAGGCTAACAGCTTTTTGTTTATGAACAGTAGGCTATGATAATACTTTATATTAGCCTGCTGGAACATAATAGTTTAAAGCCACTATGTGTAGGATTTATCTTTTATTCGTCTTTTATTAAAAATACAATTTTTATTTTAAAAATATAATGTAAAACGATGGTAATTACCTCCATGAGTAAATTGTAGCGTTCCCGTAACTTTGGTAATTTCCATTTATATATAGATGTGGCTGGGTACCAAATGAGAATATCCATTTTGCGCCGCCATTTTCAAAATGAGGACCCTTGGAAATGAGGACCGTGGGAAGGGAAGGGCTCATACATTTTATTCAAATGTGTGCAGTATACCACTTCGCCGATAGATGGGAGAAATTCTCATACGAAAAAAATAAAACTTACACTTAAGTGAAGACAAAACGTCTTTAATTACAATGTTTATGCAGAAAAGCGTGTTACATGTGTTAATTCTGATCGCTATATAAAATATGAAATGTGGTGTGGTAGGGTATGTTAGCTTGCTAATAGACAAATGAGCTGCGCTCCAGTTACATGACTGAGTGAAAGTGATCACAGGTTATTTTCGTTAGGATGTAAGCGAGTGATTTTCTTGTAGCCTACATGTACACAGAATAAATGTGTGTAGTTGGCATAATGATATTTCTTGTTGTATAAATACAATTTAATGTTTGACCGAAGCATGAGAGCAAATGAGTCTTCAGACGTAACAGGCTAGTTTCACCGTCACAAATAAACTACTGAGACTGAGACTTTAGTGCTTATTTGTCGTTTTATGGGGAGTGAATACACACAGATATATTTTGTTATACTGTTTTTCGTGTTACTGGCTGCTGGTGATGACATTTACGAAAATAAACGTGGCGTAAATAAACGTTTTATTCAAATACTACCACTTCGCCCCAGAGACTAGCGTTGTAGAATTCTCGGCTTGTGGGTTACAACATGGTGCCCGTTGTTTAAGTTGGCCGAACTCTCTATATATACGCCTCTATGTAGTTTCATGTTGCACCGCCATCTACTGGCAGGCAGCAGCAGCTCATGAACTCACAAACTCATTCGCAATATTTTGAAGGCGTAAAAGTTAAATATCCTATCTCATGATGGAAAAAAGACGATTGTAGACGAAATTGAGGAGAGATTTTATCTTAGTTTTTATTTTATAAACATTTTAGTTCTGTTTTTTTTCATCAACAATAATGCATGTTGATTTAATCTTAGTCAGCGGTTTTGGACACCTTTGCAGTCTTGTTATCGTCTTGTCTTAGTCATGGAAAAAAAAAGGTTGTTGACGAACATATTTCGTCTCGTCTCGTCTGACGAAATTAACACTATCCATGACGTCTGCGTCGGTCTGCATACCGTGTCAGCAACACTTTGACGCGTAGGCAGGATTTCTTTCATGTGCACGAAAGGTGTCTGCGCAGTGTCGGCGAAGGTCTACGTCGATCCGATGCAGAAGTATAAATCCAGCTTAAAGGGATAGTTTTTTTTTTTTTTTTTTACACATTGAGCCTCTTTCACAGGTTGTCTAAAATGAAATAAAGTGGTTGACACCAAAATCTTGATGGTTGCTCCTGTCTTGGCTATTTGGGAAATATAGAATCGCCTCTGCCTGCATTTAAAATGGCTAGCAATGGGCATGTGTTGTTTCTATCCTTAAAACACTGGTTTTAAAAAAGTGCTACTCATGGAGTGATTAGTGGTGTTTGCTGATGTTCCAACCCAAGTATCGTAGCAAAATACAGTTTCTGTCATGTTTTATTTGCCATTTTGTAAGTCCCGTAGGGATCTATTTGCTCCTTCATATAAACAAAGTACCAAATAAAACATGATGGAAGCTTTATTTCGCTACGATACATGTATAGAAACAACACATGCCCATTGCTAGCCATTTTGAAGGCAGGCAGAGGCGATTCTACATTTCCCAAATAGCTGAGACAGAGGCAATCGTCAAAATTTCGATGTCTACCACTTTATTGCATTTTAGACAACCTGTGAAAGGGACTCAATGTGTTAAAAACCGAACTATATAGGACTATGTTCTAAAATAAAATATCACATTGATAAAGTAGCCAGATGCACAGCGCAGAGGCTGCATGTGAGCACTTTAAAATGTAATGTAGTATTCGTAACTTGCCTTATAAGAGAAATATGCAACAAATTCTATATTTATAGTCAGTGCTTGGTTCTTGGTGCTGAACGTACTTTGTTGACAACATCAGTTGTACGCTGCCACTCACTTTTGTTATTTCAATTTGATATTCCTTTTTTATGGCCTTCAAACAAGATTTAGTGAAGATGTTCTCTGTTAGGAGGTTGGTCTCGCATTTCCTGAATCGTGTTTTGTTTTCACATTTACCGTGTCATGATTGGCTATCGAAGGCACCTTTAGAAGTTACCATATTCATTGAGTGATTAACATGGACCTTATTGGGTAAAATATGGGACGACCTTGGGAGGAGAATGAGGCTCGTGCACAACGTATAGTAACACAAGTCCGTATTTATAACGAGAAAAGTGTATACATGTTTGCGCCGCAAGGTTTTATAAATCAGTTTTGTTTTTTTTGCGTAGGAAAATTCTGACTTTTTGCGCACAAAATCTTTTAGAGTGGAATCTCCGCAAAGTTTTATAAATGAGGCCCCTGATACCCATTATATGCTTTATAGATCACAGAACCCTGAGAAGAACCTTAAAAAAGTTACCTTATACCTATAGTAACATCCTACAGGAGCCTGAATCAATCAACATAAATCATGATCTCATTATGTTCTGTACCAAATTGGGGAATTGGGGAGTGCTGAATTAATACAGAGTGAAATGTTTTCTAGGGCTATTTTCAGATGATCAGAGGTTCATGCATTATGTTGGTTGCACAGCCATATCACACGCTATAGCGGAGAGACAGGGAACCATTTCAAACAACAGTCCAGGCCACATAAAAGGCATTTAAACTTGCTGAATTTTTTCTGCCAGTCAGAAAATGGAACAACATCAGTTGTGAATGATTATTATACCAAGAAGGTAAGTTTGATTCATAAGGCTGTCTTTTCGTTAAATGTTGTAATCAATCTGTCAAAGAGAGACTTAGCACTGTGTGGTCACTTGACAGGAGAAAGATTAGATGGCAATTTTAATATTTTTCTCATCTGGAAATCTAAATATGACTTCACATTGACACATTTGGAGATAATACAAAAATATATGACATACATAGGGGCAGGAATTTGACGCCAGACAATGAGGTAGCCTTGTGATCTATATTCTTGTCACGTGGTTTCACCTAGGACAGTCTGGCACCTTTCAGTAGGCATACATTATCTTCCTGATAGACAGATACTTTTTGAAATTCTAAAATATGGCTTTGCCATGACAGAAGGGAAGCTTTGGTCATGACATCACTTTAAGCCCTTCCACCCTTATATAGGGTGGGCTAGCACAAGATGGTGCTAGCCTGGAAAAAGATCTAAAGTGTTTAAAATAAAAACTTTTGAAGAACTGATGGAAATAGGGTAGGACACACAAAACTGATCTGTTTGCTACATTAACCATAGACAATGGACCTAAAATATGCTTTTTGTTCTCACATTAAACAAGATTGCATCACATGCTTCCACCCTCTCTCAGCTGGAGAAGGTGAGATTGAAATTTCAATTTTTTTTTAAGGACAGGGGGATGATGGAGTCAATGAGTGAATGTTGAGAGAGTGCGGGACACATGTAATTGAGTCAAAGGTATTGTGTTTTGTTAGCTGTTTTGTTTTTACAGTGGTGGCCCAATGGCTGAGCAGATCAAAGGTCCAGAGAAAGCTATTTCGATTAGCTATATATGTGGATGGCCCATGCTTTAGAAAATATAATAGTGTGAATTTAGTGATATTAAAGATAATATTCTGTGATTTTACTGACATTACCTGAGAAGCACAATAAAAACACATCACTTTTATATATTTTCAAAAGAGAAGTAATGCTTTAGATTACAGCAACTTTTGAGTAAGCAGTCGGTAAGGATGGCGTAACAAAAAGAATCAAGTGATAAATTATAGAATACTGCTCATGTATAGGCCTATTGGAATAACGCGAACTACATGAAAGCTATTTGCTTTATCTGACCAATATTGCCTAGTCCAACAATTAATTTGGTCCACTGACTACTTAAAGGTCTCCTTCCAAAATAAACCGTTTAATACTTGATTTTTTACATTACCACAGGTCAGCCCAAGTTGCACTTGCATGCTCAACTTCAAAATGCTCTCCTACCCCTGTAGTCTGTATTCGCCTGTGATAGAAAACAGCCGGGAAAAACGAGCGAATCGGAAAAGCCGTGCAAGCCTACGTCACTTTGAACATTAGCCATGCAGTTAGCCCGCCCTCAAGAAAATATTATTAGGCTGCCTGCAGACAGACCCACTAGAGGGAGCGTCACAGTGCTGTTAGCCAATCAGAGGTGATACGTTTGCTTATCATTAATATTCATAAGAATGCTCTCGCACTATCCCTGCACTCGTTTTCACCTAACTAAAATAGCTTGAAACAAGACAACCACAGCATATTTTTGTCGAAACCAACTCTCATGACATTATTTTAGGCAAAATACCACCACAAAATTAATGAAAATACGATGGAATGAGACCTTTAATGTTTTATTGAAGAGAATATGGAGGAGGAGGGTTAGGGTGCCGGTTTTCTACAATTTTTCACTCATTTGTTAACATTTGTTCACAGGCTGAAACATTGAATCAACGTTTTGGGGTTCACCTATTGACTTGAGTCAGGCTGAATATTTTGTATTGCTTCAGTACAGCATCTGTGTGTCTCTCTCTTCTGAGAAGCTCATTGAGTCCAGCTGTGCTCTCACTCTTACCATTAGCCCTTTCTCAAGACACATCCATCTGACATAGTTGTGCTACCATCACAACATATGAACCCCAATTCCTTTAATGTGAATAAGGTGTAATGTGATTAAATTTGATATAAGCTGTTTAATTGTGTTACATTCACATTTAAAGCATTTCTGTACATAGACATTGTCCTGCAGCCTTTTTATCCCACAGTTGGTCAGAGCATGTTGCTTAATGAGGCTGATTTCCATACAGTTCAATTCAATTCAATTCAATTCAATTTTATTTATATAGCGCATTTTTACAAAAGGCATGTCACAAAGCGCTTAACACAAGAGGCCCAATGAGCAACAGGGGCAAGGAAAAACTCCCTAGCAGCGTTTTTTGTTTTGACTTGTTAGGAAGAAACCTTGGGCAGTTCCGAAGGCTCAAGGGGCTAACCCAACTGCCTAGGGCAGGTTTCCAGTCTCTCAGATGGCGGGTAGTCCACTATTATTCCATTAGATACACATTAGAAGACACAAGAAAATTTTGGTAAATAGTAGACCGTCGTGAGACAGGTTAGTTTTACCCTACTGATGAAGTGTTGTTGCAATGGTAATCCTGCTCAGTACGAGAGGAACCGCAGGTATATAGGAGTCCCATTAGAATCCCAGGATATAGTCCCATGTCATTAGGCGCAGTCAAGCCAGGGGCCAGCTAGAGGCTGTATCGATCATGTCAGGATCATCTGTGAAGCTGAAGGCAGACCGCCCAGGAAGCCAGAGATGACCCTCAGCAGGGAGGCAATGGCATGGACAGTGGAGTGGGTTGAGGACCATTCAGGAGTGCCGCCGGATCATGTTGGAAGAAGGTCCCAGGAGAACCCAGGAGGTGCAGGCGCAGGCAGTGGAAGGCAGTGATGACTCACGGCAGGGTGGTAATGGCATGGAAAATCAGAGAGGAGATGAGTTAGAACAGTCTCCATCAGATTTCAGAGAATGTGAGTTATATTGCATGTGAAACCATATACAGATGTTGGCTAAGTGAAGAGAGAAGTAAGTGGAGAGGAAAAGAGAGGAGGAGAAAGAATAGTGAAAACTGTACGGGTTAACAGATGGGTGGATTGTGGCGGCATTAAACTATAGCAGCATAACTAAGGTATGATGTATAACAAGCCAACACCACCAAAGGAAATGGTCAGTGGCCACCAAGCCCTGGACGGGAGCTTACAGCAGAGGCAGTCCTTTCCAATAATACCCTGAGGAGGTGTGGCTTACCATACACCATCCCTAACTAAAGGGGTCAGTAAATAGAAAAGTTTTGAGTCTAGACTTAAAGGAGTTGAGAGTGTCCGCTTGACGAATGTTAGAAGGGAGTTTGTTCCACAGGGCAGGCGCACGATGGCAGAATGCTCTTCCTCCCATTGTCGATTTTGATATTCTAGGAATTACTAGGAGACCAGCATTCTGTGACCTTAGGGGTCTAGAAGGGTGGTAGGGAACAAGTAAGTCTTTAATATATGCTGGAGCAAGGCCATTAAGGGCTTTATATGTTAGGAGAAGTATTTTAAAATCAATTCGGCTTTTAACTGGAAGCCAATGTAAGGAAGCAAGGACAGGTGTGATATGTTCATACTTTTTTGTCCTAGTGAGTGCTCGTGCTGCAGCATTTTGTATTAGTTGAAGGTTTTTGATGCAGCTAGTACCACATCCAGAGAACAGTGCATTACAATAGTCAAGTCTGGAGGTAACAAATGCATGTATTAGTTTTCCTGCATCCTCAAAAGAAAGGAATTTTCTGACCTTAGCAATGTTGCGTAAATGAAAGAATGAGGTTTTGGAGATATGCTTTACATGACTATTTAAAGAGAGGACTTGATCAATATACACCCCAAGGTTCTTGACCTTTGTGTTAGGTGTGAGTGAAAAGTCACTAAGTAAGCTCTGATGATGGGGTAAAGTGTTGGTCAGGTTCTTAGGGCCAATCAACATGACTTCAGTCTTATCAGAGTTTAAGCAAAGGAAATTCTTAGTCATCCAGTTTTTGATGTCACTGAGGCAGGCAACAAGTTTTGTTACTGGCGTACAATCATTAGGCTTCATTGGAAGGTATAGTTGGGTGTCATCTGCGTAAGAGTGGAAGGTAATGCCATGTTTTCTAATAACAGATCCCAAAGGTAGCATGTAAAGGGAGAATAGCAGAGGTCCCAGTACTGATCCTTGGGGCACACCATACTTGACTTCAGTGTGGCATGATGCTTCATTATGTGCATGTACAAACTGGTAACGTCCAGTAAGGTATGACCTGAGCCAGGCTAATGCAGAATCTTTGATGCCAATCATATGCTCAAATCTATGTAGTAGGATGCTGTGATCAATAGTGTCGAAAGCAGCACTTAGATCCAGTAGGATTAATAATGAAATGTATCCATTATCAGATGAGATAAGGAGATCATTGTAGACCTTTACTAGGGCTGATTCTGTGTTATAGTATGCTCTAAAGCCAGATTGATAGGTTTCCTGAATGTTATTTGCGTCCAAGAAGATATGAATTTGCTTAGACACTATTTTTTCAAGAATCTTTGATGTAAATGAGAGGTTGGATATAGGTCGATAGTTAGCCAGGACATCAGGGTTAAGGTTGGGCTTTTTGATTAAAGGCTTAATGACAGATGTCTTGAAAAGTTTGGGAACATGTCCTGCTGCTAGAGAGTGATTTATAATATTAAGTATCGGCTCAGCTAGGTTAGGGAGAGTAGCCTTAAGGAGATCAGTAGGAATTGGATCCAGTAAACAAGTAGAGGCCTTACTTGATGAGATCAGCTTGATAATTTCAGATATACTGGCAGGTGTAAACGAGTCCAGGTATGCTATAGGTCGGCTAGGACTTGCTGTTTCCATTATTGGGGAACCAGCTGAATTTGAGTTTTGAATGGTGTTATTTATTTTACCTCTAATAGATTCAATTTTATCATTAAAAAAATCATGAAATCATTGCTGTCTAATGTTATTGGAATGGAGTGTGTCACTTCATTCCTACTTTTAGTTAAGCGCGATATTGTGTTAAAGAGGAATTTGGGATTGTTTTTATTATCATTTATAAGTGAGGAGTAGTTTCTGTTTTTGCATTATTAAGTGCTTTCTTATAGTCTTTTAGGCTGTCTTTCCATGCAAGATGGAACACTTCAAGTTTGCAAAATGGCATACCATTTTCTCTCAAGTTTACGTGCAGCTTGCTTCATTGAGCGTGTCTGTGCTGTATACCATGGGGCAATTTTGTCTTGTTTTCTAATTTTCTTTTTAAGTGGCGCAATGGAATTTAATGTAGTGTAAAGTGCATCTATAACATTATCAGTTAATTGATCAACTTGAGTAGGGCTGGGAGGAGGGCCTTCTAATGTGTATTGTGTCATTAAGGGTTCAAGAAGAGAAGGAATTTTATCTATGAAGTCTCTTGTGGCTTGGGGGGTTATTCGTCTAGTGTGGTAGCAAATAGAGTTAGGGGCTGTAGAATCTATTGTAGTCTTTAGAGTTATTAGGGAATGGTCAGTTAGTGAAGGACATTGAGGTAGGATAGCAAGTTGTTCTATTTGTGCACCATATGTTAGAACAAGGTCAATAGTATGAATACCTTTATGTGTAGGTGCATTAACATGTTGGAAAAAGCCAATGTGTTCAATTAAGGATTGGAACGCTGATGCCAGGCTATTATTTACATTTATTTACCATGTGGATGTTGAAATCGCCCAACACTATAATATTATCAGTTTTAATGACTAGTGAGGAAAGAAATTCTGAGAATTCAGTCATAAAGTCAGAATAGGGGCCTGGGGGTCTATATAATGTTACAATCGTTAAGGGTACATTAGATGTAGATGTTTTGTCAGGTTGCATAAGATTGAGAACAAGGACCTCAAAAGATTTAAATTTGTATTCAAATTTGGGAGCCATAGTAAGGTTGGAGTTATAAATTGTGGCAACACCACCGCCACGACCATTGTGTCGAGGTATGTGGTAATTAAAGTGACTTGGAGGAGTAGCCTCATTAAGTGGAAGGTATTCGTCCGGTTTTAGCCACGTTTTGGTTAGGCAAAGTATGTCAATTTCATTATCGGTAATAAGCTAATTTATTAGGGCGGTCTTCGATGAGAGCGAACGAATATTTAGTAATCCATATTTCATTTGTGATTTCTGAGTATCACGTTTATTTGTTTCTGGTTTTATAAATATGAGGTTGCTACTGTTTACTCCCTTAATTGGTCATTTTGCGATTTGTCTGGTCGCGGACACTCTCCCTAACTGCCTGCTGGGTTGACGGTGAGGCGGCAGAGATCTGTTTAAGACAGTAATTCTGCTACCTGGACCAACTCTGGTATGTCAGGAACACGCCGAGTTTAAGTGCCGGTCAATGTTCCTGGAAAGGAGCTCAGCACCCATCCTCGAAGGATGAATGCCGTCTCGATTCAAAAGTCCAGGTTTTCCCCAGAAAGAACTAAAGCTATCAATGAAGCCCACATTGTTATCGGCACACCAGCCCAACAGCCATTGGTTGAGTGAAAAAATTCTGCTGAAAATTTCTTCACCGCGTTTAATAGGTATGGGACCAGAGAAAGTTACTGAGTCTGACATCGTTTGTGCCAACCTGCACAATGAAATAAAGCTTGTTTTAGTGATCTCCGACTGTCTTAACCGGACATCGTTAGTGCCAGTGTGGATGACTATCCTAGGGTATTTTACACTTTATTTAGCCACTAGCACTTTCAAATAGGCTTCGATGTCACTCGCTCTAGCCCCAGAGATGGAAGTGACTATGGCCGATGGTGTCGCTAGCTTCACGTTTCGTACTGTAGAAGCACCAATTACCAGAGTTTTATTTTGGTTGGGAGGATTACTTAAAGGGGAGAATCGGTTTGAAACTTGAAGTGGTTGGTGGTGTGCTTGGGACTTCGTTCCGCGACTAGAACGCCTCACCGTAACCCACTGTCCCTGCTGCGAAGGGGATGCCGCCGGTTGACCGGCTAGCTGGCTAGGAGGTGAGCTATCTGGTGCGTCCACGCTTGCTAGGTCAATAGGGCTAGCTGATGCTAAGTTGCTGCTGTTAGCTAATGCGTGGAAGCGACTTTCTAGATCTGTGATCCTTGCCTCCAAGCTGGCAAGCTGTCTACATGTATTACACGTACCATTATCACTAAAGGAGGCTTTGGAATAACTAAACATCTGACAAGCCGGACAACAGATAGGAGAGCAAGGAGGGGAATGGATAGTGCAGTGTCCAAAGTAGTTAGCACTAGCTGTGGACTATGAGTGTAGGCAGCGAGGCTATAATGATACACAGTTTAGACCGGGAGTGTGTAAAATAAATCTAAGATGGTGTTAACAGTGCAGTAGTGTAGCACACAGAACACAAACGTGTGGATGAATTAAAATAAATCTATATTAATCTCGACAGTTGACTAACGTGGCACACAGCTACAAACACAAGCAGTAGGGGAAATGACGTAACGCGCTTACCGTAATGACGTAGGTTCCGTAATCTCCCACAAAGATGGCATGAATGCTAAGCCTGTTTTCAGATTAGTCAAAACACACACACACACACACACACAAACATGAATGGAAATCGAGCATCTTTTCTATCCTTTTCTATTCTCTTCCACATTTCTCTCTGTTTAGCACAAAACAACTGTTTATTTGTTCCATAAAATCTTCTTCCTTCCTATTTTAAAAAAGAAAAAGACTAAATTTAAATGGATGCATGTTCATGACAGTGCACCTGAGAACTGTGTGATGTCACAGACGGAAACACACTCATTTGTTTGCCTTGAGGTCTTAATGTTTGTTGTGTCAAGATGTCTTGGCAGCCCATTTCTCCTAGGAGGCAAAAAATGAAGAAAGGAAAAAAAAAGAAAGGCCTCAAACTATTTTTGAATACCTCAGCTTTCATCTGTATGAGGAGACAGGGTGAAGCAATCTGTTTTAATAAAGTTGTTCTTGGCTTGGGCTTTGGCAACACTTGCAGCCTTTCTCATAACGACACCGGAGGCAGAGAGGGCCTGTGTCAGCACTCTATTACTGCACAACAATATCAACAAAAAAATCTAACCAAACAAACAAAAAAAAAAACACAGCTGGTGCCTGAGAAGCCCAAGACCTGAAATTGCTTTGAGGGGGAGAATATTTATTCACTTTAATGACATGGCCCCCTATTGACTTTTTTGGAAATCCAATATTCGCTCTGCAAGCCCGTGAGAGTGTGCTTGTCGCGCGGCGCAATTTCATTGTGATCCCAGAGACTATAAACATTCATAAGCTTCCAAATGACATCAGCTTTCTGCAAACAAAAACAGTCAGTTAGCCTCCACCCTCTCTGACGCAGCCACCACTCTTATAAACACAGAGCAGCAGACACTTCTGTGCATAGTCCAGCTATTGGGGACTACAGGGGACAGTCTCTGGGCCCTACTGCGATTGGGTGAATGCCATAACAGGCGGAGCACATAGACGCAGCGGCCTCTGGCTCTCCCGACCGTGCGCATCACTGTGGGATAGCTAGAAACGTAATTTCGATTCCTCTGTTTGTCCAGTATATATAGAGAAATTGACAATAAAGAGAGGTAACTTAACCTACCTAAGAAAACTATAACTCTCCTAGAAATAATTCTACTAATTGATTTCAGTGCTTTTACTTACTGGAGAACATATTCTGGCAGTATTTTTCTGGTGTCTTGTAATAAAGCTGAATCCATTTGACTTAGGTCCAAGTGCCATTTGTTCTTTTGAATTTCAATTAAGAATGAAAAACAATAAAATGGGAAAACAGTTTGTTACTGTCACGCCCTGTCCGTCTTGTTCTATGTCACGCCCTGGTTTCTTGTTCCCTCTCACTTCCTGGTTTCTTGTTCCCTGCCACTTCCTGGTCCCTTGTTTCATGTCACTTCCTGGTCTCTTGTTCCCTGTCACTTCCTGGTCCCTTGTTTCATGTCACTTCCTGGTCTCTTGTTTCATGTCACTTCCTTGTCTTGCCATGTGCTCTTTTGTTTATCCCTGTTGTGTTCCCAGCTCCGCCCCTCACCTGCTCCTTGTCTCATTCCCTCGTTATTAGTCTCGTCCTTCCCTACTTTGTCTCAGCTGTGTCTTGTCTCCTTGTTTGGCCTTATGTATTTAAACCCGTTTCAGTTCAGTCCTTTGTCTGTCATTGTCGCGTTTCCCGTGCTCTGTGTCGCAATTCCCTGGTTCCATGTCTTCTGTGTGTGAGTTTACCATTTCCTTAAATAAATCCAGTGTTTTGAGGAAACCTGCTTGCGCCTGGGTCTCCATTATAGTAAACCTGTGACAGTTACTTCATTATTCCGTTTTAGTGTCAAGCAAAATTTCGACCTCTATTTCCAATATTTAATTTAAAGTTTATTTCTAGTATACACCATTCAAAAAACAGTCTGTGTGGGTCCGTGGATCTTCCACCAATCAATTTTTCATTTCAGAAATCATAATGGGTAAACAAAAAATAAAGAGTATTTAACTTTTTTTAATTGACAATAGAAAAACAGAAAACGCAGAACAGGCGTCAAGCGATCCTGAACTTCCACCAGTCCTTTTTTGAAGTGCACTGCTTCCATCGTGTTTACGATTTCCATTGACTTCAAGTAATTTTTTCGGCGCAGTGAAGAACATAAAAAATGTTTTGCGGTGCTCGCGCTGCTGAAGCTGTGTGGTCACGTGCTACTCTCATTAGATGCTACCTATAGTTAATTGTCTCCCAAAAGAATTTCTGCAATATACCCTATTACAGTGATTTCTCTATGAACTACTCTAAGAACTACTTTCTAAGTAAAATGCTTTTTTCCTCAAAGTGGCGACTGTAAGTGTGCACAATATCCAGGGGGTGTCCTAACATACTCCTGTATGACATGCTGGAGAAATCTTGAAGGCACAGGTAATATATATGCAGAAAATGCTTCATTTCATAAAGGGTGCAAATTTGTGTTCACGAAGCATTATGTAACGAAGCCATAGGGCGCACTTTCAGTCACCACTTTGAGAAAAAAGCATTTCATTTAGACAGTAGTTCTTGCGCGATTGTTAGCCTCTATAATTACTATGTAAGGACAGCTATGTCAAAGTGTTTGTATCTCTTAACGTCTGGGTGTCTCCTGCCTTGTAAACATGAGATGATAATGGCGCACACAAAAATAGAAGAGATTTGAAGCATGTCAGAATGTATAGGCTACATAGGCCTAGAGAAATCCCACTGTAATAGGGTTTAATATAATTCTCTACAATATAACACTGTATATTGCATTACTATATATTGCATAATTATTTTGGGAGACATTTTATAACTATAGATGGCATCTAATGAGAGTAGCGCAGTGACTGCACAGCTTCAGCAGCGCGAGCACCGCAAAATATTTTTTATGTTCTTCGCTGCTCAGGAAAAATGACTTGAAGTTTATGGGAACTGTAAATAGGATGTAAGCTGTGGACTTCAAAAAAGGACCGGTGGAAGTTCAGGATAGCTTGATGCCGGTTCTGCGTTTTCCGTATTTTTTGTTTACCCATTCTGATTTCTGAAAAGTAAATTGATTGGTGGAAGATCCACGGACCCACGAGGACTGTTTTTTGATTGGTGTAGGTTTTGAAATAAACTTTAAATTAAATATTCTAAATAGAAGTCGAAATCTGTTTTTTTGTTTGACACTAAAACGGAATAATGAAATAACCACCTGTTTTCCCATTTTATTATTTTTCGTTCTTAATTGAAATTCAAAAGAACGAATGGTACACGGACCCACTTATGTAGAAGTACTTTGATTCACTAAGCTGACCCATCTTAATGAACCATGGTTAAGGTTGACATTTTAGGATGATGTGACCTTTTTTGTCAATTAAACATTTGGCCTACAGGTGACAAAACCTCTGTTTTATGCACATGATTTGATAATGAGAAATTAAGTCATTCATGTTGTGCATAATTTACCTTTCAAAATAATGTAGTCTTCAATGCTAGATAGCGTTGCATTTGTTGAGATTTGTTTTGATGTTGAAAATTTTATGTTAGCCACATTATAAGAACTGTTTTCATGCTATCTAGCAACAACTGCTCCTTTCATTGGAACAAGACTTTTACCATCCCTCTGGTATACCGGTGCCTTGCATAGATTCAAGATATTAAATATCCTCTTTACGTGGTTTCTCATTGTCCGTCATCATTTCATATGTGGTGTGGTATACTGATTTAGAATGCTGTTTGTGTTTTTTTTTTTTTTTTTTTTTTTTGAAACGATGAATATTTTACAAGGAAATCTGGATACAGATGAAAGACTGTCAGAGAATAGTAGAAGAGAGAGGATGCCAGATTCACACACACACAGACAGACACCTCACAAACACACAACACAGGCGCCACACTGTGCCGCAACAGACTTCACATGTGGGGGTCTTTGTTGACAGAAGCAGGGACAAACCACAAACAACATCAGGAGCAGAAGGACTCTGAAGGAATGGAAAGAAAGTGCAGATCAGAGAGACTCTGAGGGATGGGTCTCTAGTCAGAACATCAGAAATGATGTTCCATTGATTCTAGGAGACGCCTCATCTGAAGGTCAATGGGACTTATTCACAACCTGTCTTAGGAGGAAATTTGTCCTAAAACCCCAGATCTCCCATAAAGACTAAGATAAAAGCAATGTGATTCTCTAAAGTCTAATAAATAACATAATGACAATGATTAATATAAAAATGTTTACAAATGTTTAGGTCTAGGATATTGAACATCTTGGGGAGAGATTGGTGAATGAGTTTGTCTTTAAAAAAAATAAAGGATGTAGGTGTGCTTGGACACCATCATGGAGACTACACCATTAGAGAATGGAAAAAAAACGAAATAAGATGAAAAGCATGGAAAACCATGTCTTTATTGCTACTCCAGCTGACACTGCACAATTTCTGTGTTTTCTGTTAAAAAGAAACATCTAACATCTGCATTAAAAAGAATAATATTGTATGTTCTGTTTTCTGAAATACGTTTTTTTTTTTTTTTAGATATATTCCAACCATCGAGCGCTACAGTGATGACCAATTTAACTAATGGACAGAAACAGTGTATCTATCACTAATGGTCTGCTACCTAAACAGTTTGTTTGGGAAATACAGAAAGTCTCTACAAACGTGTCACTTGCTTTTCAGGGGACAATAAAGATGTTGAAAGCATGAAAGGCCAGTATGAGTGTCCCTCTGTGTGTAAGTGTGTGTGTGTGTGTGTGTGTGTAAACAGAGGGACAGTGGAAGGGAAGACATCCATAAGAGAAATATCTTAATATCTTAAATATTACCTCTGGCCACCCCTCATACTCATACACTGGGGAGTGAAATGTGTGAATGAGGCAAAGTTTACACATACCTGGGTATTTTGATAAACGAATATTGTCTTCCCTCCATTTTCCAAAATAATTCCGAGCATACACCAATGTTTTCAAAGAAGTTTCCGTTTACATTAAGCTGCATAAATATGCTGCCGAGAGCAGTCATACCTACGCTAAGCCTATGGGCCACAGTGTAGGAAGAAGGAGAAAGCCATACAAGCCAATCAGAAGCCTCACGCCATTCCTCCGGGTCAACCACCTAATTTTCAAAGTTCTCCCACCAGACAGCAGTCCGCCCAGGTCAGACCCAAAACCTGCCTAAAACTCTGTTTTTCGCAGTTTACACTCAAACGTGAATACGGAGTTTTCCAAAATTTCCCCTTTTGCCGGAGTTTTTAGAAAGAATCGTGTCAGAGGCGCAAAAGAAGGGAAAAGTGCGTTTTTAAGAGAAAACGTATATGTGTAAACGGGGTCTGAGTCACTCACAGGAACATCAGATCCAGCCTTACCCAGGGTGAGCATATTTTCAAAACCTCAAACTGGGACAATATACATACAGTACTGTGCAAAGTTAAAGCCACCCCAGAAATGTTTTAATGCTGTGTCATAAGGACCATACATATTTGTCGGCACTTACTTAAACTGGATTTAATATCAATATATAGGAAATCTGAGTATAAAATGCACATACAGTAAAATGCACTTCTGGACTTGTTCTGGACTCATTGTTCTAGGCTCACTGTTTCTCCGGGAGCAACAATTAGGGATAACTGTCCTACAATGGGAAGGCTGCTGACCAAGTCATTATTCCACACTCAGATGAAGGATGGACATGGTTAACATAGGCTGTTGGCGGATCCCGGTGCGTTGAGGTGGGTAGGGGGTATGTGTCTCAAGATCAGTTACTTTGTCAGAAAGGCATGGCAAAAGGGTCATATCCAAAGAGTCCCAGGCCTATGTGTTCTTAAATACTACAAATTTGGAGTATTTTCTCTAGAGGCATGTAGGTCTTTACACACTACAGCACTGCAGAACTAAAACAAAAAATATATTTACACATATATTTTATTAAAGGTGATTTTGTTGATGCACATCAACAACTTTAAGAGAATACACTGGTAAGGTTTCAAAGACCTTAAGGGAGTGTGTTTGTTGAGCCTGTCCCGGTCAAACTGGGACGTCTGATCACACATAGCATTACCTGCATCCCTTATTTTGACTGAACTACTGTGCATCTAGTGCTAAGGCATTTCTGTCTGGAACATCTGAATGGTTTGCTATTACTCGTTTAGTGGTGGTCATGGGCCGGCTTTAAAGTGGCCTGCTGTCCATATTTTGAGATCACATTGTCAAGCCCTACAGTCTGATTACCAGGAAAGCGCCAATCACACTTCCCTGACTCTGGCAAGAATGCTATTTTCTCTCTCTGGGGTGTGTTATGAAGAGTTCAGATATTTTCCAGAAACCGACAAAAGCCCTTATACATACAGTGTGTATATATATACAGTATATATATATAAGAGAAGTAATAGTAGTAATAATAGAAGTAATAACATCAGTAATAACACTTTTTTTTTTCAACACAGCCCAGTTATAAGATTTACTTATAGTACCTGGAGTTGTAGTTTTGTCATTCCATCAAGAACTTACATCTTGTCTCCATCACGGTTGTGTGTGCAGACAAGTGTTTGATTGTGTTTATTGTAGATAATTGAAGCAAACACACTCCATCCGTTTCCCCTGTTAGGAGGCAATGAGGATTGCAAACACCAAGCAGGAAAAGAGAAATAGTGCCAACAGAATACAAAACCGTCTGCATTTCAGACATTTTCACCACCTAAAGAGATTGACAATATTGATTATATGTTAAATCCATTAAAGGAATAGGCCACCCCAACACGAAATTTAGTCTCTTACCATATTCCCCTGAGGAAAAATCTCGAGTTCATTTATGACTATTTTTTGAAGGACTGGCTAAGTGGCAACTCCCAATTACAGCGCTCTATGCTAAGCTAACGCTGCGCTTCTGGATTCGGACAACCACGGGATGAATGTAAAACACTTTTGCGCACTTATCCAACTCAAGGGAATATGGTAAGGAAAAAATCTCTCTCTCACACACACACACACATACATGTCTGCAAATGCAGAGATAGGACTATTATTAAGATAAGATTTCTGTCCCTCACTCTCTCTGATATCCCCTCCCCCCTAAGTCACCCACAAATGCATTTCTTTTTTTATGCAGGATTCTGTTTCTAGTTCACTCGTGCCCTTGGCTCATGCAGACAGCTACAGTTTTGATGTTCTTGGGTGTATTTTTAGAGAGACAGGAAAACTCACTCACGCACATAGCTTTCACTTAAGAGTTTCACTTGCCTCTTGTCCTATCCTGGTCTCTGCGTTACACCCACACACACACAGACACAAACTCACAAATCCACACACACACACATTAAAGCCTCTATGTGTAGGATTTATCTTCTATTCATCTTCGTCTTTTATTAAAAAATATATTTTTTATTTTAAAAATATAATCTAAAACGATGGTAATTACCTCCATGAATAAATTGTAGTGTTCCGGTAAACTTGGTAATTTCCATTTATATATAGATATGGCTGGGGACCAAAGAAGAATATCCATTTTGCGCCACCATTTTCAAAAGTAAGGGTTCTTGTAGGGGAGAGCAGTATCGTATATTCAGCTCCGCCTTTCGTGTTTCCGCTCAGAGACTGAGTAGCAGAAACTGAGATGCGAGCGAGCGAGCGGTCGGCCTCCGTAGCAAGAAATTAGGATTGTGGGAAGGGGAGGGCTAATACATTTTATTCAAACGTATGCAGTATACCACTTCGCCGATAGATGGGAAATTCTGATACGATCCTACACATAGAGGCTTTAAATATCTCATCTGCTTCTAATAACAGAGCATATCTCTTCTCTCTAAAGTCACTTTTTTTTTTTTTTACCCCTACCAACGTTGTATCCCCCCATCTTTCTCTGACCATTCCCAAATCATCCAACACTCTGTCACTCTTCCAATGTTCTACGGTCTGATATTTTTTGATAATCTACCGTTGCTATAATCAGCTAATTAAATGCTCCATTGTCATGTACTTGATATCTTTATAATAAGCAGGATAACGTTATGCGAGATGGTCATTAACGCTAATTAACTCCTATCAGAGTGATTCAAGAGTGATTTTCCCGTTCAGCCTATGATTCGACGACAATGGCCACTTCGCAGAACGTTATCCCACAACCTACATACTGTAGTCACACAGGCCCATAACATGGCATCCATTGCAAGAAGAGGCTGTAGAATCTGTCAATGTGGCCAGTCTGGTGGTCATCAGACTAAAGAATGCTCTTTCAAATCTTTAACATGGGAAAGATTTTAAATTACAAATCTAGTCTTATGTGGTGTGCCTCACATTGTCAAGAAAATATTTTCTGGACTGTTTTTGTAATGTTTCTGACAATTCGCACATTCAAGACGTACAGGAGCTGCATTGTTGTAAGCAGCACAGTGTTTCCTGGGTGTTGACCTACCGACCTTTAGGGAGGAGGTTGTTGTGCTAAGAAAGCACAGTTGCAGAGATGTGTACAGTGCTTCAGTTGATCAGAGGTCAAAGGTCAGCAGAGATGAAATTGACCTTTAGTGAGAGACTGTGGTAGTTAATTAGCGGTAGGGGGGAGGGGTCAAGTCAACAGATGCACGGGGCTCCATGTTTAAGAAGGAGCCTCTGTTAGAGATGAATGTAATGTCATGCTTTATTGATGTGAAGGATCCCTCTAAGGGCTTTCTCCTTACTGTTCCAGTCTGTCTTCCTGGTGACAGTCCTGCTGGAATCAATGGGCCTTTACTGGGGAGTACCAACACAAGGCAAACATGTGATCCACACACAGAGAGGGAGGGAGAAAAAACAGCCTTCCCTCTGGATGAACTGTGTAGCTCTCAGTCATGAGAGACATGTGGAATGTATGTGCGCAAAACACTCAACTCAACTCACACACACACACACTCACAGAGATACCTATGCACACACATAAAAATATCCTTTCTCCTAATAACTTTAATCATTTTTAGAGTTGTCTCATGTGACCCATGATGTCAGCCGTCTATCATCTCCCACTGCTGGAGTAATGAACACACACACACATGCACTCACATACTCAGACAGTTACACAGATCTAATTACAGCAATAGAGTGGGCTTCCAAATAGAAGTAATGTTTTTAACAGCTGGATTTCATATATATACAGTATATATTACATCATGCTTTTATCATCCCAGACATAATTCAGTAGTTGCACACAAACATGTGAATGCACACACACATATACACACATTTGTTTTTTTTTTTTGTTGTTGTTTTTGCATTTTCAAAATTCAAATGCTGACGTTTGGCTGAAAAATCTTATCTGATTCTGAATCTGTTCTCAAACCAAGAGGAGGGCTCTTAGGTATGTTTATGTGTGAATGTGCAGGAGTTCCCCTTTTGCACCAGGTCCGACCACAAAAATTCTGCCTGGGAGAAGACTAAAGTTCCAGAGAGGTGAGATGTGTCCACAGGGCGATTTGTGACAGCTTAGTGCCTTCATGCAGCAGCTGTCTGGCCTGATGCAAGAGGCCGAGGGTTTTAAGAGTGATGGGCCCCACATTGGGGATCTCATTTACAGAAACACTGACCCTCCCACCACTCATTTCATCATCAGCAGGGGACTCGCTACAGTTACCGGATTTCCAAATGACCTTCAGTCTGTCTGATATTAGCTCTGGCAAAAAAATATCTGGGATTTTCATTCTTACACCTCCTTCCCATTCTTCCCCCCCCCCCCCCATTTCTGTTTCCATTTTCTCACTAGGGATCTATGACAAGTTACCGGACAGCAGACAGAAAGACAGAGAGAGAGAGAATGAGAGAGGGAGGGGAAAGGAGACAATGGCTAGGGAGATTGTATTACAGTCATTCCCAATTGAGAGTGGCCGCGAGACTCACGTAAAACATGAGTCACGGCATTACGAGATGTGTCACTGCAGCTACCGCCGCTAGGAGGCAGCACAAGACCTCTCTAATGATTGCACAACATTCGGAGAGTTAAGCGGAGCAAGAGACGTTAGTTTACTTCCGTGTTCTATTTTTGCAATATGCAGTTTGGTCTGATATAGTCAAATGTTTATGCTAGAATTACTTTACATTTTTTTGACATATATTTTGGACCCTATGGCTTAACAATCAGCCTGCGCCAAGAAGCAAATCCCCAGCTTTATTAGGAATTCTAACACAAAATACTGATACACCATTTCCAAAGAGACACAGAAAACACGACTGTTCCTTGCCCACAAACACACATGAAAAACGGTCTGACTCCTGCTCTAACACCATGAATCAAACCTGGATTCTATGAACTAGTTATACAACTAGTTAGCCTATATGCCTATGTTCATTTGTGTTCCATTTTCGCAATAGGCCTAATGCTTTTGGTCTTGTATGTTTGAGCAGGCCTACGTGAAGAAACTTCGTTTTACCTTATTTTGAAGCCTCTTCAAAATCCACCGAAAACTACATCCATTAATGAGGATTTAACCGTAGGTTAAATCAAAGTCCTTCTCCTATAAAAACGCCTCTGGCAGAATTTCACCTTCAGCTGAGTTAACGGTGCTGCGACAAATAGGCCTATATGTGCCGAATGCGGTTTGCCCTCTGCTCATATTGCGTTCAGTAATGCTGCACCGGGCCAGTGGCATTTTTAATTGTAAGACAGGCTTTTTTTTTTTTTTTTTTTTTTTTTTGAAGTTCTAAATGAGCACGTAGTTCATTTGTTGAGAGGCGCGTTGTAGCAGAATTGTATACCGAGTGACAGCAACGGCGGGCAGCAGGGCAAGCAACTCTTACCCTGTCCCATTTTGTTCGCAACAACTGCACATTGCAACCTTTGCCATTGCAACCTTTGCCAGCTTTATCCAATTGTATTCTCACAAACGTGGAAATTTTAATTTACTGAGACAAAAGGCAAATAGGCTATATGTTCACAGCGAATGAGCAATGGAATTATTACCGGACTCCCATAATGGAGTTACTACCGGACTCCCTATGATTATATAGGCCTATCTTCAAATTTCTAGTTGGTTTCATGCTTTATACTGAAAAAATATGTTACAAAGACAACTGTTGGCCGAAACGCAGCAGAACGCAGTTCCTTACTTCTAGAGTAAGCAGAAGCAGTGGTTATAGTTTATAGGTTATAGTGGTTATACTTTTTAGTTAATGCAAAACGCTTATTATTTTAAAATGTTAATGCACTGACCGCAAAACTTACTGCTTTGACTTGCACGACCTACTGGGGGACGGTTGAAACAAGTGTTTTAATCATCCCGACAATGCCTGCTCGCAGCAAAAGGCGTTTTTTCCTAGACTAAAAAATATTGACATTTCATACTGTAGGATATGTTAGACCTACATCATCAATTCATCTGTTGTTTAAAAGTGATAATATTATCGCTCTTAAAATGAGCCCCCAGGTTTAACTTCAGATCAGTATTGCACATCGACACGATTTTCCCTGGGTCTGTCTAGTATTACAAGCATGGGATGACAAAATTTCATGTTTGAATTGTGAATGGTTTACGAGAAAATCTCAATGGTTAATTCGTCCCCCAGTTCAATCGTCCCGGCTTTCCCCTACAGATGAGAGTTTTACGCCCACAGGCTCTCAGCAGCACCCATCATCTTACTTGCATTGTGTATAAAGATCGGGGGGAGGGGGGAGGCTATACGTGCAAACGATCTGCTGGGAGGATGGGCGACCAATTGTTTACTAAAATAGCCTACCTATATCCCTAAATCCCTCATTCGCAAGCAGCACAAAATGCATGTCCTTGTGAAGACTTTTATTGAATTGAAGTACTATTTCACATCTTACACTCAAAATTACACATTGCAATAACAGAACCCCGTTCTGGAGCCATAGGCTACTGTGGTCCAGTGGTTCTCAAACTTTTTTATTCATTCCCCACTTAGAAAGAAGGAGAATTTTCGCGCCCCATCTGACCTGTATCAACACCCCCGCTTTATGATCAGCTCCCATCTCGCAAAGAGCGGAGACATCGCACATCTTTCGCTAATGCAGCTTTCACCATTCGTTTTTCCTACTAACGGTATGCGAGTTTTCGTTTTAAAAAAAAAGTGATGGGCTTATTAGCGTGATTTGGGTGTGAAGTATCCAAGCGCAATGTTAGGCCTTATACTGTCTGCTGCCAGTTGTCTAAGACACAGAACACACATGAGTCGCTCATCATCCCCAACTATGAATCTAAACGCAAACGCATCATACTTTCTTTGGTTGACTCTTCTTTTTTTTAGTCCGCCTGTCTTATTCTCATTCTCGCCATATTTTGTGACTGTGCGCCCATATGCACCGCAAATACTGCATAAAACATTTTTGCCCCACTGCTTGTATCAAATTCGTCCATTTCTTTAACCATTAAACGTGATACTTGTGCACACATTGTGTAGCCGTTGTGTAGCCTATGTCGCAATTTATGCCGACATCTATTTTGTCTCAAAATGGTTTCAGGCTGGCTTAATTTTTCTGTTTTTCTATCAATCGTCCCGGCTCTCCCCTACAGAATTTAAGTTCTGTTAAGGTGTTTACGTGCTAAGTATGAATCCATTGTGAGTGGGAGCTCTTTTATTGAGTAACCTTTAATAAAGACAGACACAAAATGCTCGTTTTATTCCCATTTTCCCATCTGGATACTCAAACTTATGTTTTTAGCCAAGCTAATAAACTCAGGCACGCTATGGTATGTGGATAATTGCCACAACCAACTACTAGGAAGATAAGATAGTCTTTCAGCAGTTACTTTGTCAACTAGCATGCAGTATTATTTAACTTTCCCATGGCAACCATTTAAAGGTAAGATGTCGGTCTGTTACAGTTCACTTTAGGGGCCACAACCCTTGTCTTATAGGCGTTTTCCTGTCTAAGAAATAATACTTTACCTGTACAAATTCATATACAAGCCTTTTTCATTTCCCATGTAACATCCACAATCCAATAATGAATGAACGAAAAAGTACACGGACCTCGTGGGTCCGTGGATCTTCCACCAATCAATTTTCATTTCAGAAATCAGAATGGGTAAGCAAAAAATAAAGAATACAGAAAACGCAGAACCGGCATCAAGCTATCCTGAACTTCCACCGGTCCTTTTTTGAAGTCCACAGTTTACATCCTATTACATCCCCCAGGCTCGAAACTGCGACCTCACAACTCACAGCAACCACGGATTGGGAGACGAGCTCTAACCAGTTGACTGAAAAGCCCAACTGACAACTCTGGATCCCCACTCCCCCCGAAATTCTCACTGAAGCACTATTCCCTAGCATTATGCTATGCTCTTTAAGGTTTTTGCTATGTAGCTTAATTGTTATCCTCTTTTTGTAAATCGCTTTGGATAAAAGCGTCTGCTAAATGCATAAATGTAATGTAAAAGAAATAGGGTTCTGCCGAAAAGCAGCTCGAGCATCACCCAGTGGCCGCTGCCGTTATTTCAATGTAGTCAAAACGTACTGGGAGGAACGTATTGCGGGTCCAGACGAAACGTTGTCTGTGGTACGTCTCCTCAATGAGACTGGGTTGGTCAAAAAATTATTTAGAAAAACCTATCCATGCCTTTATCTCCAGTATGGGTTGATTAGACCAGTAAACATCTTCAACTGATCCAAAATGCAGCTGCCAGGGTTTTAACAAGCACAAAAAGAACCTGCCACATTACTCCAATTTTAAAGTCATTGCACTGGCTTCCTGCAAGTTACAGAATTGATTTCAAAGCATTACTACTTGTGTTTAAATCACTAAATGGGATAGGACCTAGTTACTTGTCTGATATGTTTCAAAAATACATACCACCTAGGTCTCTCAGGACACAAGAAAAAAAATTGTGTGTAAAACTTATGGTCAAAACAAAGTGTGGCGAAGCAGCTTTCAGCTACCATGCAGCTCAGATTGGGAACCAACTTCCTGAAGACATAAAAAATGCCTCTCTCGTCATAAAACATAGCTTTAGAACCTTCTTTGACTTCCAAGAGTCTTCTTTGGGTATCTATATTGGTTTTTGTGTGCATGGCTCGCTCATTCTGATATAAAAAAAAACCTTTTCTTTTTGCAGTTATTCTGCTAACAATGTAGGTCTGTCCAATTGCAAACTGAGGCATTTTGATCTAAACCTCCATTGATCTTACCACAGTTAACTGTGAGATAATGGCAAAGTATCCAGACAAACTCAATCTCACACTGAGGCGATCGTTACAACCAGGCTAAAAGCTGATGTTTCAAAGCCTCCTCTTGGAAATACACCAAGGATATTTTACCAATAGAGCTCCATTTTATGAGGAGACACCTGACGGCCATGTCTTAGTGGACTGCATTTTACAACCTGATTGTCGAGCAGAACACTTCCAATCCTGTGTCTGAAGTTTTGCCAACATTAGACAAACCCAAATTGCCTGCTCTTTTTCACAGTACTACACAGGCGTCCCTGTCTGCAGTGAGACAAGCTCATTGAATGGACTGTTTTGATTGGGCTGTATTGGCAAGGCTAAGCAGTCTAAGTAGTCTCTATGTTTTTGACATGCAACTTGTCCAGGCAAAATACTTGCACTAAAGTGGTAATGGCTCAATGAAACAAATCACAGCGACCCAACCTTGATGGGTCTGTGGTGTCACATCCAGAGTTTCTGTTGAACTTCTGAGATGCAATGCCACATCATGCTTATGTTTTTGAAATGCACACGAGGGCACCTGTGAAGCACACAGAGTTCTGTTCATGAGAGTGCAGTGCATAAAACATAAAGAAATCTTCTACATATTGAAAAGAAATTCCATTCACAAATCCGTTCAAAAATCACTGCTGCTGCAACAGCATAAGATGCTATGTTATGGCAGCAAAGGAGGGGGCTAATGTTAACAGTTAGGCAAAATCTGCTAGGCTACATGAAAACTACATTAGGCAAAATATAGGTGGCTAACGTTAACAGCTGTAGGCTAATTCTGCAAAACAACATGAAAACTGGCTCAATAATTCTGTATATTTCCTTTTTTAAATACACAACATACCATTAGTTGAGTGATGTGATCTGCTTTGTCCAAACCCTTATTGTTTCTCAGCTCACAAAATGATCATGAAACGCTCCTATAAGATTACCAGATGCATAAATTAAATGTTTATTTGGCATGTTAACTCTGTTTACAATCCACAATTTGATTTATCTTCACTTTATGAAGACCACCTATTTTACATTTGCGGTTCACATACGTTCTGGTGTCCAATGTGGTTTTTTACTTACTTCATTACTCCACATCATCCCTTTTGTGACATACGGCTTCAGTGCTTTATTAAGGTTACTAATATATCTACAATAAAAACCTCAGGGCAGTTATAAAGGAATCTTGCATATACAGCCATAAAGAAACACTAATGAAAGTAGTAACTTTAATATAAGGCCACAACCCCATACTAATGGCAATTATCAGGAAGCAATAGAATATTGGACAGAAAGGAGATGGACCATTCTTGAAAGATTGTTGTGGAGGTTTATTCCATGCAAGTGGGTCTTTGACTGTACAGTCTACATTATGTGTATGTGTGGTTGTATGTAAACGTGTGTGTGTGTATGGTCTTACTTCCTATTTATAGTATTGCTATATTGATGACGAACAGGCAGAGCCAAATTCCATGTAGCCTATAAGCCTATGTGTTTGTGTAAAATTTGATTCTAGTATCTGTGTCAATATTTGTGTGTGTGTGTGTGTGTGTGTGTGCGTGTGGTATTTGACAAGGACATTGTGAGAGACAATGGTCCTCTGATGTCCTGCTGTTAGTTTAGTGTGACAGGCGTGTGTGATTGACATGAAATCTAATTAAAGTGGGCTGTGCACAGCCGTCACCTGGAGCAAGGCCAAACAGGTTAACTCATTAACATCCACTAGCTTTTACAAAATAGCCTCAATTATAAAGAAAAAAAATGGAGTGGAAAAATGCCCTTCACTTGGCAGTAAAGTGAACATCCTCATATGTCTGTGTGTGTGGATTGTCTGTGTGTATGTGCGTGTACATATGCCTGTGCATGTTTGTATGTACATGAAAGGGTGGGTGTGAGTGTACGTGTGTGTAGCCACCTAATAGTGTGTCTGTTGAGCTCAAGTACAGAGACATTCTAAGGTGCAGTACGCCACGTCGTGGGCTCACACATGGTCTTAGCCCGTCATGTGATCACATGGGTCGACTCGGGTGGACTGATCATACTGATCATACTGTGTTAGGCTCACGTGGGGCAGCTGCCCGACCCGGTCCAGTTTGGTGGGTCCAGTGGGTCTGGTTTATCCGCAGCAGAAAAGCACTGATGCTGTGAAGCTAATGGAAAGTTTCTCACCTCTGTGGAGCGAGAGTTGGCCATCTGCTTCAGGGAGTACACAGAGCACAGGCCACTGGCTTCTCCAGACCCACAGATAAGCACACAGCTGCACCACATACAACAGATGAGTGCTTACAAAGACACACACACACACATTCTTACTGTTACAGAGAGAGAAAGATTTACATTTCTGGTGTAAGACACACATATAATTATTGTATACACATTAAAACATTTTTTTAATACACATCAAAAATACACACACCAGAATGGAAGGATTTACCCTGGGAAGAGGCTTCACATTCTCAACAATAGGAATAAAAAATTGACTCATCTGTGTGTGTGTGTGTGTGTGTGTGTGTGTTTACCCCCTTGTGTTGTGCTACCCAGTGCTCTCCATGTGCTATGCTTTCCAGCTCTCCGGTTTGAGCACCTCACTGTTTTGATAGAAGGGGATTTAAGGTCCACTATTAGAAGAATACCTCAAAAATAGGGAAATTCTTGGAATAGGTGACTAATCTAAAAATCTGTCAAAAGTTAGTTAGCACACTTATTGAGATGTGTGATTAAGATTATTCAGATCATTTAAATTCCCTTTGTTAGTTTTATCTGTCCCTTCTGCTCTTACATATTACTTTATGCTTTTCTAGGTTGTACCTCACATTGCACACAGTATGAAATATGGTATACATCTCCCTTGTGTGTGTGTGTGTGTGTGTGTGTGTGTTTGAGTTCCTACAGGAGTGTAATTCATGTTCATGTAAGTCTGCTCCTTGTAGCTCTGACCTGAAGGTAATGAGCCATGAAGTCTTAACAGCCTCTGAAGATGCAGTTCCTATCAGGTCCCCTGACCTCATTAATTATTGCCAACAAGTTGGTTATTTGCATAGACACAAACTCCTTTAAGGTGTAATTTACCCTTTTGATATTGAAGTAGGTCACTTATAAGATTGGTCTGTGTGTGTGTACGTGCGTGTTTGTGTGTGTGTCTGCATATGTATGTATGTTTATGTGTTCAATATGTTCAGTATGCAAACACCTAATAATAGTCCATCTCTCAAGGCACTGAACGCTAGCCAGTAGAGTAGACTACAATTCTACACACTGAGAAATGTCTCAGTACCCTCTATGAGGTGAAGATGGTAAAAGAAGTAAGAAATATAGAAATACTACCCTTATAAATATAGAGATACTAATTTAATCATGCTGCTTTGATTTTTCCACACAACAGGCTGTCCATCTTAACTCGGAGCAGTTTGTATCCCCACCTTTCAGGTACACCCCACAAACATGTTTTAAGCCTCTCTGCATGCTTGACTGGAGAGGGATGGAAATGGGTTGCATTTGTACTAGGTCTTTAGGTTGTAGGCATTCAGGAGATAAACAAAGTTAACAACACACACAAATACAAATTTAAACAAATGGAAGCGCTACACTTTTCTTCCCACATGTCTCCTGGCAGTTGGGGTGACCCCTTGGATCTGTCGGAATTTCGGCTTCCCCCTATTGCTTTTGGGCTCCTTGTAAAAGTGTGGGAGTAGTGTTAATTGATCCACCTCATAGCTGTTCCCTTTCTCCAGACTTTCCATAGTCCTCATGTACCCCCCCCCCCCCCCCCTCCTCATCTCTATGCAGCCCTAGTAACCCTCTCACACTTTGTTTTGCCTTTCTATACCCCACACCCACCTTTCATGCACAACAGACTGATAACATATCTAATTTCACTGCACAAACCTTCCTCGAATTCTTAAACCTCTGAATCCTTGACATGGAGATACCTTTTTGTTCTCTGTTGTATATTGCACTCACTGTAGGGACAACAGTCTTCCTCTGGTCAGATTCATAGATCTGCCTCTCAGGGATAATAATGATCTCCGCTGGTATGGCTGTGGAGCTAAAACCTCCTGACTCGAGCAGTGCAGTTGAGAAACTGTACGATGTGTTTTGGAAGCCATGTTCTCATTTAATCCCATTTACAGCAGATTCACACACACACACACGCAAGGTACACTGTACATTCACAGACTTACTTGCAAGGAATAAACCTCCACAAGAGTCATTTTAGAATGGTTCATTCCATTTCATCTCAGTGACCATGTAAAGCTTTTTTTCAAATCATCCATTCAATCTGAAGCCTTTGGCTGGCAAGAGAGCCTTTGATTGCACACTCACGCACACACACACACACAGATGTGTGACGCTTCCCCCTCTTTGTCTGTGTGAGGAGTGATATGTTGCGTAGGAGTGCTGACCTCTCCAAAATGTCCAGTCATCCAAGCGCTGCTGCAGCGTTATATGACCCAATCCCACTTGTCTAATTGGGCCTTTGGGGGCCTGGAGAGCTCCGATTGACAGCTCTGCTCCTGTCAGCAGTTTCCTCTCCATCAAGATACCCACGCCCCATCATCCTTTCTCACACACACGTTTGGGGGGCTGCTTAGAGTTTACTACCCTCAGAGCACTGTCGTCGGCAAGGTTTGCCGGGACATCGGAAGAGGCTATACGAGAGAACTACCCTACGGCCGAACAAATTAGGTTTGATAACCTACAGGGCCATCTCTGGAGGCCTTCAAAAACCTCTTAAAGACCCAGCTATTCAGAGAACATCTTCAATCCTAGCACTAAAATGAACTGAAGCACTATCCCCTAGCACTATGCTCCTTAAGGTTTCTGCTATGTAGCTTGATTGTTATCCTCGTTTTGTAAGTCGCTTTGGATAAAAGCGTCTGCTAAATGCATAAATGTAAATGTAAATGTAAATGATAACACATTTGCTGGCACACTCGCTTATATTCACGTGTTTCTGTAAGCTAACTTGATTTACGTGCAGTCATCTGCCAAAAGTTACTTGTGTTTTCAAGGCACCTTTTGTCAAAGTGAAAAACTTACTCATGTTGTGAATTTTTTACATTTTTTTTATAATGAATGCAGTTTTCAGAACTATTTCATATTTTTATGTTTTGATTAATGAGGACAGCTGCCCACAGCGCACACACAAATGTACACACAGACCCTTCAAAGGATTTTTGCCTCTAAATGGCAAAACAAAAAAACCTGCATGAATGATAAAAAGTGAACAATAAAAAAGAATAGAGAAATAACAAGAAATCATGAGGGGAACAAGAATCGGACCACAGGAAAGCCTCTGTGCCAATGCAGGTCAACCTCCACCAACACCTCACATACTCTTCACACCTGTCCAATGTGGGGAGTCTGTGTTGTTTTTAAACAGATGAAAAGAGTCCTGCATCTCCTTTACCTGCCCTAGCTCAGCAGGTGAGACAGGTGCCAACAGCTTAGAGGGCATGACGTGGGCTCAGCGCCCAGTAAGTATCGCCACAGTATCAGTCCTGCCGTCTGGCCAAGGGTAAGATATTACTTACACCCCTGCAGCACACACAGCATACACACACACACACACACACACACACACACACACACACACACACACA
>JAGFZM010000164.1:252323-262354 GCA_017657215.1 Limnothrissa miodon | reverse complement strand
ACACACACACACACACACACACACACACACACACACACACACACACAACAGTGTACACACATACAAACTCAGCATGCACACCCACACACAAACACAGCATACAATACATACAGACTTACAGGCTTTGATTTTTTGTTTGTTGGCCAGTAGCTGGTTTGTGGGGCTCTCACATGCATTTGGTGCTTATGTGATAGTGGTGTCCAACAGTTGGGTGTTGGCTGGTGAAGGGGGGGGGGGGGGGGGGGGGGTGCTGACATGTGTGATTGCATCTTGTGACATAAATGTGTGATTGCATCTTTTAATCACTCACACTCTGGCTGACTCTTGCATCACAGATGCATTTGGTATAGTACTGACCTATGCTGAAAGACATGCACACACACACACAAAGCCACACATGGCTGTGGGCCCAAAACACGGCAGAGAGCCCTCCAACTGTGATTTTATCACCAGCTGTTCTCTTTGCTGTCTCTTCCATCAACAAAGCCATCTCCCAAGCTTCAGATGGTCCAGTTGTTATCAACAGTGATGTGCGTTAAAATATAAAACAAAGATAATAATTTTAATGTGTGCTGTGAGAGGACTTAAACTGGAACAGATATTTCTCCTCAGGCAACAATAGTGTGTTTTAGGAGCCATTAAAAACTTGTTCAAAAACATCCAGATTCTCTATCCCATCTTATCTTTTTTTAATTTCACTACTCTTCTTCTGTGTTGGGGGAATGCTAAACTTTTATATGCTGTATGTGGTTTACTAGTCACACACCAAGTCACACATCAAGAACTGTGAAAAACAGAGCCAGATAAACAACCACCATCCAAATGCACCACAGCGCCCCTTGTTTGTTCATTTGTTTGTTTATTTGTTTGTTTCCGGCATGTGTAAGTACTGTATGTGTAAATGGGGAGAGGGGTGACAAATGTTTGAATGTTATCAGACTGGGGATCAGGAAATGAGCAGCCCTGCAGTATGTGAACACAACCACATGACACACACAAACAAGAACTTGCCAATGAGAAAAACAGGATGGTTGAGCCTGAAGCCCAGTGCACGTTCACATTCGTCAAGTTCAAAAAACTGACGTCTAGTTTCTAGTTGTCCGGGTTGCCTCAAGCTTGTTTTTGCACCCAAACATTCAAATTTCCAAAAAAACTTTCTCACCTTTGAACACTTTCAGGCTTGCATCTCAACATATCGCTAATCCTCCGCTGAAGGCAGTAAATACACTGGACTTGGACAACTGAAACTAAGACAACAAGGCAGAGATGAGCATAAGGAAGGGATCAATAAGAGTAATAATCAAGATCACGTGGGGTTCAAACACAAGGAATAGCAGCATGTGATGAGGATAAGGTCACATGTCACAGGGTCCAAGGAAATAAAGCAGTAGAAATTAACTAAGTGAACCAATAGGAAATAAACAAAAAGGAGGTGAACGCATGAAGATGTAGAACAGACAGGATGGAAACAGAATTAAATGTTCAGAGAGGGAAACAGGAAAAAAACAGAGATGGTCTTTGTGTGTGTGTGTGGCTATGTGTATGTGAAGGTGTCCTCTCATGGCCTTGTGAAGAATGGAGCTGGAATATGTCTGGAAGGAGATCAGGGTATACACAGACACACAGACTCGAACACACACACTTCTTGCTTTTCGTTTACCTTTAGTGGAGTCAACAGTGCAATTGGATGTCTGCCAGACATTAATGTGGTGAAGTGCCAAGGGCCACGTGAGTCAGGGCAAGTGTTGTCCTATAAGTTGTTCACAGCCTCAACAACATCCACGCTCTCTTTCACACACACAGTATACATTGTGTTGCATTGTCTTTCTCTTTATAACACACATACACACACACACTCCCACATAAACACACACTTACACACACCACCACTTGCACACATATCGAGTCATGTCTTTTTGTCAAACATCAGCTATGTGTCACCCACCTCAACATTCTCTCTTTATGTGGTACAATGGTAGCAGGAAGCCTTTTTAACTGCTTCCAAATATTTCCTGTATTATTCAGTGCTAGGGAGTCTTTCACACAGCTGGTAAGCGGTAAAGTGAATAGAATCACACTGACTTCTGTCATAGTCATGACAATGACACATACAGCACTTTATCAAATGCAGTTGCAAGAGTCAGTAAGAAACAAAATAATGACATTGTCGATTGGTGTGTGTGTGTGTCTGTGGTGTCAGTTTATATGCCTGTGAATGTGCTGTGTCAGTTTTTGTGAGTCAGTGAAAGTAAATTCAAAGGACCCACAATCCTCCAAGGCTTTCAACCAACCTGACAGCAACCGAGCCGTAAAAATTTCCCCTTTATATTAACAGAAACACAAACTATTCAATTCAATTCAATTCAATTTTATTTATATAGCGCATTTTTACAAAAGGCATGTCACAAAGCGCTTAACACAAGAGGCCCAATGAGCAACAGGGGCAAGGAAAAACTCCCTCGCAGCATTTTTTGTTTTTACTTGTTATGGTAGAGGAAGAAACCTTGGGCAGTTCCGACGGCTCAAGGGGCTAACCCAACTGCCTAGGGCAGGTTTTCAGTCTCTCAGATGGCGGATAGTCCACTATTATTCCATTTGATACACATTACAAGAAAATTTTGGTAAATAAAGTAATATAGGATTCCCATTAGAATCCCAGGATATAGTCCCATGTCATTAGGCGCAGTCAAGCCAGGGGCCAGCTAGAGGCTGTATCGATCATGTCAGGGTCATCTGTGAAGCTGAAGGCAGACCGCCCAGGAGAGAGATGCAGGATCAGGCAGTGGAGGGCAGGGGTGACCCTCAGGCAGTGGCATGGACAGTGGAGTGGGTTGAGGACCATTCAGGAGTGCCGCCGGATCACGTTGGAAGAAGGTCCCAGGAGAACCCATGACTCACGGCAGGGTGGTAATGGCATGGAAAATCAGAGAGGAGATGAGTTAGAACAGTCTCCATCAGATTTCAGAGAATGTGAGTTATATTGCATGTGAAACCATATACAGATGTTGGCTAAGTGAAGAGAGAGAAGTAAGTGGAGAGGAAAAGAGAGGAGGAGAAAGACAGAGTGGAAATTGTACGGTTTAACAAATGGGTGGATTGTGGCGGCATTAAACTATAGCAGCATAACTAAGGTATGATGTATAACAAGCCAACACCACCAAGGAAATGGTCAGTGGCCACCAAGCCCTGGACAGGAGCTTACAGCAGAGGCAGTCCTTTCCAATAAAACCCTGAGGAGATGTGGCTTACCATACACCATCCCTAACTAAAGGGGTCAGTAAATAGAAAGGTTTTGAGTCTAGACTTAAAGGTGTTGAGAGTGTCCGCTTGATGAATGTTAGAAGGGAGTTTGTTCCACAGGACAGGGGCACGATAGCAGAAAGCTCTTCCTCCCATTGTTGATTTTGATATTCTAGGAATTACTAGGAGACCAGCATTCTGTGACCTTAGGGGTCTAGAAGGGTGGTAGGGAACAAGTAAGTCTTTAATATATGCTGGAGCAAGGCCATTAAGGGCTTTATATGTTAGGAGAAGTATTTTAAAATCAATTCGGCTTTTAACAGGAAGCCAATGTAAGGAAGCAAGGACAGGTGTGATATGTTCATATTTTTTTGTCCTAGTGAGTGCTCGTGCTGCAGCATTTTGTATTAGTTGAAGGTTTTTGATGCAGCTAGTACCACATCCAGAGAACAGTGCATTGCAATAGTCAAGTCTGGAGGTAACAAATGCATGTATTAGTTTTTCTGCATCCTCAAAAGAAAGGAATTTTCTGACCTTAGCAATGTTGCGTAAATGAAAGAATGAGGTTTTGGAGATATGCTTTACATGACTATTTAAAGAGAGGTCTTGATCAATATACACCCCAAGGTTCTTGACCTTTGTGTTAGGTGTGAGTGAAAGGTCACTAAGTAAGCTCTGATGATGGGGTAAAGTGTTGGTCAGATTTTTAGGGCCAATCAACATGACTTCAGTCTTATCAGAGTTTAAGCAAAGGAAATTATTAGTCATCCAGTTTTTGATGTCACTGAGGCAGGCAACAAGTTTTGTTACTGGCGTACAATCATTAGGCTTCATTGAAAGGTATAGTTGGGTATCATCTGCGTAAGAGTGGAAAGTAATGCCATGTTTTCTAATAACAGATCCCAAAGGTAGCATGTAAAGGGAGAATAGCAGAGGTCCCAGTACTGATCCTTGGGGCACACCATACTTGACTTCAGTGTGGCATGATGCTTCATTATGTGCATGTACAAACTGGTAACGTCCAGTAAGGTATGACCTGAGCCAGGCTAATGCAGAATCTTTGATGCCAATCATATGCTCAAGTCTATGTAGTAGGATGCTGTGATCAATAGTGTCAAAAGCAGCACTTAGATCCAGTAGGATTAATAATGAAATGCATCCATTATCAGATGAGATAAGGAGATCATTGACTATTGAAATGTGATGGTGCCACTTAATGTGGGCTATGCCTTTGACTGGATGTTGGGATATTGGGATGCAAAGGCAAATGTCACATGGTGGACCATGATTACCATGTCCATTTGATGGCTTTAATACTTACAGATGGTATCACAGCAAATAGGCTACAGCACCTACTGTAAACCAAAGCCTGCATCTGTAATGTCTTTATTTAGGGTCATATTTTCCCAAATGTTCTGTATCTTAAACTTAACTTTTCTATTTGTGTTTGTCTATCCCCCAACTTGACTCTCTTATGTTATGCATTAATGATCCTAAATGATAGCCCTCTTCAAGTTCTATAGGCTAGATTTTTTTTATATTCTATAGGCGAGATGTATATTAATTTTTAAATGCATCAATTTTTTTTGGCCTTTTTATTGATAGCTACAGTGGAGAGAGACAGGAAGTGAATGGGAGAGAGAGCAGGGATTGGATACGGAAAGGACCACGGGGCGGCAATCGAACTCAGGTCGCCAGCGTACGGTGCAGGTGCCCCAGCCAGTTGCACCATAGCTGGGGCCTGCAACAATTATTTTCACTGGTTTGACCAAACAAGACCTGAATATGATTTAAAGAGCCCATAGAATGCATTTTTTGACCATCATAAAATGTTCTTTGAGCCTCAATAATTGTGTATGCAAATTTGTGTGGCTGAAAAAGACCCAGGAGCATTTCTATGCCATCTATTCCATGCTCAGAAATGTATACTCATTAAAAATTTTCGTATTTCCCACCTTTTAGCCAGTTTCCCGCCCCGTGGTGCTGATTGGCTAGTTCATTGTGAGGCCTATTGGCTGTTTTTTCGCTGAAGCAGATTGGCTCCCTAGTTTCATTGACACTCTTAATGTTACTGCTAGAAAACAAATTCAACTACGTCTGACCCCAACTGAAGGCTATACAGACTGTATTCACTTCTCAAGTTTAGAGAACCGAGGACACGGTAGTGTCCGTAAACATTTTATCGCTCCCCTTTTAACATACCGTTCTATTTTATCGTGCTACGTTTGCGCCTAAGCAAGCAGGTCAATATGCTGCAACGGTAGCCCCAGATAACGTCAAATTAGAGCTGCTCAATTTGTAGCATAATGACATTTGTTTTTAAGAACTTAAGGCAGACTAAAGAAGTGAACAGCCACTTGCAAGAACTCTGGCCAAAAGATAAACGATGCTGGCTCAACAACTTCGAACTTCATCAAGGAATCTCAGGACGCACAAGGATAGGTCAGTGAATCTTAGGTGAAGGGGAAATTTAGCTTGAAGGTAGTCTACTGCTACCGCTACAAAAAAATCAAAATCTGACCCCAACTGTAGGCTATATAGAATGTATGCAGATTACAGTATTATTGCTCCCCTTACCGTTTTAATTTATATCGTGCTGTGTTTGCGCCATACACTACAAGCAAGCAGCAGGTCTGTTTCTCAGCAGAAAATCGGTTAACTATCTGAGCTAAATAAACACGCAATAGGATGTCAGCCTTTATGACAACGTTATGCAGAACCATTTACAATTTAATATTATGTAGGCATAGGCTACGTTTTCGTTTCAGCACTAATGTCTGAGGTTATGAAATGCTATGATAGACGGCGATTTGCATCTTTACCGGGAAATTAACGTAGGCTATTACGTTTGTATAGTAAACATTCCAAGTTCACCTAAAACCCCAGTGTTAAAACTTGGTAATGGAAATGCAACACTGGGGCTATATAAGCACAGAAGCCTGGGGGAAATGCGACATTAGTATCTGTTGTTATGCTTGCTAGGCTATGCTTGCGTTCGGCCGGATTGATACAGTCCGAGGTTGGCGAAACAATATGGGGTGAATTGACCAGAGCAAACGGCCAATCTTGTGGTTGTAGATAAAAATCAACTACTCCCGTTGAATGCAAGGTTCTTGAGGAAGGTAGTGCAAATTCCGGACAACCCCAGCCCAGTACATCCTGGAACGTTACACGTGCGTGCTGACATTTTTTTCGTATGTTCTCCAGTTAAACAGAAATTCAACATGCACTTCTTTCAAACAGAAATTCAACATGCACTTATTTTTCTTAGAGCCGTTAGCCGTTCTCAATGTTAGCTAGCTATTAGCCTACATAGACTACAGTGCGTTTATAGCCTACCTCCGAAGCAACAGGGGGCTGGACAAGAGACTGTTACAAACAATTTTGATTGGACCAAAGATTCTAGAGCTAGAGCTTTTTGGATTGGACAACGTAATGGAGGAGGTGTAGCTTTGCGCTGTCTACGTACACCGAGCACTAGTTTCAGATTGTTTTTTTTTCAGCCCGGCAAATTCTAGCCTGAAATTTACATATAGAAGGAGTCGGAAGATGGTGTTGGGAGTTTCGGTGTGGTCCGTTGGATACCTTAAGCTACCTAAATTCAACAATAACAAGGTAAATGTGGTTTTGCATTCTATGGGCTCTTTAATTCATTTTTGTATGACTTGAAACTGCGGTTGGACCACAGAGATCGGATCAGCCTGGACATGACTGATGTCTGTGTGTGTGTGTGGTATCAGTTGATATTTATGTGTGTGTGTGTGTGTGTGTTGTCAGCTGATGTGGGCGTGTGTGTGTGTGTGTTGACAGTGACATTATATAGCTCCTGTATATTTCTCCATGGCCTTCATAACTGATGCCAGTGATATTTCTGTGTCTGAAACCTCTTTGTGGATACAGTGTGTCTGCATATTTACAAGAACACTATATTTATAAGAACACTTCCTTGGTAGCACACTCGAGAACATGCGTCACACCTCAGAAGCATTCAAATTGCGTACAATGTGTTTAAATCAAAGATTCTAAAGCAAAGCGCACTAGAATCTTGGTTTAAATCTCCCCCACGCCTCTGGAAAAGTGAAGGCAAACAGTTATTTACAGATCCATCCAACGCTGAGGATACATCAGTGCTGCCTTAATAAATCTATGAAAGAAGGACTAAGTACTTTATAGAATTTTAAAGTAACCTTGAAAGTGGAATAGGGCTCGGCATGGTATGATCACGTGGAATTTGTGAGAAAAAGTAGCCATTAAGAATGCTTCATGACTTTGAGAAACGGTTATAGATGCAAGTCAAAGGAAAGGCAAAAGACAAAAGAGCGCTCCATAGCAACAGTTTCCGCTATGATGTCACAGCGTGAAAACCACAGGAAACACACAGAAAAAAAAGACAGTGAACCAACTTAAAATAACCCATTTAAAGTTACTAAGAAAATTAAGGGTGTTATACCAAAAAAGAGAGTTTAAGTATAGCCTGTGTTGCCCCTTCTCCAATTGACAAGAAGGCATTATTACCACTTACAGTTTGCAAAGGTAACATTAAAAAAGGACTGCAAGCTATTCTTTTATTCATAATCTCACAAAAATAATTAAAAAATCTTTTACACTCAGAAAGGTACAACAATATGCATGCTATCACTGGTGTTGTGATGGTAACTCAAGTCTTTGCCGTGCGCATGCGCACGCACACACACACACACACACAGCCCATCATTAGCAAGCCCCCTCCATATTCCTGCATGACCACTGGCCGTGAATCTGCCCAAGGTTTCTTCGCTGAATATCACAAGGGAGTTTGCCTTGCCTCTGTTACTCTTGAGTGCCACTTTTACAACCCCCCTTTCCCCCGAGCAAGTCGCATAGCTCTTGCCCTTTCTCCACACCATTCACCCCACCTAATAGGCTGACAAACAGACTCAATGTCTAGCATCCAGTAACTATGCATGTATCCTTGCACAGTGGCATTAAACAGTATTGTCTCCTTTAAATCTCTCCACAACCCTTCCTACTTACAAGTGCTATTTCTCTGTGTGATTCTGTTCTGTCCATCCAGTCTCTTGAGGTTGTGGGAAGCCAGAGATCATTTCCCAGGAAAAGAAATACATGATTTATGCCATATCTCATTCAGACCTGAAATGGCCTGTGATTAAAAATGCATTTGACATTATAGTTATGATTGTATTGAAAAAAAAAAAAAAATAAACAAAATAAAAAAATAAAAAACGTTTCACTGGTGTAAGAAAGTAAATTTCATCCAGAACATCTGAGAACAAAACCTGACTTTATGAAGTATTGTGTGTCCCTAGTTGAAGGAGGTAAAGGTGGTAATATTCTATTAAAAATTCAGTTCAAGTTCTGTATTTGTACAGCACCTTTTAGAATTGTGTTGTCTCATGACGTTTCACAGCTAAGAGCACCCGAGAAAAAGTCACAAGGAAAAAAAACGTTACGGATACTAACGTATCCTCGGTTCTCTGAGTGAGAAGCCGAAACATACAAGTGGATGATGCCTATCATCTCCTGCTTTTCTACATTTACATTTACATTTATGCATTTAGCAGACGCTTTTATCCAAAGCGACTTACAACACGAGGATAACAATCAAGCTACATAGCAGAAACCTTAAGGAGCATAGTGCTAGGGGATAGTGCTTCAGTTCATTTTAGTGCTAGGATAGATGTTCTCTGAATAGCTGGGTCTTTAAGAGCTTTTTGAAGGCCTCCAGAGATGGCCCTATTCTGATTGTTTTTGGTAGGTCATTCCACCAGCGTGGGACGACACATGAGAAGAGTCTGGATTGCCTTGGGCGAGGTGCCGGGACTGCCAGTCGACAGTCATTGGAGGACCGGAGTTGTCGGGGGGTAGCCTGAGCTTTTATGAGAGCGCTTAGATAAAAAGGGGCAGATCCTCTAAGCACTTTGTAAGTCAGCATCAGTCATTTGAATTTGATGCGAGCCGCCAGAGGTAACCAGTGGAGTTCGATTAGCAGAGGGGTGACATGCGTCCTCTTCGGCTGATTGAAGATGAGACGCGCCGCAGCATTTTGGATCATCTGAAGTGGCTTGACGGCACAGGCAGGAAGTCCTGCCAGAAGGGCATTGCAGTAGTCAAGGCGTGAGAGGACCATAGTTTGAACCAGCAATTGGGAGGCTTGTTGAGTTAGGTATGGTCTGATCTTTTTTATATTGAATAGTGCGAAGCGGCAGGCCCGGGCAACAGAAGCAACATGGTCATTGAAGGTTAGCTGGTCGTCAATCATAACACCTAGGTTCCTGGCTACCCGTGAGGGAGCAAGAGACAAGGAGCCAGAGTTGATGCAAATGTTGTGGTGAAAAGTTGGTTTAGCTGGGAGGACCAGCAGCTCGGTTTTTGAGAGGTAGAGCTGGGTATCATCGGCATAGCAGTGGTAGGAGAAGCCGTGCTGGCGGATGATTTGGCCCAAGGAAGTGGTATAGATGGAGAAAAGAAGGGGACCCAACACAGATCCTTGGGGTACTCCAGTAGCAAGGTGGTAAGGCGCAGAGGTGTGTCCTAGCCAGGACACTTTGAACAGTCGCCCAGTGAGGTAGGATTCGAACCAGCAGTATGCATCACCCTTGATGCCCATGTTTGACAGTATAGACAATAGAATACTGTGGTTTACCGTATCAAACGCAGCTGACAGGTCAAGCAGGATGAGTACAAGATGACCTTGATTCCGCTCTGGCTTCTTTTAAGGCTTCAACCACAGATAGTAGAGCTGTTTCAGTGGAGTGGCCGCTCTTAAAGCCAGATTGGTTGTGGTCGAGTAG
>JAGFZM010000164.1:210962-247955 GCA_017657215.1 Limnothrissa miodon | reverse complement strand
ATGTGTGTGCGTCTTTGTATCTTTGCCCATGTGTTTTTATTTGTGTGTATGTGTGCTGTCTTTGTCTGTGTGCTCAATTGTCTGTGCATTTGTGTGCATCCTTCTGCCTCTCGTTCTGCATGTGTGTGCTTACCTGAGGTGTAAGCTTGTATGTGTGAGCTGGTGATTGTGAGAAGCGCTGCTGCTGCGGTGCTTGTGATTGGCCTGGTAGGTGGCCGTGGGAGGACGGTGGTAGATTGCCTCCAACAGCACGTAGAGAGGTCACAGAGAAAAGGAAGAGGCATCACGTCATACCTGCAGCAGCCTGCTGCACACAATCCATAAGCGGTCCGCGCGCCATTGTGTTATGTGTGCTTGTATGTGTGTGGGTGTGTCTGTGTGTGCATGCAACCATGGTATGAATGTGAGTTTGTGTGTGTGGAAATTGACCTTTTGTTCTACCTGTCAATGGCAAGTATGGCCTGAACTTTTACTGGCCACTGAAAAAAAACGTATCCTTACCGACCACTGAAAAATGTTTAGATAGAATGAATATATAATGTTTTTTTTAAGATATGTTAATACACTCTACTACCAAAATAATGCATTTTGTAGCAGATAATGTCAACGGCTATGCTATTACACAGTATATTTTATGTAGGTAATTGTTTACATGTCACAGTAATGTTGAAACATCATTAGGAAACCACCCACCACCTGTGCAAGGTTTCACCTGACAGGCTGTTTTAAATTCACTTAAAAGGTCACAGAACAAGACAAACAACTTTGTGTCTGTGCTTACAAATGCGTACAGTCATTTGCTTCTGAAATAAGCGAATAAACAAATTGAAATTCTGTGCAAACAAATAAATATTATAATCATACTACAAACAGATAACTGACTATAGATTTGTTGCTAGGCATTTATAATGAAACAGAACTAGTTTTAAGGACCAGCTGACTGTGCGTCACCATAGCAGATAACTTGGTACATTTATACATTTTCGAATGATTTATGACAGTGAACTGCTTTTGACAACTTTAATAATCCTCAGTGTTTACCTGGTGTAGCTGTGTGCTGTGTGAATGTCACTTGTCATTTGCTGAATGTGCTAATGTTCAAATCAATTCATTTTTATTTGTATAGCACATTTTACAAAAGGCATGTCTCAAAGCGCTTAACACAAAGAGCTCCAATGAGCAAAAGGGGCAAGGAAAAACTCTTGTTTTACTTGTTATGGTAAAGGAAGAAACCTTGGGCAGTTCTGACAGCTCAAGGGGCTAACCCAACTGCCTAGGGCAGGTTTTGAGTCTCTCAGATGTTGATAAGTTCACCAGTAGTCCATTAGGCACATATCATAAAAAAATTGTGGGGTTAATATAGCAACATAAGATCCCATTATGATCCCAGGATATAGTTCCATATAACTAGGAGTAGACAAGCCAAAGGGCCAGATGGAGGCTGTATCAATCATGTCAGGGTCTGTGCAGCACTCCACCCAGGAGGCCAAAGATGCAGAATCAGGCAGGAGTGACCCTCAGCAGGGTTGCAGTGGCATGGACCGTGGAGGGGGTTGAGGACCAATTCAGGAGTGCCGCCAGATCAAACGGTGGAGGAAGGCCCTCAGCAGGGTGGCATATTCGGTAAGGTTGGTTGAGCACCATCCAGGAGGTAAGAGGGGCAGGTTATATCATGGTACACAATACACACACACACATTCATTTACATACCAAAATGTATGGGCAGAATGGGCGATGCCGTCACTGTGTACTCAAGTAAGTGTTAAGAGGGTGACACTAAAATAAGAAAACAAAAGAACCAAAACACAAATTTTACTAAAGAACATTTATTTTTTCCTTCTTAGCCTGGACAAGGGTTTCACAAACACGCTTTCGTTGTTTGGCCGTATGCCTCCTTCTGGCCTCCTCTTCTGCCTTGGTTCTTCTGGCAGCACTTGAGGATGGCTGTCAGTCGAACTCCCTCCGTCTCTCCATCTCCTTCAAGGCTGCTTGCATTCTTAAGGCTTTGTCCTTACTTCCAGCCGACAGGATGTTTTGACACATCTTCGGATCTACTGGCCCATACTTTGTTTTCTCTATTGAACATTTCTACTGCAGTTTTCTTTTGGGTCACCATGGTGTGTCTCACTGTTTGGATGGCACTCAGAGTGTGGATGCTCATGCTGCCATTTTTTGAGTCAATGAGTTCTGACAAGTAACTGAAAGATGACTCAATCGGTGGTGTTTGTGCTGTTTTGGTGAGTGCTGGGTACCTTCCTGTATCAGAAACATCTGCCCACCAGCTGACAGCATCTTCTCCATCAGGCTCTGGTCCACACAATACTGGAGAATCTAAGGCAAGACAAGAACTATTTAATTATCCCACCTGGGACATTTAACCTCAAGATTTAGGGTTAAAAATGAAACAACCGTAAACATCAAAAGCATCCATACACAAGACTCACATACACATTACATACTAATACCGGTAATAGGGATGTGCATTATTCAGCCAACCTCTAACATGAATATTCATTACAAGTCTGTAGCACACAATGCAATGCAAAGATTTTAAATGACAGCTTTGGATGCAAAATGTAGCTGTCGGCGAGCAGTGTTGGGGAGTAACTAGTTACATGTAACAAAATTACGTAATTTAATTACAAAATAAAAGTAACAGTAATAAGTTACAGTTACATTGAAAAACTGTAATTGAATTACAGTTACATTAAGAAATGTTCAGGATTACATTTCAAGTTACATATCTTCCACAGTGAAACATTTGTTGTCATGTTTGAACTGCATGTCTGCACTTGTGATGATGACTGCAATGTCAGATAGAAGCTCAGTGTTGGCCTTGCCCAGGGGTGGTCAACCAGTCAGAGACCCAAGAGCCACATTTTTACTGTGTTACCGCAAGGGCCACATCATACATGGGCACACATTAATATCACCCCCCTTTCTCTCACCCACACCCACCCACCATGTAAGGCTGAATGATTTGCCTTTATGTTCAACAAAAAACTATAAACTCCCCCATTTCTTTATATATTATTTTGCCAGTGATAGTGGAGAGACAGACAGGAAATGAACGGGAGAAAGAGATGGGGCAGGATCGGCAAAGGACCACAGGTCGGATTCGAACCTGGGTTGCCGGAGTCATGGCACAACGCCAGCCCGCTGAGCCATGGCACCTCGAATTCCCCAATTTCAAACGTCCTGTGTCATATTTTCGCTTTGCTTTGCATTTATTCCCTGCCATTTTGAGAGCGAAATTAACAAATTTCTGCATGCTGTCCAGGACCGCAGGTTGGCAACCCCTGGTTTAGCCCATTGCAGAAAGTAAAAATGTGCTAGCAATCACACAAAATAGACAACTTCTAGTTAATGCACTGAAGTCTAAGGAGTTTGTAGGGATCTTTACAGCAGTCAGTATTGATTAATACTTAAAGGGTAATCCACGGTTTTAAAAACTGGAAATGATTAAAAGCTGACCAAAATTCATTCAAAATGTGGGAAAGTAATTAAAAAGTAATCAAATGTAATTAGTTACATTACTTTGTTAAAGTAAATGAAATAGTTACACTACTATTATATTTTAGATAGAGTAACTTGTAACTGTAACACATTACATTTCCAAAGTAACTTTCCCAACACTGTCGGCGAGTTTGGTACATTAGCCTTGCACGTTCGGCAGATTCTAAATAGACATTGTTTACAGGTAATGCGGCGCACAATGAAACAAGACGTAAAATTGCAATGTATTACTCTCGCACCAGCTGTTGTCTAAATAGTCACATTTACCCACATCAACACATCAAAAACGCTTTAGAAGTAAGGCTACGTTTGAGCTACTTCCAGCTGACTTGAAAAACTGCTGCGCACACGACAACCTCCATAACGTATCGTTAATCAGGGTAACGTTAGCTCAGAATTGGAGTAGTAGCCAGAACTCTGGCAGAGAATTTTCAATATGGGGAGAATGTTCACTCTCAGAATCCTTCCGGGTGGAACTGCAACAAGAAGGAGCTCCTGAGCAAGTGATTAATGAATGGGTGGCAATGGAGCTGCACCCCCCAATAACACATTTCTCTTTATATAATTTTTTCTCCTAAAATTGCATTAATGCATGCAATGCAGGATAACTTGACTTGACAATTAGTTGACCAATACAATTTTTAATATGTGTTGTTATTCCTAAAAACCCTTTTAAAGTTTACATGTCACGTGACACAAAAGCAAACCACTTTACAGCAATCGCTACTTTCTGCCTCTGTGACAGTCCGCAGCTGTTGCCAGGTTCAGCTCATGACGGTTGTAATCAGTCGTGATTTCTCGCTGACCAACCAGCATCCATGAGCTAAATTCTAGCATGTTACACAGAAAGCGGCCTATTCTATGACAAGCAGAAAGCACATGAGTGACTTTTTAATTCATTTCTAGTGGAAAATCTGTACTCAGGTAGCTACTACCACAACGTATATTAAGAAATTAAGTTGTCAACTGTGACAACAATGAGTTTTAGCCGCTTAGCTCTATAGACCACAATTCATTTTTCACTTGCTCGACAGCAAAACTAGAGGAATTTCAACAGATTGCAGGCAAAATCTGGTACAATGAAGTTAATAGAGAGTGGACCGGCTCCCCGTAGATGGGCTCTGACTCTGGCTTAAGTTAGGGGCTAATGTTTTGCTCTCTGGAATACACTTACGCAGAGCCATAGAGAAACACCGCTCTGCACTTACGTAGCAAGCTAAATGGTTAACTTTAGTTAGCAAGACGGTCAGACAATGCAGAAATTAACATTACAAATAGCTAATGTTTGTATTGTATTGTTTGCTATTAAGCATTTTGCGCAAAACATTGGCTGACTGTATGAAGGAAAAAAAAACGCTAGCTGATGTTATTTGACCTAAGCAGATAGATGTTGTTTAGCTCCAAAAAGACTGACTTACCTTGAATTAAATTTCCATCAGAGTTTCCACATTAGGTCAGGTGTCTCCTGACAAGCGTGAATAGATGGCAGTGTTTTTCAAAATCCTAAAGCAAGCGCTGAGATTCCGATTAGTCCAGAAAAAATGTCACTTATAAGAACTGTCACAGTGCTGGCCTACATGGCACGCAAGCCACCTCTCTCTCTTGACACAAGTTCTTGACAGGCGCGAGCTCAGTTGAGATTCCGATCGGCCCAGATGTCAATGAGGCCTAATGCAAGCGCAGCACAAAAAAAACTCTCCGATTCTACACGATTCGCGTGAATGACCTACTTGACAATAAAAACGGCGATTGTCGCCAAAAAGTGACAAGTTTGTCGAGGGGGGACTCTGGTATGCAACAAGTATGTATGTGGGGGGGGGGGGGGTCTGGGCTGGGGTCGGAGCGAACAATCTTTTTTTTTTTGACTGTAGAATACACACACACTTTAATACACTATGTTTTTGTGCATTGTTAACTCACTCAGCCTACTGGGAAAGCCTACTATACTGGGAAAGACTTGTCATACCTTTACCACACAAGGTACACGACCATTATAGTACCAAATCAAATTGCTATTGGGATATTATGGCCGTCAGAACATTTTAAATCTTGTCACAAATACCTGTACTATAGAACTTTAAGTGAAAAAATAGCATGTGAAACACATCACACATGCAGAGGGGAAAGGCTCAATGTGTTAGTGCAGCCTAATTAATGATCCTTTATGAGAAACTTTCAAGGCTTGCATAATCTGTAGTCAAAAAAGTTTATTTATTTTTTGGGATAAATGTTGAAAAAATGCCAGTCAAAATGTCAATCCAACAAATGTATGCAATGAATGCAACCAAAACATGCATCTTAATACAAAGAACACAACAACTTTTTTAGGCTTATGTCAACTTCATTTTTAACGTTTCCCTCTGAAAATCCAGAACTACAAAACACTGACCTTACCTTCTACATAGTAAACCAAGACTGTGTCGACAGTTAATTGAGGCTTAGAGCAGAAGCAGACAAAACTGTTTTATTTGTTTGCCAGAGGTAGCCCAACTTCAGGTGATGTTAGGCTTATGTCAACTTCATGTCATACATTACATTACATTACATTTAGAATTACATTAGCATTTAATTCGTAGCTACTAGGGTTGGGTATTCAATGATATTTTCTTAATCGACCGTCGTGAGAATTAACAATCATTTTTCGGTTAATCATTAACATTTTAACCTTAAAATTATTTAATATTTAATTATTATTATAGTTTTATATAGTAAAATGAAATTACATGTACCCGTACATGTATGCACATGTACTCGCCGGACGCGTACGCGGCGACGCCCACCTTTTGGAGCACTGAAGATGGAGATTTTGTGCTATGGCTACTTTCACACTTCCACCTGTTTCATTTACCCCGAAATACACCTCTCCCACGGACACAAATGTTACAATCGTGTTCACCACTGCCACCCACATTCCCATTGAATAAAGGGTCGAAATAAACACTTGTTTGCGCATCCTGCAACGCTCTCGCCTTGTATGGGTATCGGCTTTTTTTTTTTTTTTTTTTTTTTACCAACCCATCAAAGTTTATAATTCTGAGAATATGGTAAACTTCTCAAAGCACCCTCTTCCCATGGACACTACGACTAAGTTTACCCACATTCCCTTTGGGCAAAAGGTAAAAAAAAACACTTGTTTGTGCTTTGTGAACACTTGCCTTGCATGGGGACATTGTAGTTGTGCTAGCTGTAGCCTACTAGTAGAAGTGCGACCCATTGTTTTTTCCATGTTCATATATTCCCGCTCAGAATCAGCGAATAACATCCATGATATATCTTGAAACAACCTTTTATTAGTCATTAGGCGATTTTCTTGCAGAAATCGTACTATTTACCCGCACGCAATGCATTACACTGCACACACTTTCACCGCTTCCGCAACTGAGTGTCACAGGCTTGTTTCCACTGCTAATTCCGCTGATCTCAAAACAGGAAATTACGTTTTTTGGTTCTAAGTCGAAGTGCTACATGTCTACCAACTAGTGTTAAGCAATCCACATGCTTTATTACATGATGTTTGTGACTACAGTCGATTTTACTGCTGTTGCCGTTAAGCAACCGCTTAGGCATTCCTTATCGATTAAAAATTAACATCATCGAGAAATTTCTTAATGATCAATTACCGATTAACGATGCCCATCCCTAGTAGCTTCCTGAGGTATGCTAAAAGGCTCATGTATGGAAACTGAACTGGCCAAATGCACAATGGAATTCAACTGACAGCTACTCATTTAAGCACCTCTTTGCTTTTAAAGACCCACTCCAGTCATTTTTTTGACACTGTATTTACGATATAGTTCGTTATAAAGTTGCACTAATCAGTTTTTTTCATGAAAAAATCTCTTCATATGGTCTATATAATAACCATACAGATCCATACCTCCACACCGATCCCTGAAAATGAGATTTCCTCGGAGCTAAAACTGTGGTTCCAGACAAGTATCCTGTCCAAGATTGTTTATCTATGAGTCTATGATGCATCAGCTCTCCAGTTTGACAACTTCACAGCCTAAAAGCTGGCCCCACACGACACGACTTTATAATCTTATAAGATTTTTAAAATCGGGCGTACACAACACACTAAAATATATGCTTTCCTTTCCCCGATCGTATAAGATTCGAACGTTCAAGGGAACACCGCACACTACAAGAACATTCGGCCAGACTTACCATTTGCGCTCAATTTTTATTATAGCTGATTAGGTTTGTGTTGACGGAAGCAAAACTATTTAGGCTACTACCCAATACTCTGCTGGTTTGTTTTGACTACTGAGTGATCAGGAACAAAACGGGGACTTTTGGAACTTATAGTTCTGTTCGGTCACTCAATAGAATGAAACACCAGGCATACAAATGACGACAGAAAATCAAGGAATTTAATTCCGTTTTTTGAGACATAAACTGGTGAGCTGTCAGATAAATCAAAATATTCTTAGGGATGACGTTTAAGTTTTTTTAAGACCATAATATCACTTATTAAACATAAAACGTTACGGATACTATCGTATCCTCGGTTCTCTGAGTGATTAGCCGAAACGTACGAATGAATGATGCCTATCATCTCCTACTAAGTCAACTTTAACCAACCCTTTGAAAAAAGGGCAGTAAGTGCTCTGACGCGCGCAGGCAACTACTTAGACAGCCCTGCATGACGTCAGAAAGTCTATATATTGACTGCACTTGCGCCTCAGGTCCTCTTTGCCAAGCTCGCCAGCGTCGGCGACTTGAGGCCCGAAGCGTACGTTTCGGCTTCTCACTCAGAGAACCGAGGATACGTTAGTATCCGTAACGTTCTCTTTCGTTTCGAAGCCAAAATGTACGAATGGATCACTACAACCAAGCCTCAAGAGCCCTACAGCAAGGAGCCGGGCCCAGAGAGAACACTCTCTGCTACGCCCGGCCTGGTGACGTCCAGTGCGTAAAAACGCGTGAAGGTGTTACCTGAGGCCCACAACGCGCTCAGGCAGATATCCTGCATAGGGACGCCTTTCCAGAAGGCCCAAGAGGCCACCACTCCACGGGTGGAGTTCGCCCTGACATGCGCAGGCGGAGGAACACCCGCTGCCTCATATGCCAAACGTATGGCCTCAGTAAGCCAATGCGACATGCGTTGGGTAGACAAGGCCTGACCCTTGGCACGTTCGCCATGGCAGACAAACAACTGGTTCGTCTTCCTGATGCTCTGCGTACGCGTCAAATAGGCACGAAGCGCTCTGACCGGGCACAGAACCTCCCGTCTCAGGTAGGGCTGAGAGCTCGATGACCCTCGAACGAGGGTCAGTAGACAGCACTTTAGTGCGCAGCGTTACCCGCGCGTCATCTTGCATGAACTCAAGACAATCGGGACTGACTGATAGAGCAGTCAGGTCGCTAACGCGCTTCACCGAGACCAGGGCGAGCAGAAGCGCAGTCTTAAGGGAAAGCATCTTTAGACTGGCACTCGACAGAGGGTCAAAGGGCGTAAGTGCCAGTCCGCTTAGGACAGTGGCCAGGTCCCAAGTAGGGACCGAACGTGTGGAAGAGGGGCGAAGCCGCCTGACGCCCTTCATGAAGCGCGACGCAAGGGGGTGTGCGCCTGGGGAAACGCCAGCATAGCCAACATGGCATGCCGAAATAGCTGCGAGGTACACCTTCAGAGTAGAGGGTGTATGACCCTGATCAAACAGGTGTTGCAGAAACGCAAGCACCTCGCCAATAGGGCAGACTAGAGGATCACAGCCTCTGTCTCTGCACCATGTGCTGAACACGCGCCACTTTAGCGTATACAACGACCTAGTGGACGTAGCTCTAGCAGCTTGAACAGTCTCTACAACTGCGGCTGACAGGCCGCGCTCTAGGAGACGCACCCGTTCAGGGGCCAAGCCGTCAGTCTCCACGCTTCCGGCCTGGGGTGCCACAGCGACCCGCGGGCCTGAGATAGGAGATCCCTCCTCGCTGGGAGGGTCCATGGCTGGCCGTCCAGCATCGAAGCCAGATCTGAGAACCAGCTCTGAGATGGCCAATGGGAAAAGCATAGAGCAGATGTCGTGGCCATGGATGTGCCAGCGCGTCCGACCCTAGCGGCGCATCTCGTTCCAGTGAAAACTACGCTGGACAGTGAGCGTTCTCGCTCGAGGCGAAAAGATCGACTCGTGCCAACCCGAAGCGGGACCAGAGGCCGTGCACCACGGCTGGGCAGAGGCGCCAGTCGGTTGCATGCGGAACACCCCTGGAGAGGAGGTCCGTGCCTGTGTTGCACACACCGGGCAAGTGCGACGCCCTGATCGACAGGAAGTGGCGGGAGGCCCAGGTGAGCAGCTTGTATGCCAGGCGAAACAGGTCGGGAGAGCACGTGCCACCCTGGCGATTGAGGTGAGCCACTACTGTGGTGTTGTCCATACGCACTAGAATGTGTTCCCCTCTGAGAAGAGGGAGAAAACTCCTTCAGAGCGCAAGACAGCTAGGAGCTCCAACACATTGATGTGTAGTCTCCTGGAGGCTACGCCCCACGTCCCTATGGCGGGGCGACCGCAGCAGACGGCGCCCCAGCCGCCCTTGGACGCGTCGGTGGTCACCGTCATGCGTCTGGTTACAGCACCAAGCGCGCCACCTCTGGTGAAGGACGACGGCCTGCGCCAATGCGCGAGGGCTAGCCACATGCGTCTGGATACAATGATCCGACAGGCGGGATTCGACCTGGAGGACACACCTAGTTCCGCTAAGGCAAGCTGCAGCGGGCGTAAGTGGAGAAGGCCGAGTGGGACAGCGCCACCCGCGGCGCACAGGAGGCCTGTCAGTCTGAGACACAGCCTGGTCAAAACGCAGGCACCTAGTCTGAAGTGGCGTAGATACGCCCTGACGTCCTGTAGTCTCCTCGAAGTGAGCGTCGCTCTCATTGAGCGTGAGTTCAGCCTCACGCCCAAGAACTCGACCTCCTGAGAGGGAGAGAGCATGCACTTGTTTAGGTTTACTAAGAAGCCCAGATCGTGCAGGTGACGCAACACAGTGTGAACCTGCGACGTTAGGAGTTGTCTGGAACCCGCCAGCAGCATCCAGTCGTCCAAGTAATTGAGGAGTCTGATACCCTGCGCGCGTAGAGGACCAATCGCCGCCTCCATGCACTTGGTAAAGCACCGAGGTGCCAGACACAGACCGAAAGGGAGGGCTGTGTACTCGTAAGCTCTGCCCTCGAAGCGTAGAAAATGCCTGTGCCTTGGGACTATGCCTATGTGGAAATAGGTGTCCTGAAGGTCTATGGTGACCATGTAATCCCCCTGGCGGACTGATTCCGCAACCATACGCCCCGCAACCGACGCGACGCTCGTCCATTGCCCGGGGGCGAATGGGCTGGGCGACACGTGAGTCTGCGAGAAAACGAGACGTACAGCGGCGAGAGAGGCTGAAGAGCGCCCTCTGATCGTGACTGTCTCTGACGTGGTGCTCGTCCATTGCCCGGGGGCGAATGGGCTAAGCGGCGCGTCAGACTGCAAGAAGCGTGTGTGCGGAGTGCTGATGAATAAGGCAAACTCAGCGCCCCAAGAGGGCGTGAGATCAGAGAGGCTCGCCGAAGCGGGGGAAAGCGTTCTGAGCTGAGGGCTGCAGAACGAAAACCCATGCGCGACATAGCCGTGTGCACACCCGCGATCGCTACAGGATCGCTGCTGACGTCTGCGTCGCTCCTGACTTGACGGGCGCGTGGCTGAAGCGCACGTCCACACGAGCGTGAGTGTTGTCAAGGCTGTTGTTGACCCGATGCTGGCGGCGCCGGCCTGGGTGTGTCAGTCATCTTCCAAGTGCAGGCCTAGCCTGCTAGCTGCCTGAGTGGCACAGAAGCTAGCTCGCTAGCAAGCTGAATGGCAAGTCTTCTGGGCGGGCGGCAGCGAGTCAATGGCGGCTAGCCCCCTATGTCTGCGCCGAGAGGAAGGAGGAGACCTCCTCTTCATCGACGGTTTAGATGACGGGGCCATCCGCCTCTTCAGAGAGGGGAGATTCAGCCGCACTGGAAGGAGCCAGCTGAAGGCTAGAGAGTTGAGCCATGGCTAGCCGGCTAGTAGGTTTGGCTGACTAGCAGCTAGGTAGCTAGCTGTCGAGCATGTTGTCGGTGAGAGGGAGGAGGACACCCCATCTTCGTCGACGGCTTCGAAGGCGGAGTCATCCGCCTCTTCAGCGTGGTGCGAAGATCCAGCCGCACGGGCAAGGAGGCCCCGATGGAGCTAGCTGAAGGGCTAGCGAGCTGGGCCGTGGCTAGCTGGCTAGTAGGCGGCTGACTAGTAGCTAGGTAGCTAACTGCAGGCCGCGTTGCCGCCAAAGATAGTCCGGGCGACCCAAGTGAAGACGCCGGGGAATGCTCGGAGAAAAGGCGAGGGAGAAAAGTAGGGAGAATGCCAGCGTCAGCGGGGGAAGAACCGCCCCTGGACCGCTGGTCGGTCCCACGAAGAAGGCTGCCCTGTTCAAGATAGCCGCGGGAGACAGCCGATCACAGCGGAGCTCGGCTGAGTGAACACCAGTGGCGTGTTCCATCCCGAGGCAGAAGCGGACAGCATGGCGGTCGGCAGCCGCCATTAGACGCTTCCAGACGAGACATCTAAGCGTTGCCATCCAACGACTCTTGGTACCAGGTAGGGACCGACGTGAGTGACTTTGAGAAGGATGGATTCCGGAAAGTTTTGAAAAAACTGTTGTGGTGGGCTTTCAAAAAGCCGTTGATTTTTAAGAATATTTGCGAAAGCAAACGGAGTGACTCAGAACACACGCAGTAGGCAAGGTGAAAAAGGCTAAGAGGACCTGAGGCATAAGCGCAGTCAATATATAGACTTTCTGACGTCACGCAGAGCTGTCTAAGTAGTTGCCTGCACGCGTCAGAGCGCTTACTGCCCTTTTTTCAAAGGGTTGGTTAAAGTTGACTTCAGAAAAAGTAGGAGATGATAGGCATCATCCATTCGTACGTTTTGGCTTCGAAACGAAAGAGAACACACAACGTACATTTCGTTGCTGTCGGGCGGAAACCTCATATGTCCAAAACGGCTAGTTTTCAGGAAACACAAAAAACGATGTATATTCTAAATAAATAAATACTGTGTTGTCAAAATTGGCATTACACCTTAACATGTGATTATATAACTGTGTGTAAGGTTGTATTGCCAATATTTTTCCAAAATATTTCTTAAATGGACTTACGAGGATTATGATACATGGATATATGGACATACGTGTATTCTAAGCGGTTGCGCTATTGATTTTAGCAGGCGCGTTGTCTACAGAGCCTCTGTATACTAGTAGGCAACCATTCATTGTATTGAGATCAATTAACAGACTAGACAACACATTATTAAAGCCTACAGCTTGTGTAGCATGGCTGATTGAGCCTTTATACGCTCAAAACATTGACTAGTTAGCTGACATAAATGTAACAGAAGCCCGATGGTTTTAAGAGGGAAACGTTTCACCTGCAAACTCACCCGTCTACTCGTACTCCTCCTCGCATTTAAGACCAATATATCAAAACACTTAAAAACGTATTCAGTTGTTGTCGCTATAGCCTACTTCCCTTGCAATGATATCATTTCTAAATACACAGCATCACTAAACTTCTTGCAATAACTGGCTCAATAGTGCTCTCTTCCTTAAAGGAGTAGGCCTAAAAACAGCAGCTTAAATGAATACAACAATAAATATTTTTTATTAATACAGTAAATCAATTAAATATTAAATTAACTTTAGAATACATATCACAAGTAATGTACAAGTAGGAGATAACAACAACTGTAAGTCACAATTTCTTTTTTAAATATTACTCCTAATATCTTAGATCTCAGATAGAGATGGAGAAGGATCAGAGGGGGGGGGGGGGGAGAATGTTTTGGCTGTAGAAAGTAGGCAATTTGAAATGCATACTCATATAGTGAGTAATTTTGTATTCTATTGTTCAAATTGGACATTTTTCAAAGATTGCATTTTTACTACTTAAAGGGATAGTTCGGTTTTTAACACATTAAGCCCCTTTCACAGGTTGTCTAAAATGCAATAAAGTGGTTGACATCGAAATTTTGACGATTGCTTCTGTCTCGGCTATTTGGGAAATGTAGAATCGCCTCTGCCTGCCTTCAAAATGGCTAGCAATGGGCACTAAACTTCCAATTTTGGTGTTGTGGAACAGTGTGTTTCTTTGTTGTGTCGTTTGACTTGGGTGACACACCCAAGCCTTCCCAAATTTGACCCAAGCTGCTGAACTGAAGTATAAGGGTGTGTCAGTCAAACCATTGTTGTATGTACAGTATGGCTGTGTAGGAAATAATTTAAAACATTAGCACAACACATTATCATAAAAACTGTTAAAGTCTTTTGGGATGACTTCTTTCAGGTCTTGGAGGTGCTGATATTTCAGCTGATTACTTCAGGCATTCTGTGTAGAGTGGTGTCACTAAAGTTTTGTCTGAGGTGGCATGCCGTAGTTGGTGGTTTGGGAATGGAGACCAGTCATCAGAATGTGAGATCTTAAAATCCATCATCCCATCCGCACTGTACCAAAAACAAAAAATACATATAAGTAGTAATAATGCAATCTTTGTAAAATATCTGCTTTGAACAATATAATTAATACGAAATTATTCACTATATCAGTATACATTTAAAATTGCCTGCTTTCTACAGCCAAAATGTTCTCTTCCTCCTCTCTCTCTGATCCTTCTCTATCTCCCTCCTAGACCTCAGATATTAACCTCAGCGAATCATAAGGCACATTCACCAACTGACAAATTTCCTCAAAGGACAGACATTACTACTGCCAAAAAAATTAAGTTAAGTGTACTTAAAATGTTTGCACTGTAAGACCTAGGCTAGTTGTGCATGGTGGAATTCAGGCTGTCAGTGCTGTATGAGATGTTGCAGGAGTTAGCGCGATTACACATCCTTTGTCTATCGAGACCGGGGTTTTCATAGTGTAATCAGGGGGCAGAAAGCAAGCTGATGGCTTGCCAATGGGAGATGCCTACGATTTGTGATAAAAATGAAATTGCTCTAAAAACCTGCAACATGTCATACTTTTAATTTGACGACACAGTACGGTGTTAGTAATGTACATGGAAAGCGCCTCTATCACCCAGAGACTAAAGTTAACGTTAAGTGCTGAGCGAATCATTTCTAGAAAACAATAACTATAACCATGATTTTAATCACCTTTACGTAATCTTAGTATCTTAATAGACATAAAGTTGAGTAGAAATTAAGTTGAGAATCTCTTACAAAAAAGATGTTGAAGTTTGTTGCTCTCAGCTGCACGACTCCTAAATTACCTCAGTCCGAAAGATGTAACTTTTTGCGCTTTAACGCAGCTCCTCTGGATGACAAGGGGGTGGAGTTCCGTGGTTTTGGTGACAGTTAAAGTGCCCAATGGGGTTACAAGTTTTAACCACAAGCTATTTTCAAGACTTTTCATTGGTCAATCATTTGTAAAACTTACTCTCAACTGAAAAACGTGAAAAAAAGGTTTGTTGCTTTTGATGTCATAATGCATCATGAGCCTATGTGCCAGGGCTCAGCCCCGGCCCAATTTAATCCCTGCTTGTAACCACACACAGGTTTTCACTCATAAATGTAGTTCGGTGAACATGCACTGCTAGCCATACATTTTATTTTGTCAAATCTGTGTGTCTGTATTACTGTGTGATAACATATCTACAGTGTACCTCAACAATTATAACCATGTAATTACATTACATACCAAATCATAGCATTAATTTAATATATCTTGTTAAATACTAATGCATTTAAACTGCAATACACTGAGACATGAAAGTCAAATCCAGTCTAGTCAGTAAGTACCATATTTTAGTAGTATCCGTGTCATACCAAACTGCAATCAGATTATTTGCACGTAATGCTATGGACTAATTACATTTAATTAAACTTCAGAGTGAATTAATTAGATAAACACTCCAATAAATGTAATTTGAAATGAATGGATTCTTGAACATCCCTCTCTCTATCTTCTTTCACTCACACACACACACACACACAGAGAGAGAGAGAGAGACACACACCTCTAAGCTTTTTTTCAGTTTGCACACAGACACACATACAGTATACACTCACAAACACATGCAAACGTACACACTACCAGGGGCGGAGTTGGCCCCCTACCAGCAACCAGCCCACTGCTGGCCCAACCAACCCATGCCTTGAGCACGACCACCTTCCATATATTATATAAACACAATATTAGCTAAATGTAATAGTCAGTTTATTTTTAAATCTGAATAAAGGTCCAGATTATGTAGTGCTTTTTAGTGTGTAACTCCCCAACGTGCTCCAACACCAACCTGACATGTATACGCATTTTGGGAGGGATTTCACAGCAATATGAAACCTGACCACTAGATTGCACTAGCCAACATTTTTGACAAACAATCTAGACAGATGTCCTACCTTAAAACACGAGCTTGTCGTCTCAGAATTTCACTTTTCTCTGCAACCTTGTTGATCACCCCATCATTGTCTAAGGTCATGAGAATGCCTTTTTTAGTTGCCATGAGTATAAATGCTTCCAAGTGGTCTTGGGCGATAGTGCTCCTAAGTGTATTCTTCACAAACTTAAGGGTAGAAAAAAATCTTTCTCAAGCCACTTGAGTAGTTGACGGGGTCAAAAGAAATTTGTAGGCCAGAACTTGTCAATAAATTGTACTGTGCCAATATAATGTAGACACAAATGGGACAATTCTTACACATTCGGCACTTAACGCTGACCAATTCTGGCCCTTCCACATCACATGGTTCTTCATGCCTATCCTCAGTGCCTTCTGGTGAATCATCGTCTTCTGATGTCTGCACCTTATACTCCTTAAGAGTCTTTCCCACTGTGTGGCTAGGCTTACCAGTTCTGCCTGCAAGGTACCAGTAGTGGCTCTGGCATCAAATTTCATCAAATAATTGCTGAGCTTCTGCATTGCAGATCCTTGAAGTCCCTTATCCCTTACTTCAGGGAAGTTTTTGGGATAAAGGCAGGAAAAATCTGAGCAAAGCTTTCCACTCACATCAAAGCGCTCATGAATACTTTGAGTGATGGTGTCCATAATGACATTATGCACATTCACCTCAAATTCCCTCTCAGCTGCTTTTAAGGGCTCATCGCTCATCTCTCATCTGTGCAAGCTCTCCTGGCATGATCTTTTTCTTTACCCATTTCTCAGATAGTGCTACTTCCACCTCCATCTCACAGTCTTCCTTCTCCGGCACATGTGCATAGCACCAGACGTGGATTTGGTTTGGAGCTTCCTCTGATAGAAAGGCAGAAAAGCCTTTGTAACTGCCCTGCATATTGGCTGCCCCATCCGTAGTACACCCTACACAACATGACACAAGGTTAAGGGTTTTGAGTGTCTCTTTGAGGAGCTTGAGAAAATACTACCCAGTAAAGGCCTCACAATCAACAAGAGCGATCAACTTCTCATGAACTACATCTGTGACAGCGGAGAATCACAGAGCAATGGTCTTTGGCTTCGATGTCTTGAGTTGAATTAAAAATGATTTAAGGACAAAGATAAAACAAAAATGTCTCTTGACAGCTGCTGAGAGTTACCTGACAAACTCGTTGTAGCCTACATGAATTCGCTGCACAAAGAGATGCATTTAACATGGTTATAGAAATGAGAAAGAAGTGATTTCTTGGTTGACATAAAGTTATTTGTTTGATATACGTTACATTTAAATAATTAGAATCAGTTATTTTGTGTGAGTTATTTGTTCAAAAAGTGATGTTTCATGAATAAAAATGCTTTTTTAAAAAACATTTTTAGCGCAACTTTTATGTATGAGTGCAAAACTGCAGAAAAATAGTATTTATTATCATGCACGGCTCAGCACTGGACAGGGCAATGCCTCCATGGAAAATTACCCTCTCTGCCTCAAGCTAATCACAGTGTATCACATTCAGTTCTACAAAACACAGCCTTGTATGACGACGTACAGAATTTCACCATTAAAATTAGTTTACAAGTACGAACAAAGGCTAGTTTGTCTGTGTGTTACTGAACTCAACATGAGCCCTTCTGTATAACACACCGCAATCAGCAGAAAGACAATTGCACATACTGTATATCAATAGGCTGTGCCACTTACAGGGGACTACCTAATGCAGCATGATCACACAGCAGCGCTCTGAAACTCTGAAAGAGCTGTGCAAAACTGCCAACTTTGCACCAGTACATGACGGTGGGAGTGTTAAAAAGGACTGTTTTTCTCTCACAGATGACCAGTGCATTACATTGAGACGGCCACCAATCACTCACCAAATATGCCTAAACCTTTTGATGTTAATCAACAAGCGTAACAAATCAGTCATTGTTATAGAAATGAACTGCTTCTTTAATGCTTTAATGGATACCTGTTATGTATCAAAATTGCTGAAATACTTTATCAACTTCTGTGTATCATTTTAAATATCTGTTGCTATTATGTTGCAGTCTTAATCTTTGGTAGTTTGGGCCATGCGCATAAAATGTGTCTGCATGGCTTACATATTAGTGGACAAGAAAAGGGCAAAACAATTCACAAAATATTGTTCAATGTCTAGCAGAAGTCTTTTCTTTTTGAGATGTAGCTGTCACCTTTACCCCTAGAACACCTAATGGACATTTTTAGACTCCTTTAATCTGTGGGCACCAATGAGAAACGAGCTCACGCATACGTCATCAGAATGAGTGGTCTGATTGGTTGTAGATTCGTCAAGTAGTATACAGAGGCATCTGATGGACGCAGGTTAAGCCCGCCTCCCAGAAGACATTTAGTAATGTAGGATGGCCAGACTAAGCTCCCATGAGCTTTGTCGCGCAAGCCAGGCTAATGTGTCAATACACATAGTACAAAATAAAAGAAATATTCTGAATAAATATATACAGAAACCAATGTTAAATGTACTTCTGTAGAGTAACAAACACTGTTTTCTGTGTTTATGTGTGTCCAATTTTTGTAGGCCTAAAATAAATGTACACTACAATTTTCTGAGGTGTGAGAAAGACACAGAGTGAAAAGTGACAGAAGTAGTCTGTCTCATTTTAGCTCAGAGGCAAAGTAACTAGGTTTTCCAGCCCCTGTTATTCTGAAGGCTCCATTTGCTTCTGATGTTCAAACGGGGAAATGATTCTTACCAATATATTCACAAGCTAGTCAAACAGCTTTTTCTCATACAGTTATTTTACTCTGAATAATTACACTCAATTTGAGCATTTGCTATATTTGGCTTTAGACAATTTGCATGTAAGACCCTGAACTCAGCAGACCTTTTGCCTTATCCTGAAAGTGTGTTCTGTCTCTCTGATGGGCTCATGAGGTTTGGGTGAGATACTGATTTTGACCAATGACTCATTAAGTATTAGTAGTATACCTTCTAGAATTTAAAGTTCTGTCTAACAGAACTGGATCTAGTAAATAATTCATGATAGTTCAGTTATTGCTGGACATTATTAATGGGACTATAATTGGACAGTATTAATGCTGTCCAACAACAGCAGGACAAAATGAATGCTGCCAAAAGACCTACATATCATGGAAAACCAGGAAAAAAACTGGAGAAACATACACTACCCAACACAATGACCATACATATACATTGTTCTGTGGTATACAAATTAACAACAGTATCACTGAAGTCAATATTTATCAAGTAGCATATCTGAAAGAGATATGACCACATGGAAGGCATGGAAGGCCTGATACTAGCAGAACAACCCCAAGATTTTACCAGAACAAACACACTTTGGCATTATCTCCATTGGGATACCTTTGATCATCACACAACAACAGATGGAGTGTCTTTCCAGAGTAGGGACATTTCCTCCAAAGTTCAGAAATATCACATATAGAGCATTTCAAGCATATCTTTACTTTAATCTATGTACTTTTCGCACTGTCAAACTACCAAACAGTACATCCAAGACAAAATGCAACATAAAATAATATTGTGTGCTTCTACAGGCCCGACTCGGTAAACAATGTTAATGTTCCATCCAGAGCAAGAAATCAGGCTAGGATTGTCAACATGGCCAGGCCTAGCCGTGGGAGGTTCAGGCTTATCTCAATTTACCAAATGGCACATTCAGTGCATTCAGCTTTCTTTTTGTTGATCAGAAGATCTAATAGTTTGAGGAGAGTAGATTTTGCACCCTGTAAGCATAATCATTTCAGTCATACAAATGGTATTTTATGGCCATAGCATTTAAAATAGTACCACTGTATTGTACCTCTGAGATGGATAAGCGTGTTTTTTTATTTTCTAAAGAAACACCTCATTCACATTCACACAACATGCATTTGTGGCGCATACACAGTATGGTTCAATTTTTATTTAGAGTGCATGTTAAGATTAGACCACCCATACTTTGCGCCACCATGCCTTGGCCTATTGTCTTTCACAAATAAGAAAGGGTTGCACTTTTTCACCTGAGCCATGCACGGATCTAATACGCTCTCCAATAGATTGCGCCTGGTCTGCACCAGGGACTGTTTCTGTGTGAGTGCACAAAAAACAAAAAAAACAGCTGCTGATGTGTGAATGAGACTTAAAGGAGAATCTGGTGTGAATCAGGCAATAGCCAGGTTGTTTAAGTTCACTAAATGCAGTCTTTACAAAAAAGTTACCAGAATATATGAATGTATAGACCAAATAACAAATTGCATGTGAACTGAATGAGGCACTGCGAAATAAGACTGAACGTTACTGTGCCCATTATTTATGCTGTCAGTACTCAGTGACCTTGAACCTTAACCTTGATTTACACCAGATTTCAGGCAGCATTCAAGGGGTTAAAAATGTGAGTCATTGATAGAGAGTCCACATGTGTTTTTGTATATCTCTCAATAATGCATAGCAGAGAAGTGTTCTCTGTCTGCCTCTCATATGAGATTCCTACTGTTTGCGGATTCTCCCTGTAAAAAAAAGCAAACTGACTGAACAAATCAAAGGAGGTAGGAATTAAAATGATCAAACACAACTCTGAGAAGCCTCAGATGCTCCCTTGCTCTGCAAGAGAGTGATATAATCTAGACTACAGCCCAGAGAATTTAATCATTGTGTGTGTGTGTGTATGTCACAGAGAGAGAGATAACTGACCAAACTCTCTTACTCAATTCAGATAAAAAATGTACTCAGTGCCTATGTGTGTGTGACTGAGGAAAAAAAACAAATGCATTTTTGTGTGTGTGAGAGAGAGAGAGAAAATGTGTGTGTGTGTGTGTGTGTGTGTGTGAAAGACAGAGAGAGATTTTGAGAACAAACACATAAGAAATAATCGGGTGACTCATTGAACTTCAGCACACACCGTCACTGCCACTGATTTTGACTCTAAGTCACTGACTTTTTCACTCACTGCATCATACTGCACACACACACACACACACACACACACACACAAACTCAACAACCTTTTTTTCCTCTTTTCTCCCTCACCTCTTCTATCACCATCCCTGATGTTTCTCTCTCTCTCTCTCTCTCTATGTTGCTTGACTTCTCAAACTCCAACTTCTCTCTTCCTTTCTGTGCATGTTATCTCTTTGTCTCTCTATCACTTTATTCTCCTATCAACCTTTCTGCTCTATCTCTCTCTCTCTGTTTTCAGCCCTCCAGCATTCTTTCATTTTTTTTAGCTCCAACAGTCTCTCTCCCATCTTCTCTCCTCCCTTCTCTGTGTCTTCCTCTTCCTGACCTTTTTCTCCAATCTCTTAACATATTCCTCTCTTCCTCCTGTCTTTCCACCTTCTTGCTCTTCTTCATCCTATATGCTCTCTCTCTCTCTCTCTCGTTCCTCTCTCTGCCCCGGTGTCTGGGAGTGTGTGATAAGACGCACAGGCAGGCGGCGGCTCCTGGGCGTGGAGCTTGGCCTCCCTCACCATGAAGGTGGGGGGTTGAATAGGATTGGAGATCAGGATAATCAGGATAACCTGAGCCCCGTCTTACACACTTTTTCTCTTTCTCTCTCTCCCTCTCTCTCACACACACAGGCACGTCCCCCCCCTCTCTCTCACACACACAAACACACACACACACACACACACACACAGAGGGGTATGGTTTAGGAAAGCCCAGCATTCTCCCTTAGTGATTATCCACAGTAGTTATCTGCAGTAGTAAGATGCTGTGTGCATACAATAATATCCCCATTGCAAAGCGATTGAAGCAGTATGCTCTATTACTGTAGCTTATCATGAATTTGCACTATGCTAGAGCAAGGGATTTAGCAACAAGCTAAACTCACTGTACAGTATTCTGTATTTCTCATTATTGCTCTCTGTCTGCCTGTCACAGTACACTTATGTTTGATTGACATGGGGAACAGTCGAAAGCCACTTCTTGGCATCTGGCTCTCCTGACCGTGCGCATCACTTTGGGATAGCTAGAAACGTAATTTTGATTCCTGTATATGTAGAGAATTGACAATAAAAGAGACTTAACTTGATGTAAATAAAACTATGATGTAAATAAAATGCTTAAAGATAGAAACTCTGCCCTCATGGTAATATTAACAGCATATTCAACAAAGATTTCAATCTTGAAATTTATAAAATTGTATTGTATTATGACCATAACAACTAATTAAAAACAGTGTGGTGAAAGAGTTGTTCTAACACTGTTTAACACTGAATTATAAGCAACTCTGGCCACAGGTGTTGATATCACAAGATTAATTATAAAAGTCCATAATTTTAACACAGATTTATCAACAAGCATGGTTAATCTCAAAATAACAGAATACTTTTACTCTTTTTGAGGGGACAAGTTGAGGCCAGCCATTTTGGGTGGTGTTGTCATTGCGATTAAGGAGGCTGGCTTGCGAGCTAGTTTTGAAATTGGAGGTTTGAATCCTACCTGTCACTGTTGTAGATTTGAACAAGGTACTTAACCCTAAGTTGCTCCAAAGGAGACTGAACTTCACAGAGAAAGTTTGAGACTGAAGACACAAATCAAGTCATTTTGGATGAAGGTGTCTGCTAAATGAATACATGTCAATGTGCAGTGGAATCCAAACCACTGCTTTACTTTTGCATTCCTGAAGCGCATGGATCACAGACTGTATGGGCATGGATGTCTAGAGACACAGGTGGGCTTTGACACAGCTGGATTCAGCTCATTAACTTTCTAATCAGGTCCACTTAGTCACATTGGTTCAGGTTGCAGCAGCCTATGAGCTAAGACTGACTGAGGAAGCTTTATAGTAAGAAAAAAAAAAACCTCCCTACACACATACACACACACACATATACATTCATCAGAATTTTTGCTCCTTCCTGTGTTAGAATATAGCCTCTATTCCTAGCATGTAATGTGATTTGCATGTAATCTGTATATGTGACTGTAGCTCATCCATACGTGTCAGTTTTATAGAATTCAGTGATGGCATTTGCTAAGGATTTTATGTTGAAAAAATCCCAACACGTCTAATGAACAAAACAATTCAGAGGCTCTTTGATGGTGATGGGTATAACTGCTTCTGTTGTTGTTGGTTTGTGTCTGTGTGTGTGTGTGTGATCTTTAAATGGACTGTCAGTCATAGCTGGGATGATGTGGGAGTTAGACGTGTGTAGATAGGCCTTTAAATACACACATTCCACTATGCCTCTGTAGTCACTTACAGAGAGATGTCAGAAAGTCTCCCCGTTGGACGCATTCTGCTACTATTGTGGGACTGAGGTTTGATAGGCAATAGCACATTATAGTAGGAGATAGACATTGCTGGCTATACAATGACTGAACATCCGTTAACTAGTGAGCACTCTCTCATAGAAAGCATCCATCATGATGAACACGCCAAGAAACACACACACACACAAAGCGTTTTTGTGTCCAGTTGACTATTTTGGGAAGCGCAGACGGTGAACTGCATGGACTGCTCTTGTGATCCATACTTAAAGCAATTGCATGTGCTCTGGTGCGCTGTCTGAAACCAACCAGGTTTGTGTGTGTATGTGTGTGCTTGTTTTTCTATTTGTGTGGGTACGTTTTACGTGTGTGTGTGTGTGTGTGTGTGTACATTCTCTTTTGGTGTGAAAAATTGCTGCAGCTTCTCTGTTTCATTGCTGTGTTCTCCCATTTCTGCCTGTATGTATAGGTGTGAACGTGTGTGTGTGTTTTTGTGTGTGTCTGTGCGTGTGTGTCCAGTCTGACTGCGTAAACTAAATGCACTGACTCATAATAGACTAATCACAGGGTCCCAGACTGTCTCACTGTCACTGGTAAACTGCAGGAGTCTGCATCGTGCAACCTGAGCCTGGATAAAGACTTCAGCGCACTCACAGGAGAATGGATTTTTCCCCCGCCATCGACACGCTTTGATAATATTATCGACACCTCGGCGAGTTGCTGTAGGAGTTTGGATGCCACCTGCTCGATAGGCTCTTGATAGCATCAGTATCTGCAGCTCTGCTGGTGTCATCAGTGGAGTTGGTGCCCTGATCTCTCTAATGCACTGCTGAGGCTTATCCGCTTATGAATTTACCAGCGTATCGACTCAAGCAGTCCACAGAAGCTACCGGAAAGAAAGGTAAAGGCAGTCTGTGACTACTTCTGCTGCTGTTCTGCTGATACTTGTGATGGTCCCCCTTCCCATCAAGTGTCATGCAAAATGTGTTCATCATAGCAAGTCTAGCTACAAGCAGAAGTGTAGCTGCAAGCAGTAGTCACACAGCAATGGATATCAAAATTGGATTGTTCACCCTATGGTTCAGTCACAAAACCACATCTGCCACCCAAGGTAACCCAACATACCTCTGTGTTTTGATCTAATGCACTCTCATGTAATCATGCACAATCAGGTCTTCCTTTATTAAAGGTGCAGTAAGCAAAATTACATTGTTTGTAAACACAGAACACCTTTCATAACACAATGAGAATGTCTCCTCGTGATCCCCTAGATCTTCATTCTCTTGTGTCCTTGTTGGCAGCCTGCCCCCCAATCAATAACATAGAGAACACAAACACATTCTTACCAACACTCATTAACAATTTTAGTGACATTATTATAGGCCAACGCGTGTCTACTTTAAGTAAATAAGGCATCAGCAGTAGCCATAGCAGGCCACAGAGTCAAGCTCATCTCTCTCAGCTGATCTCAGTTAGATAGCTCAGCTGACTACTCGTGTGTATGTGGGGAGGGGGTTCACTAGTGATGGCAGGGGTGGGGGAGGCCGGGTGCTGTGTATGTTGGGGCAGGGTTGCAGAGATGGTGAGCAGTGCACTCTGCATATGGGGAGGGGGCTAGGGGGGTCAGAGATGTGGGCAGTGTACTACATGTATGTCGATTACCTGTAATTATCTTAATTGGATCAAGGTAATCGTACACTTTAAAAACAATACACACTTTTAGTGTCCAGGCTGTCTAACTATTCAGTTGACCAAACTTGAGATAATGAGTTGTGAATCCGCACAACGTGACGGGATAAGAAATGACAAGAGCAACATCAAGTAACGTTCTATTAATGTGGCACATGCTGAAGAAGATGAGGTAAAAATAGAAATGCTAATGTGGCCTTGAATATAGTCTGGGTAACATCAACAACCCTAGATAACATTTTAGGAAGTGGTGTGTGTGTGTGTAGTTGGGGGAGGGCTTCTGCGCATTGTGCGGTAGAATGGAGTTTGTTGTAGTGGGACAAGGGAGGACAGTGTGACAGCTTGAGACGGAAGGTGTTTCTGTGCAAGCACACTAATGCAGACTTGTTTAAAAACCAAATCGCTATCAGACACTCCCATCCCACCTCTTCTGACAGTCCCGGAAAGAAATAGACAATCATGGAAATCAGACTATTCTGTCTCTCAAGAGACCGATGGGCGGTGAAGGAGAGATAGAAAGAGAGGTAGAGAGAGGTTGGGCGAAAGGAGAAGAGAGGGACAAGGGTATGGGGTTGGATTGGGGTGACAGAGATTACATAAAAGAAGGGGATTGAAGTTTGATAGGCAATAGCACATTATCGTAGGAGATAAGATACATTGCTATTTTTAAAAGGCTATACAATGACATCCGTTAACTAGTGAGCACTCTCTCATAGAAAGCATCCATCATGATGTACACGACAAGAAACACACACATACAGCGTTTGTGTCCAGTGGACTATTTTGGGAATCTCTCTCAGCTGATCTCAGTTAGATGATCGCTCAGCTGACTACTCGTGTGTATGTGGGGAGGGGGTTTACTAGTGATGGTAGGGGTGGGGGAGTACCTGTAATGATCTTAATTGGATCAAGGTAATCGTACACTTTAAAAACAATACACACTTTTAGTGTCCAGGCTGCCTAACTATTCAGTTGACCAAACTTGAGATAATGAATCCGCACAACTCATCTCAAGTTTGATCAACTGAAAATAGTACATTTAGTACATATATCAGTGTTTGATCATTGATCATGGGATCATTTCTTCCTACAGTGAGTTGAAGTAGATAGTGTTGTCTTCAGTTACATTCATAAATACCTAAATACATTTAAACACTCAGAGGATGGACAATATAGAAGTGTGCATAGTATAATAAATAGAATATAGTGAAATAAACAGACCTATACAGATAATACTGAACTAGTTAGACTACTGAATTTCCCCATTCGGAGTATTGAATATAACCATTCAGGATACTGAATCTAACCATTTGGGGTACTCAATCAAAGTGTCCCAAGTGACCCCAGACAGAAAGAAAATAGAGATGAAGCACAGGTGGACTGCATCCCTCCAGAGTGGCGGACAGACAATGACAGATGCACAATATGCAAATCTAAACAAGAGTTCAGTGGTAAAATACAGAATCAAACTGTGGCCAAGCAGCTCGCTTCATGTGATGGGATGAGGAATGACAAGAGCAACATCAAGTAACATTCTATTAATGCGGCACATGCTGAAGAAGATGAGAAGGTAAAAATAGAAATGCTAATGTGGCCTTGAATATAGTCTGGCAACATCAACAACCCTAGATAACATTTTAGGAAGTGGTGAAGGTCTGTGTGTGTGTGTAGTTGTGTGTTGGGGGAGGGCTTCTGCGCGTTGTGTGGTAGACAGGTTTAGACTATACTGTCTCTCAAGAGACTGATGGGCGGTGAAGGAGAGATAGAAAGAGAGGTAGAGAGAGGTTGGGCGAAAGGAGAAGAGAGGGACAAGGGTATGGGGTTGGATTGGGGTGACAGAGATTTCATAAAAGAGGAGGAGAGAGGAAGTAAGAAGTAGAGGAATGTAGAGACAGATTCGGAGAAAAGAGGCCAAATGGGAGAGGGAAAGAAAAGCTGTCCAATGAGAGTGGTTGAAAGACAGAGACAAAGACAGAAAGTGGACAACACAACTCAAGCTCTCCTACACTTGAGACACACAGAAGCTGCTGGACACACACACACACACTAACATGGACTGACACACACACACACACACACACACACACACAGATACATAAAAGAGACACATCTTACCTCTATGAAAGACAGGTACTGTAAGGTGTGTTAGCATCAGGAAACTACAGTACATTGTTTCTCTGGTTTGAGAGTGGATCTGGAAGTAGGGGGTTGATGGGACATTGGAGGACACTTACATTCCACTTGGCAATTAACTGTGGAAGAGGCCTTTGGAGCTGCACTGAGCACTATGCAACCATTAGGCAAACATACTGCACTGTGATTCACTCACACACACACACACACACACACACACATTCTTGGGAGATCCACTCCGCCACATGCAGCCATTAGGCAAACACGTTGTGCTGTGGTTCCCAGACACCCACTTATGCACACACACACACACACACACACAGAACAAGAGATGGATTCTGAAGAGATCCACTGCGCCACATGTAGTCATTAGGCAAACACATCATACAGCTGTTTCCCTCAATAGGAAATCATCACTCTTTGGTGAAACGCCAGCTGCCAAATGTTCCCTGTTTAAAACACATCATGCTATGTTACAGAATGTTCAGTAACGGTTCACCCCAGTTTGGGTACGTCACATGTGCTCAGGTGGAAAGAGTCTCTGTGTATGTGTCTGTAAGAGAGAGTGATGCTTACGGAACCAGTGAAAATCAGCTGCTGTATCTTCTTTTTTCGCCGAGGGATCTCTCTCTTACTCTCTTTCTCATCTGAAGGCAATCATCGGTCTTTCGCTGCTTCAGTTGAGCATCTCATTTCACGTCTCGGGGGAGGACGTGCACAAACACGGTTTTGAGGAAGCAGCAGCAGAGCTGTCTCACTCCGCTTTCCACCACTCAGTGCCAGAGCTCTGAGAACACTTCTGAGGAAGCCAACAAAATCTGCCATGCTCCGAAGGTGCAGTTAACAAAATAGAACGCCAGGAGAGGGTTCTCCTCCATAAAAATAGCTCTGTGTAATTTGTGATTGCTGTGTGTGTGTGACAGAAATATAGTGTATTACCTAATTATTTATGAACCTTCTTTCTTAAAACCTAAGGTGTAATCCAAAAGTGTCAGGAGATAGTTCGCCGCTTGAAACACAGCCTTATACAGGTTCAAAGTGCATCTGAAGAAGTTTTTGTGCTCTTTTTAAATATGCTATGTGAAGACTTAAGTTGAAAGTTAACAACATATACTCACTTAGACATAATTACAGGCAGATTTGCTTTAACATAAAATTGCTGTGTTGCTTTACCACTTGTGATCTACTAGCTTAGGGCTGCTCTTGCTTGTAATACCACTTTGTACCTCAAGAGGTGCTGTTTACCTGCAAGTCAATGGGAGGGTGCTGTCACTGACATGGTATTAATGATGTGTTGCAGCTTTTTACTGTAAAAATGTTTGCTCTACCTGAAGACTGTCTTCCTCCACCCAAACCTCTTAAAACGGAATTGCTGGTCCTCACAACCAAGCAAACAATTCAGCCCAAAGATCAAGACTATCAACACTAAAGTCTATCTAACCCATATCTGTTAAGTCTCTTTATTGTCAATTTCTCTACATATACAGGACATACAGAGGAATCAAACTTACGTTTCTAGCAATCCCACACGTAATGCTCGAGAGAACCAGAAGCCGCTGCTTATGGCATTCACCCTATCACACACCCATACTTACAGACCAGTGGAGGGGGGTGCCAAGAAAGGCTCCAGCCTGCAAACAGGAGCATTTTGGGGTTCAGTGTCTTGCTCAAGGACACTTTGATGGGGTTGGGTAGAGTGGGGGTCGAACCTGCAACCTTCTGGTTTTCGCTGTTGTTCTCACCATGGATTCCACTGGTTATCCCTTGCTGCTAGTTGATAGATCTGCTCCAATCTGCCTTTGTACCCTCAATATCTGTTGTCAAGATGAGTGCTATTGTTGTCAAGATGAGTGTCCCAGTGCTATTGGAGAAACACATCCCTTCTCCACCTTCAACAGATTCTTGAAGACCCAGTTCTTCTGAGAACATCTCTTGCCTTTAAACATGGAATTACCTAGAATGAACTTACATTGCCAAGACCCCACCCCCTCCCCCCATGTCCCGCTTTTCCCGAAAACACATACATACACAGACACACACACACACACACACACACTATTCCTATTGTACTTTTATCACACTCTTGCCAAATTCCTTTTGGCAACTTATATTACAGTATCATTTTTTTAATTATTTTGTAGCTTTAATGTTAATCCTTTCTTGTAAGTGGCTTTGGATAAATGCAAAAGTAAACATTTCAACAGGGACAGTTCCACCGAGCTTTCACCTTCACACACTCTTGGCACTACCCCACTCCTGTGTGTGTGTATGTGTGTGTGTGTGTCCAGTCTCTGACACTCCTCCATCAAAAAACGGATTAATTTAGAGGATGGACATGCCAAGAGATGAATCACATGAATAGATAATCGCTCGTCCCGCGAGCTGCAGCATTTTCGAGCGATGCCATCGCCTCTGCCATCACCATCGCCATTCTACCCAACTGATGATGAGCAATTAGCATCTCCTCGACTGATCTGAGATCAGGGTAATCCATTCATTTCCGTAGTGTAATTATGTGCATAAGGACCCCTCATTTGGAAAACATTGAGCTCATCAGTCATTTGCCTTTTATTATTTCTTTTTTTTTCTCTTATTCTTCTTCTTCTTTTCTTTTTTCTGGCCACACTGAGAGGGCCCTTCGGGATGCCACACTGAGAGGGCCCTTCGGGATGCCACACTGCGCATAATTGTCCTCTTTGCAGACAGCTTCTAATTATATGAAGTGCTTTAGATCTTGTTATGGAGATGGGAATAAAGTTCAAGTCTGCAACCCCTCTACCCTCACTCACAAACACACACTGACATGCACACACACACACACACACACACAGCTAAGCTAGCTATCTTTTTTCTCTCCTCCATGCCGTTGTTCTTTTTTTCTCCTTCCTCTTTCTCTCTTTTCGAGTGTGCCCTGGATCCCTCACTTTTTTAAAACGCTAAGAGAGACAGCCGTCCGTCTGTCTGCCCTGAAGCAGCTGTGGCCTGGTTAAACCAAGCTGCACGCACACATATATACACACACACACACAAACAGACACAAACAAAAAAACAATCCCTTACAAACTACACACTGTCACCATGCACATGCGCGCTCACACACACACACACACACACACACACATATACACACATGCACACACACACACACACACACTCAAACACTGTGTATATAATCACAAACACACGCACACATACACTCTGACTTTTTTTTTTTACTCTTCCTCAGTCTCCACATTATTAAATTGTAACATAAGCCCCAGCAGCAAACATTGCACGGACTGCAAGATGGAGAGTTACAGTACACTGGGAGCAAACTTTGGTATATGTGTGTTCTTTGTGTGTATGTGTGTGTGTGTCTGTGTGTATTTCTTGCTTGTCTTCTTTTTTTTTGCTCATCTGCTTCTCAAAAGAGTAGGTTCGCTTTAGCCTTAGCTTCAATGTTACTGAACTGTGAGACTACTGGCTACACTCATTTTCCACCTCTGCTCAAGTTAAACATTTTAGATTTACCTTTCTGCAGTTCATCCAGACGTTCTTAGAGTGTGACAGCAGCACGTTTAGCTCTATGCATAGCGTAGAATAGATAACATCAGGTTAGTTGTGTGTGTGTGTGTGTGTGTGTGTGTGCGTGTGTGTGTGTGAGGGGGGGATTGGTGGACACGGTGGTGTGTGTGTGTGTGTGTGAATGTTAGTGTGTGTGTGTGTTTGGGTGGGGTTGAGGCTTAACATGCGGGCTGTGGGTAATTAGGAGCTACATGGTTGGAATGTGTTCGTAATATTCCAACTCGCCCACCAGAAGGCAGCTCACCGTTCTGCTGTGTTGACTTGTGTTGTGCCCATGTTGGCTATTAGGGGGCACACACACTGCCCAGACTCAAACAGACAGCCAACCGCCAACCACTCTACTGCCTCTCACCTTCCCTGCTTACCAAAAGAGTTACTGTAGATGTTCCTGTAGATTGCTAAACACTGTTGCTCACTACACAGTATGTATGTTCTGCGTATGCACATGATGCATTCCATGGCAATTTTTGAGTTTCACCTTCACTGTGCAACCTTTTGTAGGTTGTGGGTTTGTAGGTTGTAGAGTGTACAAGAGTTTCTCCTTCCGTCAATCACTATTAGTACGTCCTTCGCATACACACACTGTGAGTCACAGCCAATCCAAGAGTTTGCAGCCAACGCTCCCATATTTCTGTGAAGAAGCACGTTGTCTAAAAAAGGCTCCAAATGGCCTTGTTCCCGAAAGGATTTGTTCCCGAACGTTTCGAGCCTCCCCAAAAACACAGCCGACTGGAGCCCAGGTGCATTCAGTCTGCCCTCCCTTCCTTACTCGCACAGTGTGAGTGTGTATGAGTTTGTCTGTGTCTGTGTCTGTTTGCGTGTGTGTCATGGAGAAGTGCATGCTGGGATTGCTGTGGTAAAGGTGCAATCAGCATGCCATCCACTCCTTACTCCACACAGAGAAAGAACGAGAAACAAAAATGAGAAAAAAGAATATGTGTGTGTGTGCTTTCATGAATGTGTTTATATGTGTGCATGTGTGTGCATGTTTGTAAGTGTGCATGTGCGTGCATGCTGGGATGGCTGCGGTAAGTGTGCAATCAAGTCTGCCATCCACTCCTTACTCCACACAGAGCAGGGAAGAGAAATGAAAATGAGAGAAAATACTGCTTCTGTGTGCGTGTGTGTTTGTGTATGTCTATGTGTGTGTGTTTGTGTGTGTGTTGGTGTTTTGTGTGCGTCATAGAGAAGTGCATGCTGGGATGCCTCTGGTAAGGCTTGCTGATAGAAGACAAGAAGGAGGTGTCAGAATGACTGCCAAAGTAAGCTAAAACACAGACTATTGTCAATGTAGAGTGTGTATGTGTGTGTGTGTGTAGTGGTGGTGGTGGTGGAGGGGTTAGGGGGATGGGGGGGTCATAGACAAAGAGACTTAGTGTCCCCCCTGCCTGGAGGAACGTCACTGCTGATGACAAGAGCAGAAATAGCTTAATAACACAAAGGCGTGTGCGCACACAAACACACACACACATAAAGGCCTCCTGTGGCATGTCCCCATGACACATAGCACAGAGTGAATGGCACTGCTGGCTCTAAAAAGCACAAACACACTCAGACACAGACTGTTACACACACACTCACAAACACATACACAGACTGTCTGTAACACAGTACACACAACAAAGACACATATATGCACACACACACACACACTCACACTCACATACACACATTTGGGATGAAGCCATCATGAAAAAAAATAACGCCAGGGATGCAATGAAGGTACTACTCTCTACTGTACTCTACTATTTGTGATCCGTTACACTCTCTGTTCTTTACCTCTGAACACACACTCTCTCTCTTCCTGTCAGTCACCATTACAATCAAAATGTGAATCTTAATATGTATGTTCCAGAAAACAAAGACACGGGTGCAATGAAGGTACTACTCTCCTAGAAAGGTAGTGCCCGTAGGGTATCAAGACATAGATGCAGGTAGAGAGAGAGAGAGAGACCACACACATTCAGTTCTTCAGCACCTGAGACACACAAGAGCAGCTGGGGACTCCTCGCACACGGACACACACACACACACACACACACACACACACATGGACCCCCCCCCACACACACACACACACACATGCACAACACACACACCCACTCACATGGACACACAGATGCATGTCTGTCTGAATGTTCACAGAAACACGATTGATACGATTTAACGCAATTTAATCCCGTCAGCAGACATTTAGCAGCATGCTTCCAGGTGTGTCTACCTGAGAGTATCAGAGGCCAAAAGCAATGTGTGTGTGTGTGTGCATGCACATACACAGAGACAGATGTGTCCAGTCAGCTATGGTGTGTCTTGAACACACCAGCATTAGTCAGTGGCAATCACAGCATTGCCCATGGCCTTTAACAGCACAGTCACATCCTGGCCCACTCAGCAGGTGCTCCTAAGGGTGAGGATTGTGTGTGTGTGTGTGTGTGTGAGTGCATGCGAGCAGCCTACGTGTTTGTGTGTGCGTGCGAGCATTTGTGTGTTTGTGTGTGTGTGTGTTCCGGGACAAATGTGGGGAAACAAAATGGTTTCATTTATTATAGTGTAGGGCAATGTGTCAGTGTGAACAGACAACACAGTCCCAGGTTAAATGAGGCCTGAGGCTACATTTTACTGCCACATACACACAAACAAACAGCACCACACACACACATACACTCCCACTCTCTCTCTCACACACACACAGGTGTGCAGTGAACTATTTCAGTCACAGACACAACACTAGTAATAGGCATGATCTGAAGCCAATGGCCAGCGTGTGTGTATGTGAGAGAGAGAGAGGGTGTGTGTGTGATGCTGGGTGTTTTGTGTGTTTGCACACGTGTGTCAGTGTGGCAGGGTTGGGGAGCGGTGCAGGGAAAACACCTGAGGCATGGCACACCATGGTACGGTCTGCTCTAAATATCACCAGGTGCTGGGCCGCATCTGGCTCCTATCTGGCCCACATTCATGGATGGTCATCTAGGGCAGCTGGAGACACAATAGCCTTATCCCACCTTACTCCTACATCATGAGGTCAGGTCAGATATTTAACCTTTTGCTACATACATTATTACCAAAATTAAAATATACCAAAATACTCTTTTTCATTGTGAAATGTCATGAATAATAGAGATTTATTAGGTGTGTGTGTGTGTGTGTGGGGGGGGGGGGGGGGGGGGGGGGGTTGTAAACATGGACAAATCACATTTTTTCTTTGCTAAACTTTTTTTTTCAGCACTTCTTAGGACTTACGACAAGAGACAATGATTTGTGTCTCCACCACTGAGACAAGCGGAGACTCATTGTCAGGCTGCTCTTGCGAGCACCTCTTCTGTGCTTCCTCTCCCTCGTCTGTGCCAGCAGGACATTGTTAACTGTGCCCAATGGCATTTTAGTTTTGTGTCCGCAGGCTGTTGTGTGGACTGTGATCTCTGAGTCTGAGTGGCTCCGTCTATTGTCACTGGTGCGGGTCCAAATGCATTTGTTTGGCTCTGTGATCCGTTGGGCCCGCATCATGTTTGGGTTGGGTCTGGCCACTGGACAGGAACAAATGAGAATGGCAAATAACAGTCTTCAACAACAGGTGATTCAGCCGTCTTTTTGTTTGTGTGTGTGTGTGTGTGCATGTTTGTGTGTTTTAAAGGTCTGCTTGTGGCCTAAAATGTGTGTGTACTATATGTATGAACTGTACTTTACTTTACGTGATCCGTTACACTCTTCTCTTCTCTTCTGTTCTTTACCTATTTAACACACACTCTCTCTCTCTCTTCCTGTCAGTCACCATTACAGTCAAAATGTGTATCTTAAGGCCACCACACACTACAAGAGAATCGCAACGATTTTGGTCCCGATCGAGAGTCGGGGGTGCCGTTGGCATGGTAGCTTAGATCGGCTCCGACTCTCGGCCCCGACTCACTGAGTGTTCTAAGATAGAATTATAGCCGTTCCAAAAGTCCCCGATTGTGAAATCGGGAGTATCAAACATGTTTGATATTTCAGGCTGGTCGTAGAACGCCGATTGCGAGTGAGAGAAGTTATATTCATGTTTCATAGCTGACTTTCAGACACTTCGCCTTTTTCTCCTCCTTTTCTTAAGTACATTTAATACGGCAGGTTAGTTTGACCCTGGATTTAAAAAAAATAATAATTGCAATAACTTCATTTGTTTGGTTTTATTCTCACATTCAGACTGTCATAAAAATAAATGCCATACTAGGAAATCTGTTTGTCCAATCATTTTACTTCTCAAAAAGAAAAAGAAAAAACTGGAAGCATGTGACTTCTAATTTCTGAGGATTAGACGTGTAATGGATTTTTTAAATATCCATAGCCTTGTCCACATTCAGTGCTGCTAATAGGCTAGTGTTAGCCAACGATACCGACGCCAGTGCATTTGCTAAGATTTGGAGTTCACAGAATAGGTAAGCGCAGGTTTTATTGTTACAACTGATTCAAATATCAGGTTTTGTTTAAATGACCGCTGTGTGAGTGCACATGTTTAGGCTATGGTATGGTAACATTAAATTATGATGGGCCAATGTCAGTCATTTTATGGGAAACACTTCACGGTAAACTAGTTAACGTTAATCAGAGCAGTTCCAGCGTTATGGCTAGTCGTTCATTGCCACTGATAGCCTTTCTAATCTAGGCCTACTAAGCACCTCAAACTCCTCTACAGTCATTCTTAAAAGTCCTTATATCCTCTACCTGTGAACATTGCCTAAATAGTTTTCTTTCCCTCAACGCAAATACTTCTATGCAGCTTTTCTCTTCTACTTCTTTCGCTAAATGTTGTGAATGAAGATGCTCAGATAAACACCTGTCAGATAGGCTAAACGTTCTGTTATATCTCTTCTCTATCATTCAGGTAAAATAAGAACACATTGACAGCAGGCCAGCTAAAATGAATGAACTTTATTTTTTTAAATCGAGACTGGGAGTCTTTTTGCCAGCTCTTCTGCACAGAGTAGCCTACGCCACAGTATTAACATTGTTTTATATGTTACAAACACAGAAAGCAAGTATTTTCTCAGGCACTGGCGTTGACATCTTCTCTGATCACTAGTCAAAACAAACCAGCAGGGTCTAAATAGTATTGCTTCCGTCAACACAAACCTAATCAGCTAATAAAATAAAAATTGAGTGCAAATGATAAGTCTGGCCGAATGTTCTTGAACTGTGCGGTGTTCCCTTGGACGTTCGAATCTTATACGAAAAATTCGGTTAAGATTCTCTTGTAGTGAGTGGTGTAAAAAAAATCTTATAAAATTGTGTAGTGTGGGGCCAGCTTTACAGTAACATGTATGTTCCAATGTTTGTATTTGGAGGGAGAAAGAGAGACAAAGATTTCTTACAATATTTTTAAGGAGTACTTTTTATTGTGTTTAGCTGTGTTTGTGTATGATAGAGATGAAGAAGTAGGGAGTTAATGTGTGAGGGTTAGTATCTACAGTAATGTGTTTGTGTGTTGAAATGATATGTGCTTGTGAGAGGGAGAAAAAGTGAGAGAAAAAAATAGAGTATGTATGAGGGTTAATATCTGTGTGTGTGTGTGTGTGTGTGTGTGTATTGAGAGACCACTGCATCAATCCTTTAGCCAGCAGGCTCGTAATTAAACCCATACATATATTTAAATACATTCATCGGCAGAGGCTCATTCTCCCGTAACAACGCACACATGCTCAGCTCAGCTGAATGGGGCTGATACCCGTGAGAGACAATCACAAATCCCACACACACCACACACCAAACATATGCTCACACACACACACACACACACACAGACACACACACACACATGAACACAGCCACTCTGATTACCATGCACCCAAGGGCCTCTGTTGATTTACTGGGTGCCTTTGCAACAGCCCTATAATCAACCAATCATACTCCTACCAGCCCTCTGTCAAGCATTCTCACTTCACCGTCAGCAGCAATGAGAAGGGTGAGTGTGTGTGTTTCCAAAATGGGAAAGGAAATAGTCAAACATTTAAAAATAATAATAATAATAATAATAGCCCAACTGCGACCTACTTACACAATCTGCAACCTATGTGATATATAAACATAAGTGGCGTGTTCATGTACTCGACTTACTCGAATAGACACTGGTCTCACTGTTTCCAAATGTTCCGGAGCCTTCCGCACTACTGCGCTGTCTGCCTGTGTCTCTTCGCAAAGCTGTCAGAGTCTTCAGAAGATCCTGTCGTTGCTTCATATGCTATGTAATCAGCAGTGGTGCTATAGGTGTGTGATTAAATACTAGATCTCATCTCGTCCGCCTGTGACAGATTCTTTATTAATGACATGTCAAAGTCTCTCAGCCTAATGGGTAGTCAGCTGGATGCTGGGCGGCTGAGACGTCTTTTTATCCACATGAGAGAGAAACACATTGGTGCGGTTGGGTTTTGGCTGTGTAGATTCGACTGTTTTAATGTGTAGATTATCTCTCTCTCTCTCTCTCTCTCTCTCTCTCTCTCTCTCTCTCTCTCTCTCTCTCTCTC
>JAGFZM010000164.1:171256-210952 GCA_017657215.1 Limnothrissa miodon | reverse complement strand
CTCTCTCTCTCTCTCTCTCTCTCTCTCTCTCTCTCTCTCTCTCTCTCACACACACACAGACACAATTAATTATATTCCCAGAATAATACATACTGGAGTATGTGGATAAGAGTGAGTCTGTGTGTTTGTGTGTGTGTGTGTGTGTGTGTGTGACTAACTTTGCATGTTGAATATTTGAGTAAATCAACACACACACACACACACCATGGAAGGCTTTTGGGGCATGATTTTAACCCTGTATCTGAAATTATGCCATGGCAAAGCTGTCAAGAGAAAAAGTATATTACTGTAACATTTTTTACAGAGGACTATGGATTGCAGGCGTAGAACAGTCTCTTGTGTTTCACACAGGTCTGGTGTGTAGACTGAGTGCTCCTGATGTTTCACCTCAGGGAAAATGACGAAACAAGGTGTGCTCCGGGGACAGAACAAATCACCTTTCCATACTTCTGTCTGTCTGAGTCGGTCCTGATCATGTAGTAACCAGCCATGGGTGAACTGCTCCATGGCGCTTTCATATCTTACAGTAACTTGTGTAACACTGTGCAACCACATTACACACCTATTTTTGCCTTCATTCAAATAAAACAGTGGAGATGGGAGAAGTGTAAGTGTAAGTAGTAAGTGGAGTCAGTAGTTGAGTGAGTAATATTATTTAGAAAGCCTTTTTAAACAGTTTTACTGTAACTGACCAAATACTGTACAGAGGCAAATAAACTAAATAATACAGGGAAAAAAGAAAACAGGAAAACAAAACAAAAAAAACATGATGAGACAACAGACAACAGACACATGATCTACAACTGGTTCATAGTCCTCCAACTCACAAAGCAGGCAAGGTACTGGATCTTGTACTTGTCCGCAACTGCTCTACGGAATCCCTGACCATAACACCTCTGCACCTCTCGGACCACTACTTCATTCAGTTCAGCTTACGCCTCCCAGTAGTATCTCGGACCACCCCTCCTCTGGTATCGTTCCGCCGCAATCTCCGCAATCTCTCTCCCTCTCGCTTTGCTTCTCTTGCCGCCTCTGCTCTTCCACCAGCATGTACATTCTCCTCACTTGAGGTCAATGATGCCACTGAGTCTCTGTGCTCTACCCTGAGGATGTGTCTTGATAGGCTATGTCCCCTATCCACCAAACCGGCTCGGCCCTCCCAACCGCATCCTTGACTTGATGACTCCATCCGTCGACAGCGTACAAACCTCAGAGCTGCTGAAAGGCAATGGCGCAAATCAAGAAATCTTTCTGACTTAAACAGGTTCCAGGCACTGCTCACTTCCTTCTCATCTGATGTCACTGCTGCAAAGAAGGCTTTCTATAATGACAAAATTCAAAACGCCACGGAAACCAGGAGACTATTCTCAACCTTCAAAACTTTACTCAACCCCCCACCACCACCTCCTGCTACCAATCTGACAGCTGATTCTTTTGCTTCTTTCTTCAACGACAAAGTAGCTGCCATCAGTAGGCAGTTCTCTGAACCAACTGCAAAGGCTACAACTGGACCGTATACTAACGGCAGCACCTCCGATTACAATAGTCCTGCCGCGATATTTGCTTCATTCAAACCCCTCACCGAAATGGATGTGTCCAAACTTCTCACTTGCAGCCGTCCTACAACGTGCCCTCTGGAACCGATTCCAACCAACCTCTTGCAATCCATAGCTCCAACTATCACACCAGCTATCACACATGTGATCAACGCTTCACTATCAACAGGAATCTTCCCTTCTGCATTCAAGCATGCTCAGGTAACACCTCACTGGGCGACTGTTCAAAGTGTCCTGGCTAGGACACACCTCTGCACCTTACCACCTTGCTACTGGAGTACCCCAAGGATCTGTGTTGGGTCCCCTTCTTTTCTCCATCTATACCACTTCCTTGGGCCAAATCATCCGCCAGCACGGCTTCTCCTACCACTGCTATGCCGATGATACCCAGCTCTATCTGTCATTCTCACCCGATGACCCAACCATCCAAACGCGAATCTCGGATTGCCTCTCTGACATCTCTGCATGGATGCAAGACCATCATCTCCAGCTGAACCTCTCAAAAACCGAGCTGCTGGTCCTCCCAGCTAAACCAACTTTTCACCACAACATTTGCATCAACTCTGGCTCCTTGTCTCTTGCTCCCTCACGGGTAGCCAGGAACCTAGGTGTTATGATTGACGACCAGCTAACCTTCAATGACCATGTTGCTTCTGTTGCCCGGGCCTGCCGCTTCGCACTATTCAGTATCAAAAAGATCAGACCATACCTAACTCAACAAGCCTCCCAATTGCTGGTTCAAACTATGGTCCTCTCACGCCTTGACTACTGCAATGCCCTTCTGGCAGGACTTCCTGCCTGTGCCGTCAAGCCACTTCAGATGATCCAAAATGCTGCGGCGTGTCTCATTTTCAATCAGCCGAAGAGGACGCATGTCACCCCTCTGCTAATCGAGCTCCACTGGTTGCCTCTGGCGGCTCGCATCAAATTCAAATCACTGATGCTGACTTACAAAGTGCTTAGAGGATCTGCCCCTTTTTATCTAAGCGCTCTCATAAAAGCTCAGGCTACCCCCCGACAGCTCCGGTCCTCCAATGACTGTCGACTGGCAGTCCCGGCACCTCGCCCAAGGCAATCCAGACTCTTCTCATGTGTCATCCCACGCTGGTGGAATGACCTACCAAAAACAATCAGAACAGGGCCATCTCTGGAGGCCTTCAAAAAGCTCTTAAAGACCCAGCTATTCAGAGAACATTTTCTATCCTAGCACTAAAATGAACTGAAGCACTATCCCCTAGCACTATGCTCCTTAAGGTTTCTGCTATGTAGCTTGATTGTTATCCTCGTTTTGTAAGTCGCTTTGGATAAAAGCATCTGCTAAATGCATAAATGTAAATGTAAATGTAATATATATAGATAGCTAGATCTCAGTTTCACACATAATAGCCAGATAGAGGCGCTATTATGTACACAGGGATTTGCATCCTCAGATAATGCTTCATATGCTTCATATTATGCTCACCTGCCATTATGTGTCTGTTTGTACTTTTATACTTTACACCTTTCAGATACTGCTGTAGGTAACCAGGGTTGAACATTTGTGTTCATATAGTAAGAAGGTTAAAGGATTGGCTAAAATTATGATTTCCTTGCCTGTAAGATGGTAAAACTTGCTATTTGTAGTATGTGTGCCCCAGTATAACAATAAACCTGCCGAGTAGCCTTTTGATTGGTTAACCTTTCTTTGTTTATTATGTTCAAGCTCTTTGGATTCATGTCAGCCCATCACTACTTTAATTGGCTCTTGGTCGGATGACAAATGATTGCGTTCAACTTCTTGCAGCCTTGAAGTTAAAGGATTCTCTTGCAATCTAAAATGCAATCTAAATGCATATACACACAACCTCCTTCTCATCGCTCTTTCTCTCTTCCATCCTCTCCATCCCTCTTTCTCTGACTATCTTGCTCCCCCTTTCTCTCTCCAACTCCAGATTTCCTCTCCTCTCACCACCTCTCCTGTTTTGTTCTTCTTGTCATTTCCCTTTGCTTGTCTCCATCTCCCTTTCTCTCTCTCTTCTGTGCTGTGTTGTGCTGTGCTGCTCTGTGTTGTGCTGGGCTGTGTTGTACTGTGCTATTTTGTGATGTGTTGTGCTGCGTTGTACTGTGCTTTGCTAGGAGCCTGGCCTCGGCCATTTGTATTCCCCAAAGGTCTGGCCGTGCTAAAGGCACCTCTTTTGTACCTCGGGCGCATAATAAGCAGCAAGTCTTTACCACGGCGATACGCCTCTGACTTCAAAGGGCACTTGCGTGGAGAAAGATCCTATTATGCTGGGCGCCGTGAAGATGAGAGAGTGAGTGAGTAAGCAAGCCAATGAACGAGAGAGAGAGCAGGCAAGCGGTTGGCCCACATGTCTGTGTGGACGCCTGCCTGCATGCCTGCATGTGTCTGGGGAGAGCCCAGCGCCCAGAGGAGCAGATATGTGAGGGAGTGGACCACCGAATTAACCCCTATCTGCTGCGACGGCTGCCTGTAGTACCAGGGAGTGTGTGTGTGTGTGTCTCCATGCGTGTATCTTATATCTATCTTATATACACCTTATAAATTGTTTATATCTGTACATTATGTATGTTTATGTGAATATGTGTACGTGTGTGTGTGTGTGTGTGTGCTTGCTTGCTTGTGTGTGGAGGGGAAGCGGTTAAGGGGTAATATGTGCATGAGTGGGTGTTTGCACTTATTTACAGTATGTGGCTTCATATTCTTATGTATTCTAAGAAAAAAAATGAATGCACCCATGCATAATTACATTGTAAGTGTACATATTATGTGCCTGTATACACGTGTGTGTGTGTGTGTGTGTGTGTGTGACTGTACATCTCATGCAGTGTCAAATTGAGATGCTAATGCGCTGAGTTACTCTCAGTCTGCGGTGAGCATGCAAAGCATCTGATGCAAAATTACTCTGAAACAACAGATCAATGGCAGACTTATGATAAAGTCAATAACAGCACGTTATGGGAAGCTGACTTCCTAAACTCTGATCTAAACTCTGAAGAAAACAGAAGACATCCTTGAGAACAAGGGTCACACAAATTTGTTTACAATTTCACTCAAGATTGTTGTTATTTTGATCTCAATTGATACAATTCTTATAAACATTTAACAAAGATAGAGATACTTCATTTATCCCAAAGGAAATTAACAATGATAATCAAAATGCAATATTACGGGATTCCAGGAATTTAAAATGCTTTACATGTATTTTCACTTATTATTTAACCCTATTATGCTCCAGAGGTTCCTGCTGAAGTTATTAATGCAATTCAACAATGACTGGGATGTTAATTGTGTTTTTCTTATGTGCCTAACAGATCACAGAGCAGTTTATTACTGTAGGTTTATTAACTGAATTAAAAAACATCACACAATAGTTCCCAGTAGTCCACAATTGTCCATGTGAACATAAAAACAGAGTGGGAGTGAAAGTGACAGTCAGAAAACTAGACTGCATTTTCTCGGCAGAAACCGCAAGGTTTTTTCTAATGGAGAGGTGGCAAGTCCACAATAACCTGGGCTAGATTATTCCCTCTCTCTCGCTTGTGTTGACATGTTCATCTATGGAACTGGTATTATGTGTGTGTGTGTGTTTGTGTGAGTGAGTGAGTGGGTGGGCATTCTTTTGGCAGGTGTGGTGCACTGCCTGTGTAGTGTAATGCAAGTATAGGCAAGTTGGCAGCGCTAGGCTTACACCAACGGTAACATTTCTCTCTGCCCGGTGCCACTTGGGTCTAATGAATAGATTTGGGCCAGCTAGCTCCCGCCACTTTGCCCAAAACTGGTCCACTTCAATTTGAATGGCTCTAAGTCGGCGCCATGGATGGGTCTTGAGGTCAAGCCCACTGGTGTCTCCTCCAAGCGATGCCCGACCCAGTATTAGTGAGTTAGGTGTTAAGTACTCAACCGAGTCCTCTTGTATTTGAGCTCTGGCATCTATTGGACGTTCGTTTGTTAAGTTGGCAGCCTGGTAAAACACAGTTTGGAGTTCCCCCCATGTGAGAGAACTGGTTGCCCCACCGAGGTTTGTAAGTGCTCTCTTTAACAGCTTTACAGCAGCCTCTGCAGCTCCATTCCTGTGGGGTGCATCAGCAGGATGAAAGTCCCACCTCCACTCAGTCCTGTTCTTAGCAGCTACATCTTCCATGGAAACAGCCTGCAGGCATGCTAGATGTTTATGCAACTCGTGCAGAGCTGACTTGGCACCAACAAAATTGGTGCCTCTATCAGACCATATTTTTCTAGGATGTCCCCTCAGAGCAGCAAAGTGGGAGTAAGCTGGAAGGAAGCTTTCTGCTGACTGGTCATCAGTGAGGTCCACATGGACAGCTCTTGAGGCCATACAGCAGTAAACAATACCCCAGACTTTCTTACTTGCTCTTCTTCTGACAGCGTCCTTCACCTCAAATGGGCCAAAAAGATCAAGGGTTGTATACTCAAATGGTACGCTGTCTAGGGAGATCACTCATCACTTGCCGACACATTTTGGCTTTCTGCTTTTTGCAGGTGACACAGTCATTTAACACTTTCTTAACTGTTCTTCGTCCCTGTATAATCCAGGCTTTCCTTCTTGTGCGCAGAAGGGTAGAGGCAACACCCTCATGATTCTCTTTATGTGCTTCCCTTGCCAGCAAGGTTGCCAGCCATGATTGGCACGGGATAAGTGGTACAGCTATTCGGTCTTCTTCCCAGCATTGGCTTCTCCCTCCACAGACTAAGAGTCCAGTCCGTTCATCTTTCTGAACCAACAGGCGATCCAGAGTTGTGTCGCAGAAATCAACATCAACTTGAGCTGCAAGAGCTAAATCTTGAAAGGCTATTGCTCTTTCTTCGGCAGACAGGTATGGTTTTGCCTCCCACTTTGACTGAGCTGGGGCCTGGCTATTGCCACCTAGCCAGACTGCCAGTGCTCGTTTTAACCAGGCAATTAGGGGTGGGCAATATAGACGATATATACCGTATGCAATATGAATTTGGCCAATGATAGAGATTTTGGGTCATATCGGCATACCGTGATAGGCTCATTGCGTCTCCACAACCATGTGAAAAAATGTTGACCTGTAGCTTCGCCTTATTGATAGCACCTTTTCATTCTTACAACGAAACTGTGTAAGAGCCTATAAATTGAACAACTACTGCCTGACACAAATGCAGCTTACCAGTTTACTTCTGTGTGAATTTGAGAGTAAAATATAAACACCTCCGAACGATGACTAAACAACTGTTGTACATATTGACTTTATGCTATGGTAACCATTAAGAAACTGTTATGCTGTAAGTTACATACCAAAGTATACCGTGATATATATCATCTACCGTCTATGGTTCAAAATATATCGCAATATAAATTTTAGACTATATCGCCCACCCCTACAGGCAATTGTCCCACACAACCATGTTAATGAGCTGAACCTTTGGGGGTCCACAAGACGCACAAGAGCAGTGCTGGCTGAGCCTGTCCATTTTCTGGGCTGGGCAGCCTCCGTTTTAACTAGTGCTGAGAATGCCTTCCACTCTGACTCAGGCAACTTCAAAAATTCTGGGCCTTCCTGCCAAACTGAACCTTCAGCAAGCTCCTCAGGTGAAGCCCCCCTTGTGAGAAGGTCTGCAATGTTCTCTCTTCCTTCAACCCATCTCCAGTTATCCACTGGTCCGGCCTTTTGGATTTCTCCAATCCTGTTTGCGAAAAATGTCTGATAGCCATAGCTATCCTTCTGGATGGCTCCCAGGATTGTCTGACTATCGACAAAATGGATCCAGCGATCAACTGTGATGTGGCAGTGCTTCTCAAAATATGTCTTAAAGCGCGTCGCAAAGACAGCCCCACACAATTCTGCCTTAATAACGTCGCCTTTCTGGTCTAGAGGAGTAAGTTTAGCTTTCGATTCAACCAGCTTCACTACGACTCCATTTTGTGCCGTCTCCCACCGAAGATAAAGAATGGCCCCATAGGAAGCTTCACTGCCATCAGAAAATGTGATCCCCATTGGGCGGCCGATGGCTCCATGGGGCGTGAGGCTCCTGTTAAATCTAATTTGGCCAAGCCTTACATACTGCTTAAATAGTTTTATAGCAGCCTCTCGGAGATGTGGCGAGAGAGGATTGTCCCAGGTGTCCTTGGAGGGACGATCTCTACCTGCTTCCTGGAAGGACTCTCTGACAAGAATCAGTCCTCGCTGCTTGGCTGGGGAGGCCAGGCCAATGGGGTCATAAAACCCTGCAATCTGACTCAGTACCATACGCCGGGTTAGAGGGTTGGGAGTGCTGCCTCGGATCTCATCTTCCCGTAGATCAAGCCCTGTCCTCATTTTACCACGCCTCTTTGAAAAGTTCACTGACGTCAGTACACGGAGTTTGTCTGATTCAGGCTCATATCCCACTCCCAGTGCCTTATTTTCCTCATCAAGCATCTGGTTAGGAAGTATCAGGGTCTTAGGCTCCGCTGGCTCATCATTGTTGGGGTCAGTGGGTTTTCCACTCCTCCCACTTTGGCCTGTCAGGACCCAGGGTTTTAGGGTGAAGCCACCTGCTTTTAGAATTTCCTCCATGCCTTTGGTCATCTTAATCAGATTCTGCAGGTCATCATCTGAGGACAATATGTCGTCTACATAGCAGTGTTCTGTCAGAATCCGACGCTCTGCTTCCATGGACGCAAACTGGGGGAGATTTGCCGTTTCTCTCATTGCAACCTGAGCTATGCATCCGGCAGGCTTGTCACCAATGTTAACTCGGACAACAGCAAATATGCCGATCTCATCACTGGGGTCATCCCTCCAGAGGAATCGATGGAGGTGGACCTCCTCATCTTTAAGCCACACCGAATTATACATTTTCTTCACATCGCCAAGAGCAGCGAACAATCTGCTTCGGAATCTCAGGAGGACACCCCGAATGGGGTTAAGGACATCAGGACCTTTATGCAAGAGGTTATTCAGACTTAATCCTTTAAACTCCTGACTACTATTCCACACTATTTTCACTGGTGTAGAGCTAGAATGAGGATTCGGGGCCACAAGGTGGCTGATGTATCAGACCGGCCCATTCCGGCTCTTTCATCTACCGTGAGCTTAATGGCTGCTCCTCTTGAAATTATCTCGTGGATCTGCTCTCCGTATGCTGCTTTCCACATAGGTTCTCTCATCAGTCGAGCCTCTGTGTTGCGAAAGGTTGCTTCCACCGCCTGGCGGTTATCTGGCAGAATCGCTGGGTTGGTCTTCCACGGATAAGCCGCATCCCAGTGTGGGGCATCACTGTGCTTGTCTGCTAGCATGTAAGAGAGGCAGTCCTTTATCTTTTCTAAGTCCCTTTCTTCGCCAAGGGTCATCTCTTTGCTCCCTGGGGGACACTTGCTGCACTTGCAGCTTCCACATTTCGGGTCACAAGCTGCTCCGATACTATCCCACTTGAACCACTCAAATACCTCCTTGTTTGTGGCAGTGGTGTTGCTGCTGAGAGTCACCTCTTCCACCTTTTGTCGGGTTCTCACCCAGGTCTATGGTATTCACAAGGACCTCCTTGTACACTCTTGAGGATGTTCTCATGGACCTTGCGAAGTGAGTCTCAGACTGATGTAGTGTCAGATCAACGACCTCGAAGAGATCAGGGTGAGTACCGCCAACAGTTTTGCCCAGCGGGCCGTCCCAGAGGACTAGATCACCCTCCATCCTGAACGGCTGTGGAACTAGACGACCTTCCCTGTGGCTGATTAGGAGATCAATGTTGTTAGGGCGGCCCAACTCTTCTGCAGCAACATCAGGAAAGACCTTTTGCAGTTGCTGTGAAGTGACAGGCTGACTAATCTCTGCGATACTTTCTAGGCCGTAGCAGAGCAGTTTGTGTTCTGTTATCGCCCCCTTGGTCTTGTCGCAGAGAGTACCTCTTGGTTGAGACTGTCTTTCTCATACCTCCTAATCCATGAACAATCAACTTAATGCATTCACCACTTAGTCCAAGGCGCTGGGCAGCACTGTTGGTAATATAGTTAGTGTCAGAGGCAAGATCAATAAGAGTTCCGATCAACTGGCCTGAGTTGGTCGTGATGCAGCAACATCATTACCACCGGATACTCATTTATTCCACCTCCAGCAGTGCAGACTGTGGTTGAGGCTTTGTTGGAAAATGCCTTCCTGAATTCTGCCCTGAGTTCTGGAGTGACTTTCGCCAGGAGCTCTTCTTGCATTCTGGTCAGTCCAAGACCTTTGCTCTCCACTTTTTTGGTACTTTTCTCTTGAGCAATGGACCTGGGGCAGAGCAGATAGTGATGAGGCTCTTCTTTGCGGCAGAGGAATTTGCGATTGCAGCGGCCATCCTTTGAGTGGCAGCATAGGCACTGACTGCATATTCCATGGGACTTTAAATGGGCCTTTTTTCTCTGGAGATCCATCTCCCTGAATTCTTTGCAGGCAAACAGCCTTCCAGCATGTGTTTCATCAGCACAGGTGGTGCATAAGCATGGCTTTGACAGAGATCCTCTCTGGCCTGAAGTGGCTTTGGAGAATGCTTTCTTGGCCCCTTTTTCTGGCTTATCTGTTGGGCCTTTCACTGAAGAGCTTCCTTCACCAGGGCTTACTTCCAACTGATCCAACTCCTCCAGGATAACCTCTTGCTTCTTCAGGAAGCGCAGAAAGCAATCAAAGTGGTTCTGTGGAACAAACCCATTCATAGGTTCAGTCTTGTGCGCAATCCATTTCTCCTTCAGAGAACTTGGGAGCTTGCTCTCAAGTGACTGTGCCACCCACCGGTTCTTGATAACATCTTCTTCTCCAAGAATCACAAGGTTGCTAAGGGCCCGTTCTACAGCCTGGATTCAATTGCTTTTTTGGGGTTGTTTCCCTTTACTGGGGTTAAACTCTGGGCCTCCTCAGATATCCTCAGAACAATTTTTGCCTTATTCCCAAAGCGGTTGTCGAGGCGCCTGAACATTTCATCTGCTGACGCGTAGCTAGACAGGACCAAGTCTTTTTTCACCCTGTCACTAAGACTTGACAGGAGGTGGAACCTTGTAACACCAGCCGTCCTTTGTGGGTTCCCTAGCTGCTCCAGCTCTTTCCACTCAGCTTTCCACCGGTAGTAAGTCTCCTGAGAATGTAGGCAGGCGGGTTCGTTCAAGACTGATCTGTGGTCTGAAGCTGTAAGCCCCTAGATGCATGTCAGGAATGCTTTGTGGCGGAGCATATGGGTTATTTGGAGAGGCTTCAGTGCTGGACACAGGTGTTGCATTGGGACCCTCACCAGGATTGCCTTGCTCTTCATCAGTGCCTGCATTTCCATCCTCTTTCCCTTTGTTGACCTCTGCTGTCTGCTTCGACCTTTGCCAACTCTGTGCCCAGTCATGTAGTCTATTTCCCAGCTTGTAAAGCTGCTGCTTGTACACAGTCGTTTTAGATCCAGAGACAAGACCTTCCCATTCAAGCACTTTCCGCTCAAGCATGTTGATTCTCTCAACTAGGCTCTCTTTTAGGGCTTGAAAGTCTTCCTCAGGTATCCCACTCATGTCTGTGTCTTCCACCTCGGCACATTTCTCCTCTGCACCATCAGCATACAGCTTTAAATCGACATAGGCAAATTTGGACCATAATGTCTCCTTAGCGACCTGAAGTGTTTCTGTGTATTTAGCAAGGCACTTCTCCATTTTCTCCTCTACATAAGCCACCTCTTCTTCCATGTTTTCCTTATCACATTTTACTTCTCCTAGGGCATCAACATACTCAAGACCGATGTCATGTAACTTTCCAAAGTCCACACTAAGTGTTCTGATCTCGTTGATTAGGGCTTTTTCTTCTAAGAGATCTACAGTGAGAGAAAGCTTATTGGCTCGTTTGCTGAAAAGGGCTTGTGCTGTTGACCGCTTTCCTTTTAGGGCTTCTAATTCAGCTGAATCCATCTTCCTTTTCCACACTGACTCAGGCACTGTTCTATGTACAGAGGGTTCTATTCGGCCTATTCGGTCTATTCCTCTTGCTTTGGTGCACTTCACTGGTCAATGCAAGCAGGGTAATGGCAGACTTGGCTCTTGTCTTGATGCACTCTGGCCATTGGTTTATTACGGTTTTTTCTCCCAACGGAAAGGGCAACCTAGTGTACAAAGGATATTACTCAGTTTCCACTTCTTATTATTTTCTTCATTTATTTTTCCAAAGTGAAAGCAGGTAATAAACCTGAAATAGTAATACAAAGTTCTCATTTCTCTTGTGCAACACAAACTCCACACCTCACTCACCACAATAGCCCAATGACAATTAGCAAGAATAAATAGCGCAATAATAAATAACATCAATCCTCATCTTATGACATATCAAAATATTATAAATATCATAAATAGTATAACATGATAAATATGATCAATATACAACCACATAACAATATGCGTTTAACGTCATTCCATTCTGCAACATTGTCAAGTTTAAACGGCATATAAAGAGCAAGTTTTAGTTTAGGTCTAGGAAACTACATTTCCCAAAATGCTTTGCGGAAGCTTTGCGCAAACCAGGAAGTACCATGATTTAAACACCAAACATTTAACACACTAATTAAACAAGAATGGATACAGACAAAACATCAATGACCATCACAACAACAAAATCCAGTCTTTGCATTACACCCCAAAGGTTCGCTACTTTGTATTAACTTTAAACAGGTTCAAATTAACTAAACAAACTGTCAGCTTTTACCAGCGCATAGCGCCTATCTTAATGCAGAACACAAAGGAGCATGTAAACAACAGTTCAACATTACAGCATAGCAGACAAGAATTTAGAGAAAGCATCAACTCACCAAGTGGCTGCACACCGGGTTGAAACTACTATTGAACCAGGTACAATTACTACTGAAACATGTTTCCTTATACAAGGTAGCCACCGGTCACATGATCTTGCAGCACACACCTTTCTTAAAGAGGTACTACACTAATGAGATCTGACAGTATCTAGCTTTTGCAAACAAGCACACGAACATGAAACAACAAAGATCACACAAATACACAAAAAATGTAACACACACACCTCACACAAATTTCACACAAGCACACATTCCTACTAAGAGTTCAAGTGTATACCCTCTGTGAATGACACATATAAAAGTTGTTTATTTTTTTTAATAATTTAAGCAATGAGTAATCTCTATCAAAATGTAAACTGAGTAAAGTTATAAAAAATAGCTAAAACAGTCAACCGTGAGTTAGCATAATATAGTATAGTTATAATATAGCATGATAGAAAAATAAGTTGATCAGATTGTATAAATATATTTCTGTGAATTCATCCCAAATGTACTTAGAGGCCTTTGCAAACTCTGCTAATACACAGCATGTCTTTCCACCCACATGCATGCCTGCAATTTGGCCATTACTCACATGCATTATGTTACGTTACACACACACACACGCACACACACACCTGTGTCCACCATTATACCCACATACATACTCCTGTGGGTCCACCATAATATACAGAAACTTAATTCACACACACTCACCCTCTTGTGTGTCCACCCTAATAAATTAATAAATACACACACATACTGTACACACACACTACTGTGTGTCCACCTTAATACACACACACACACATTGTGCGTGTTGTTGTATGTATGTGTGTGCTGTAAAGTTGAGTCCAAGAAGTGTGTGTGGATGTGTGTGTGTGAGAGAAAAGAAGATCGAGAGAGAGAGAGATAGAGAGACAAAGCTCTTTGTCACTGAAGTGCCTGTGTGTGGTATCTCTGATGAGGGCACATCTGTGTGTGTGTGTGTGGCCACAGAGGATTGTCTGTGTGTGTATGCGGGGCTCTCATTGGGGCCATCTGTGTATACTATATGTGTGTGTGTTTGTGTGTGTGTGTGTGGGTTCTCATTATGCAAATAAGCCCCCTCCCAACGATTCCTATCCGACCCTTCAGCTCATTCAATCCCGCACCTAACAATTCCCTCTCCATCTCTTCTTCTCACTCTCTCCCTCCCAATGTATTTTCCTCTCTTTCCCCCCATCTCTCTCTGCCCTCTTTCACCCTTTAGTTTATGTAGATCTCTTAGTGCCCACCTCTGTTCATAGCCCATCCTCTTTCTCATCCTTTCTGTCTCTCTCTCTCTTGCTATCTGTCTATTCTTCCATATCTAAATCCCCATTCTCCGTTCACTCCACCCCCCCCCCCCCCTCTTCCCCCACTCTCCCAATTTTTTCTCTCTATCCATCTCTCTCTCTCACCATCTCTTCTAGGCCTTACACATCTGCTCATCTAGGCATGTTTAATGCATTTTCTTTCTCTCTCTTTCTCGCTCTTCATAACTCTCCCTCTCCCTCATATTCCCCCTCTTTCTCTTCAATCCCTCTATCTTAATCTCTCAGTCCTCGACCCTTTGTCTTCATCCGCTCAACAACCCCTTCTTCCCTCCTCACTCTTTCTGTCTCCTCACTCATTTGTTCATTGTCTCTTTCTTACTCTCTCTCATCCACCCTCTCTCAGTATATGTAGTGTTGTGTCTCCTCCTTTACATGTTTAGTTTTCATTGTCTCTATTTACACGTGTAATCTTGAATCAAAATAAACCTGCATCCCAAATCATTTCAAATTAGGAATAAGACTTACAGTATAAACTTGTACATCTGATTTTCAACCTACAGAATGCAATAAGAATTTTGATAAGGGCAAAGCAACATCCAAACTTTTGAAAGTTTTCTCATGTCTTACTGCAACTCATTATCCATTCAGCAGCTGGGTTTCAGTACTTTGCATCTTCTCCCAATGTATTATGTATTTTCAGATGGGGAGGCAGGTTTACAAAGTCTTTTTTTTTTATTCATGAACACTCCCTTCACATATAAATATACAGAGCAATTAAAAATAAAATATGACTTTATCACTAATACATGAATCACAGTTTCTTAGGTCATATTTTTATGTCTCCCAGTCACTTTGTGTAGATTGGAGTCACAGAGAACTGTGTTTTATTTGTAAATGTTCCTAGTTTGATATGCCCATTTGTTTTAGGAAATATTTTGGTAACTAACTTCAAGAACAAGGTTCTTGATGTTGTTTTTGTTTGCTATTTGAAAAAGGAGATTGTTGGGTGAGTGATTTATTCTTTAAAGGTGGAAGGTGTAAATGTTACAGTACTTATCTTAGGGTGTGGACAAAATTCAGAGGTTATTTTATCAATGCCTAGGAGTATTGGAAACCTTGCCAGTTCAGAGCGGCTGGCCAAGTAAGATGATGTTCTGTGTATACCTAAGATGTCTCTCCAACTTTGCAAATGCTGAATTTCGATCAGGCTTTGGTCCCACTTCTTGAAGTCAAAGCAGAACAGTAGTCCCCAAATGTCACTGACACACAAGGGAATAGGTTTTCATGGGTTGTATTTGTGGAGTTGATTTTTAAAATTAAGTAGTATGTTCTTAGTGCCTTATCTGCTAGGTGCTGTTTTGCCAAATTAGATCATCCAGATGTTATACGGTGGTTTCTCCAACAGTGAGGCTGGTTTCTTTTCCAGGTACACTAGATTTATTTCAAAGACCATTATGCATTCTGTATACTTTATATACACCATGTAAGTAAGTAAGTGACAAAGACAAGAGATTGGAATGCATGTATGTATGATATACAATGATGTACAAACATGAAACAATGATATGTGTTCAGGATTCAACCCCACAGTTTCCAGACTACTAGCATTATTGGCCAAGTTCCCTATGTAGCCTACTGTATGAAGAGTTCAGATGCAAAACCCCACAAAACATACAGTATGTATGTGTTGTGCTCACCGAGTGACCCCAAGCTCTAAATATAGACTATGGAAATTATTAGCATTTCATTCAATAGCTTTATATATTCACCTGTTAAAGGCATGTTTTTGCTAAATTCAGAAAAAGCTGCCACCTTAATTGAAAATACATAATAAGTTCAAGAAAAAAATCCCATGAAATGCAAATTACTATAAAAACAAAGTGCAACACAGAGCCAATTAATGTTGAGTGTTTTGGGCACAATGGTGGCAGCCAGGCAGTCAAAGCCACAATTTCCAGACTACTAGCATACTAGCCAAGTTCCCTAGGCACTGCCCCACCAGTACTCTGTGTAACTATGTTGCAGAATAAATTGCCAAGAATGGGCTAACACAGATAGTCCTTTGATGGTTGGATTTATCTGATACATTATTCCTTTGAGGATTGCTTTTTAATGGATTGTGTAGTATGTTTGCATTTCTGCTGTGATGTCAATTCCACATTTTTTTCTTGTTTCAGTATTTAGTCTTTTTGTTTACCTCAGATATTGCTTTTGGACTGTCTAGATCACTTTGGGCTCTGAGCTTTAGACCACACCTCCTCATCATGTGATAATAGGTCAACCAAAATACTTGTTAACATAATGAGCACGAGTCAATGTGTGAATGGGAGTGAGAGTCATTACGATCACAACATCTAGTGAGTACGAACTGCTCTTTTCTGCAGTGAAACCAAAGTCAAGTACCTTTTCTCTTGGCAGCCAACTGCCTGGGCAGGAAAGAGAGGGCCCTGTCTAATATGTTTATATAGTTAGTTATGTTAATATGTTTATATAGCTATATACCATATATAGCTCTTATTTATTCATTTTTAGTTCTCTCTCTACCATTTCAAACACTTGCATCTAGACATTGATGCAAGACTCCTATCTGTTGTGCTCATTTTAAACCATTTGAAGACAATTACCCCAATAATTGTTATTTACATCTATATTATTGTTTTGTATCTAATTGGAGAGTAATTTGTTCATTTGACTGCTTGTTTTTAATCGGTTGTTGTTTTTTATTTTTTATTTTTTGTTTTTAATCTATGAAGCATGTTGAACTGCTGCTGTGTATGAAATCCCCCCCCCCCCACACACACACACACTCGCCACACGTATACTCACTTTGAAATGATGCCTCACATTAAGTTTATAATGCTTTGAAGAGTTGCTTTTTTCTGCAGGGCTAGATATGAAATTATACTGATGTAAGGGGAATGGCGTCCAGTCTCGAGGACTGGTCCTGAATCCCCATTGGATGAGGACCCCAAGTTCTGTGTGTGTGTGTGTGTGTGTGTGTGTATGTGCATGTGTGTGTCATGCCTGAGGCAAGGCTACTGAAAAAAATGAGTTTAAGGGAAATGTCATGACTAGTGACAGCAGTGAAAATGTGATTTGAATAGGGGTGTTGAAATTAATCATCGCTATGCAGACGTGGAAGATTCTGCATCAATGCAGTGAAAGAACACAATCGATTATTTCGTGGTGACAAAAATAAGTAAAAAAAATAGTCCCAGTGTCATGGGCTGCGCCATGACGCTCACATAGCGCAGTGCATGGACCGTCATTAGCCGGCATTTTTAAATCATGCTGTTCTGCCTCAGCTGTATTCACTCTAGCCACCACCGTATGTAGCCTACTGTTCATGATGTTTTTCACATTGTGACTAACCACTATTTACCACAGAGTACTTTGCTTAGTATTTAAAGGGGGGTCTATCATTGGAGACCGTTTCAACTCATTTCATCGTCGTTCTATCAGCTGAGTTCGCTGGTGCTAGGCTAACACAAGTGGATGGACAGCCCTAGCCTGGCAATAAAAACAGTCTTACTCACTCTGCAGTCTCCCTTAGGAAAATACATCAGGGCTGCCAAGTCTCACGCTTTGAGTGTGACAGTCACGCAATTTTACACATTCTCACACCACACGCCACACTTGACATTTCTCACGCTTATTTCCCCATTCAATATTTTCTTTTTTTTTTTTCATAATAAACTTTGGTCCTCGCCTTGCCGTAGTCCGAGTGACTCTGATTGACTGACCGAGATAACCAATGCCAGACCAATCAAGCGGTCCTTCTAACAACTACATGAAGGCACCACGCAATGTAAACCAATCAGAAGCAACGTAAGGCGGACCATGGCGTCTCCAACTTTCACCAATGGATGCGCCAGTTTGAGAAGGTGGAAGAGCCCGTACCTATTAAAAATTCTCAGGTGCAAGCTGTTCAAGCTGAAGATCTCAAACGTATACAGGCCAGTGTGTTGCGTCCAAACTTAAAATATGGTTTCTTAATTGATTTCAGCCTATGCGTTCTTCTGATATAATGCCGAGAGCTCTAGCTGAGCTGAGCTCATCACAGATACAGTAGGCTGTATTTGGTAGCTAACCATAACGTTATCGTTAGATGTTAAAGACTTCTGAACGAGTTGTAGGCATATTATGTAGCCTATTAAAGAACGGTTTGTGTTGTATTGTAAAAGAACGGTGCAAGTCATGTTAATACCGAGTTTATATATTGTCATACATACAGAACGGCGGAGTAAGAAGTTCATTGTAGCCTACTGGGAAACTTGTTTCTATCTGTGCACAATAAAGCTTTGTAGCAAAGTCACAAATTGTCATGTAAGCAGGATGAGCTGAAGGATGAACTGCAGGAATGTCACAGCTATGGACTAAATTTACGTTGTACACTCTCAACTATGTTAAGTAGGCTAAGTTAGAGTAGCTGTAGTTTTAACAGACTACTTTTTAGACTTTTGGTTAAGAACTCTGTCATGAAATTTGTTCAACAACTAGTTTGTAGAGATAATGTGTTAAATTATTTGAAATATCTTAAATTTTATTCAGGTAGCCTGGTAGTAGAACCAGCCCCTGAAGTTCTAAAATATTTGTAATAGTATCTAGCTCAGCTTTGACAACTCTTCCCCCTGTTCACTGAATGGGAGAAAATCAGCTCAATGGGATCATCCTGACTAGCATTGTAGGGAGATGAGTAGCCATGACTTAATGAAGGTGTTTTCTGTTGTGGCCCTTAACAAAACTAAGACATGAAACAACTTGGCCCTTAATGGCAGTCTTTCTGCCAACATGACCTAAAGATGGCTCATGTAGAGCCATTCTACCAATGGGAGCCTTCACCAAAAATTAAGGTCGTCAAAAAGGCCACAGTCATGTAGGCTACAACAAACACCATTCACCAAACACCACTGTTCTGTGACTAAACCAAATGCATCCATCAAAACGTGCCTACACAATGTAGGGCTACTACACAATGTAAGACGCAAACTTACCTTGAGGAAACAAGTGGATTGTTCCACTTGGAAGAAATAGAGGGGTTTCCCGGGTTCTTGGTGGGGTAACCCATTGGCACGGGGGTGTTTCAATAGTTTTGGGTTTAAATGCAATTTTGTGTGTTCATTGAGTTATTTTGGTGCATGTCAATTATTCCTTTTTGTACAGTTTTTTTTGCACATTCTCTATATATTTGTGAGTGTAAATAGTAGCACTATAATTGCACAGAAAAAAAACTGAATTAATTTAGTTAAATTCTACTTGGTCTCCTCCCAGCCACGTGACTTGTCCAATTCATGCTTCCATATCTGTTCAAAAGAATCAAGTAAGAAATCATTTTGATAATAACTCATTCAATAATTCATTTATGCATGTCAGAGTGTGGAGTGAAAAGAAGAATGCTTCCTTTTATTCCTGATAACAAAACTCTTAAAAATTTACATACGTGACTAACTTTGCATGTGTACTGTCTTCCTGTGTAAAGTGGAGTTGAACTGTACACAACTGTACACACACGGTAAACTAACATGGGAGGGTGTGAAAGTATGTAAGTAAGTAAGAATGTTGATTTGTTGCCCTCAAATCATGGAGAGAGAGAGCAAAAGAAACAAAGGGAGAGAGAGAAAGAGAGGAATCAAGCCTTTCATCTTTCCGCTAGTGGAGTGAGTTTCCTCTGTACCTGATGCAAAACCCACATCACAGGAGAGCAGAACTGTCACCTAGACAACAAAGGGGCAATCTAGCCCAGACTATAAGCTGCTCTTATGGCTCATTTTCAATAGCCTTGACCCAGAGGTGCCATCCCTGAGTCTCCCCCTCCCGGCAGGAATGTCAGACTGTGCCCCTGAGAAACACGTCCAGAACACTACAGCTGCATCTACGGAAAGTTTTGACTGAGCTATTCCAGAGCCTCTTTAACATTACCCAGTACCCATCACCCACTACTAACTAACCACCCATTACCCACATTACCCACTCCCCATTACCCGCTACACACTACCTATTACAAGATGACCCACTCCCCATTACCCGCTACCCACTCCCCACAATTCACTACCTATTACTCATTACCAACTACACAGTACCCATTGCGGACTACCCACTTCCCATTACTCAGTAGGCAGCAAACGCTTTAGTACAGGGCATGGGCTCTCTGGCTTCTCTATCGAGCATTTCAGAAATATCACTCATGCTCTGTAAGGCACATACACACTCAAACACACACATGCACCCAAGCACCAACACACATATGCATGCACACAAGCACACGCGCACACACGCATGCATGCACATAAGCACACACACACACACACACACAGTATCACTGACATTTACTGACATTAAGCCATAATGCTGACAGACTATATTTAGCTACCTGCTATCCCTGCTAAAAATGGCCTCTGAGATCATTTCGAGATGCACATGTTGCTATTTCTATTTCTGCCACTGAGATCTAACTTGAGTTTCACTGATATATGATTGGCAACACCTTTTAGTAGTAATGGCTGCAGTAATTGTAAGATTGGCTTGTCTAGGTGGTTATATGTCAAGACATATATCCTCACTATTACCAGTAAGGCTTTTGCCTGCAATTGACTCTCTGATTAAACACATACTGACAAAGAATCCTACTTTTCCTTGAAGCCACCCAACACAGCAGTCTGATGTTTGCACATGTGTGATTATATGTGTATTTGTGTGTGTGTGTGTGTGTGTGTAAGTGTCTGTGTGTATGTGCGAATGAGAAACTGTGACCAGTGCTCAGGTATTTTCTGTGTGTTTATGTATGTATGTGAGTGCAACTGTCCATGGTGCTGACACAGTGTAAGGCTTTGTGCTAACCGTCACTCCATACGGTATTAACCTTGGTGCTGAACTCCTGGAAGGCTTTGAGTTTACTATAGGTCCATAGGGAGCTATCCATGGTGCTGAATAACCTATCCATAGCTTTAAACTTCACACAGTTCCATATGGAGCTGTCCGGGGTGCTGAAATACAGTCGTTTCGTTTGTGGATTTTTTATTGTCTTTCTCCAGCTGTGAGATGGTAGGGGGTGTAAATGATCTGCTGAGCAGAGTGCTGGATGGCCTTGTGGTTCTGTGCTGGGTTAACCGAGCTGCCAAGGCATTTGTGCTAAAGACTGAGAGGGAATTAGGGCTGTGTGTGTGGAGGGAGACTGTATATTATTGGGGATCCTCCAGAGTAATGACAAGCCCATGCAAAGCCCATGTCATGGCTCACAGTATTAAGGAGAGAGAAACCAAACTGCAATACCTGAGCACAGGTCACTGTGTCTTTCTCACCCTTGATTGCGCGCACGCACACACACACACGGACACACACAACTTGACAGATACAAACACATGCATCTGGCTTGTGTAAGATGATTAAGAAGGTCAAAACACCAATCACACACACACACACACAGACACACACACACACACACCTGTTGCCTGCCTGATCTCATCTGCTATTCCATGGGTTGTTTCTTTACTTTACCATCATCTCATCCAACCTCTGCCAACTGCATTACACAGTGGCACCTCACACTCGTCACCAATACCCACACACATACACAACCATCTGCTCAGCCTAAGCAGCAGATACTAGTCCTGCCATAAAGTCCTTGAAGTTGTAAACAATCCCCTCCCCCATCTCTCTATTTTTCACACACACACACACACACACAAACATACAGTACACCCCCCCCACACACACACACACCAAAAGGACCTAACAGAATCCTTATGGGCACTTCCTGTCTTTCAGAACAGTTCCCTCTATGTTGGTCATCCATTCCACCATGTAGCTGGGCATGGCATGAGTCCTCAGGCTTAGACTAATGTAGAGGCACGCTTGCGGGTGTGCTCCTCTACCTGTCATCGTCTTGGCAGCCTAAGGCCGGCGTTCAGGAAATGAACGAGCTGATGTCCTGCAGCTTGGCTATTCGAAAAGCTATTTGCTCTCAGCTGATTGGACATGCTAAGAAAGGATAGGGAGAGAGAGAAAGAGAAAAAGAGAGACCTAGGAAGAGAGAGAGAGAGAGAGCAGGGAGAGAGAGAGATATTTTCTTGGTGTTCTACAACAGGGCTGTGATGCTATAATGACAGAATGCCACTGTACTTTATTTCCATTTACACTATGTGCCAACCAGAGAGCATGAGAGAGTGAGAGTGCGGCACAATGTGTGAGTGTATTTGAGAGAGAGACATAGAGAGTGTGAGGATGTTTGTGTGAAGGTGGGCCAACCACCTTCCCACCTCGTCAGGATCAGCAAACACAAGCACTCAAGCACTACACACACACACACAGGTACCACAACAACCCCCCCCCCCCTCACACACACACACACACACACTTTAGTAAGAGAGTGAATTGCATTGGGGGTTTCTCCCTGTCTTAAAGAGGTCTAGTGGAGAGGATCCTCTCTCTCCCTGGCTCTGGGCTCTGAGAGGGAGAGGGGCTTGCCGTGTCGTGAGGAGATGAGGGCTTCATGTCTGCAAAAACAGGATTGTTGGATGAGAGCTTTCTTCCTCTGTGGCCCGCGTAATGATTTGGTTTGATTCCAGCCGCACCATACATCACCGTAACAACTTTAACTGCAGCCACTGTGTGACACACACACACACACATAGACCATATGCTGAGGCACAAACACACAGAAATGCACACACACACACACACATACACACACACAAAAATAAATGCAAAAGACATATGAAACACACACACACACAGACTCCCATAAACTCAAATATGGACCCTCTATGATATCAGTTCCTTGGGTTGAATATGTATTAGCCAGGGTAGTGCTGCCTAATGCTTATGGTCCATTTCAGCAGCTAGCCAGGAAGTGAGCAATAAGATTCGGTTAACTCTGACCGTGAGATGTGATGAGAAGTAAGCACACAGAGGGATGGCCCAAAAGAGTAGCTCTGAATTCAAACAATACATTCTAGCATGTAACATATATTGCAACCAAAGATTAGTGATTGTTTGAATCAGTATTTGCCTACCGTAGAGTGAACACATGTCAATTTCTAGGGTACCAAGTGAAAAGGTGTGAAAAGGTTGCTGATGCATCAGGCTAGAGAAAGATGACTTCCGACCGTAACAGTAACATGACGCACCACTCTGTGTGACATTGTGGCTTCTATCTCAAACAGGATTACGTGGGCTAGGCTGGGCTAGGCTAGGCTAGGCTAGTGGGTTGGGCTAGGCTCATAAGCCTAGCTGCACATCAGCACCCAGTACTCAGGGAGTAAAACCCCTGCTATTACTTTCTGCAATCTCATTACGGCTCCAAATCAAATTGGATTTAGCCATTATCATAAGTCACCTAAGTACAGCCTTATTTAAATGGCTGGCCCCATTTCTATTGCCCAGGCAGATCAAAGAGAACAGTGTAAGTCTTTCTGTGTGTGTGTGTGTGTGTGTGTGTGTGTAAGAATAGTTGTTGTGTATTGCTGTTGGAAGAGCTATGTTTGTGTGTGTGTGTGTGTTTGTCAGTGAAATGATGTGTACGTGTGAAAGTGTGTATGCGTGTGAGGGGAGTGTTGCCTTTGATCTGACACTGAGATGACGCACTGTAAGGCTGATGAAGATGAGGAGGAGGAGGTAGAGGAGGATGATGTTTAAGAAGATTAGAGGAAGATGACAAAGGGAATAAAGATCAAAAAGCTCTTAAAGACCCAGCTATTCAGAGAACATCTTCTATCCTAGCACTAAAATGAACTGAAGCACTATCCCCTAGCACTATGCTCCTTAAGGTTTCTGCTATGTAGCTTGATTGTTATCCTCGTTTTGTAAGTCGCTTTGGATAAAAGCGTCTGCTAAATGCATAAATGTAAATGTAAATGTAAATGTAGATGGGTGGGCTTGGATTTGGTGGTGAGTTTTGAACAATGGCAAAGATGCCAAGGATGAACAAGAGGATGGGAAGGTTTTAACTCTAGACAGACATTTGGTAATCACATATATTTATTTAGACAGACAGGTAAAAATATACTGAGTAGAGTGTACAAGTCTGTTTTTTTTTTTGTGTGTGTGTGGGGGGGGGTGTATGTCAATCTGTTCCTTAACCATGTACTTGTTCTTTACAGTATGTCTATCGAATGCTACTGTACCGAAATAGTAGCAAGGTTAACCTCCTTAGAAAACACAGTTTTCTTGCGTTCAGTTTCAGTCTAGTTGATTTCTCTTTCAGCTGCTCCTCTCTCTGAGTGTGGCAAAGCTTATCCACAAAACTCAATTCCTAGTGGCAAAAAAATTGACACAGAAGCTGAAAGCCAATGTGACAATACTGCATATTATGAATGTAAAATGAATGTAATGTAAAATGACTTTTCAATATGAACGTCCAGATTACTGCATTATTCTTCAACACACTGTATCAGCCAAGACATTATACATTACTTTCTATCCCAAAAGATGATTACATTACAAGGTTTATTTGCATTAGAACAAAATTGGGTGCCAAGTTGAATACTTCTAACTTTATTTCTTCATTTATTGAAGAATTGTCACATTTTAAGTTCTAACCTCCAACCACAGCTTCTGACGTTAGGAGATGCAGATTGAACTAGCACGCTAGACACAAATATTTCAGATGGGTTTCTTATCGAGTGACATTTGGCAACAACAATCCTAATGAAGGGCAAACATAACACATAAAATATGTTGAACACCCAGTATTTGGGACAATGTTGCACAAATACTTATAGACTATTTTGCAACAGAATTGTACAACAAACTTTTGTGACAATGTTGCTGTAAAAATACTAAGGTTTACTTGTGCGACAATGCTGCAACAGTTATAACAAACATGCTAGGAACGTTAGCAAATTTAGCTTAAGAAATGCAACATAGCCTAAAAACAAATAAACAGAAAACATATGGCACAGAAACAAATCATATGTGAACAAGCAGAACTATTATTTCACTGTACAGCAGGCTGGAAGGCCATGAATAAAGGTGAAAAGTACACGGGTGGTTGACATGACATGGTGTTTTTCCAAGGAGTTTATTGTCACATATATTGGTTGATTTCATAATTTTTTTGGTCCCATGTATGAAAAATAAGCAATTCATATAAAAATATGTCAAAATGGTGGTGGTATTGTTCAGAATGTGCTGTTTTACACGAACATAGAGAGTATTAATGGGATTAATGTTCCATTGGTTCACATTTTAGAGCTAAACTTGAAAAAGTTCATATGGCGTGACTGTCCCATACTGTCCCAGTACATTTTACAAAGTTTGACTTTGAAAAAAAAAAACATGACAATGAATTAATTTTGTGATTATTCAATCATATATTCATAACCCAGATGTCTACTTGTGAGTCTGCTTAAGTAAAAGTTCAGGCATAATATTCTGAAGCCACCCTTAACTAAAATATTTTGTCCCAAAATGAATGGTGTGTGACGCCATATTCCTTTTTTAAACAGGCAATTGTTTGGAGACCTTTGAGGAGTTGGGGTCCTGCTTCTTTCAGGAAGTAGAACTGAACCTCAGAAGGACAGTGAAAGTTATAAGAGGAATTATATCTCTTCATAAGGTCATAAAAATCAATGTTTTATGGTGTTAGCATAAAAGCACATTGCGTAATCTCATACTAAGTATATGAAAGCTCATATGGTGTGACCCAACATCATAAGGGGTGACTGGGTTTTCTTGTCACGCCATATGACTATTTTGTCACACTATATGATATGAATTGCATTTAAATACATAAACAATGCTCTTAGATACACATTTCATAGGTAATAGTTATAGTATAATATGTTTATTAAATTTTTTGTCCTTTTAACACATTTTGATACTATTTTAATTACAGATCTTTTTGCAACTTTGAGTAAAACTCATTGTTTAAGAAAAATGTGATTTTGCTATAACTAAAACATTGACTCCAATCAGGGATGAATAATGGGCCCCTAGGTAAGGCTACAAGAAACTTAATTCATTTTTAATTCAATCCAAAAAAGAGAATGACCGATCTCCTTCGTAGTTAGATAGATAGATAGATAGATAGATAGATAGATACTTTATTGATCCCCAAGGGGAAATTCAAGGTTCCAGCAGCCTAAAAAATCATACACAACATATACTACAGTGTGCACATGATGATAAGAAGCAGATCAACAAAACAACATGACTAGATCAACATTACTAAAAGAACAACAGAATACCAATACTAAGGGTAGAGATGTGCATGAATGCACTGTGGTCCAGTATGAGGTGTGTGTCAAATGAGTCCAGTAGTGCAACAGTGCAAGGTTAAAAGTCTAGTGACCAGCAATAAATATGTGCATATGTAAAATGGGCAATAAAAAATATAAGCATAGCAATTTAACAGTTCTAGTATAAGTATATGGACAATAGATAAAAATAAAAATAGCCTAATAATATAAAAATGACAGCATCAGTGCAAGGATAAGTCATATACGGGTTCATGCATCAGTCAAGAATGAAGGTCAAGTATCAAGTTACAGTTATTGTTATTGGTCAAGTTACAAGTATAAGGAGGGGTTGTGCATGTGGGCTAATGTAGCCAGAAATGTCCGTAGGCAGTGTGGCAAATGTCTTGTAAGTGTATAAGAGGGTTAAGGTGCAGATAGACTATGCAGAGAAGTCCAACTCTCCTTTTCCTTTCAGTGAAGCATTGTTGTTTCAGTGAAGCAGAGTTGTATGGCCCTGGTTACAAATGACTTCCTAAGTCTGTCTGTTGTGCATGTCAGGAAGCGTAGTCTCCAGCTGATTAAGCTCTTCTGATGCATGATAGTGCTGTGGAGTGGATGACAGTCATTGTCCAGGGTCCTTTTGTCTGATACTGAAGTGATGCACTCCAGTTCAGCTCCCAAAACAGAGCCAGCTTTCCTTACCAGCCTGTCTAGTCACCCAGCATCCCTTTTCTTAGTGCTTCCTCCCCAGCATGCCACAGCATAGAAGAGGACACTAGCAACAACAGACTGGTAAAACATCCAGAGAAGCTTGCTGCAGACGTTGAAGGACCGCAGCCTCCTCAGGAAGTACAACCTGCTCTGCCCCTTCTTGTAGAGTGCTTCTGTGTTGACTGACCAGTCCAGTTTATCGTCCAGATGTATTCCCAGGTACTTGTATTTTTTCACCACCTCCACATTAACCCCCTCTATGGTGACTGGCATCAGGGCGGGCTTGGACCTCTTGAAGTCCACCACCATCTCCTTGGTCTTGGCAGTGTTGAGTTGTAGGTGGTTGAGTTTGCACCATTGCACAAAGTCCTCCACCAGGCTCCTGTATTCTTCCTCCTGCCCATTCCTGATACAACCCACAATTGCAGTATCGTCTGAAAACTTCTGCATGTGGCATGACTCCGTGTTGTAGCAGAAGTCAGATGTGTACAGGGTGAACAGGACTTGAGAGAGCACTGTTCCCTGTGGAGCTCCTGTGCTGCTTGATAGATAGATTTATACTTTATTGATCCCCAAGGGGAAATGTCAGTGTCAGAGAGGCATTCCTTCAGTGTAGGAGGTATGAGATGGCATCGTTGACGCCCACTTTCTCCTGATAAGCAAACTGTAATGGGTCTAGAGCATGGCGGACCTGTGGCCTAAGTATCCCCAGAACCAGTCTCTCCATGGTCTTCATCAGGTGCGATGTGAGAGCGACTGGCCTGAAGTCATTAAGCTCCCTTGGGTGTGGTTTCTTGGGGACGGGAATGAGACATGATGTCTTCCACAGTGCTGGGACTCTCCCGAGACGGAGACTCCAGTTGAAGATGTGCCCCAGTGGCTCTCCCAGTTCTGCAGCACAGGCTTTAAGCAGTCTTGGACACAGTCCGTCAGGCCCGGCTGCTTTCCTGGGATGGAATTTCTTTAGCTGTCCTCTAACTTGATCTACCGTGACGATGGAGGGGGGGGGGGGGGGGGGGGGGGTACCATGGTCGGTGGTACGCCTGGGGGGGGGGGGGGGGGGGGGGGTGTGTCTGTATGGGGTTCACATTGGTCCTGGGGGGGAGGGGTACATCTGGCGAGGTGAGAGGGGAGGTGTGAATTGGGCCGTTAAGCAGTCAGTGTCCAGGGGTGATGGGCAGCTCACATCCATTGACACTTGAGCATGGCAGTCAAACCTGTTGTAAAAGTTGGGATTTACAAACATTTTTCATGCGCAAAAAAGTTCCCAGGTTTCCGCAATCTTTTGACCACATGTGTAATCTTGCGTAATGCTCCCACAAAGTTTTCTTGACTAGCAGCCTATAGGACTCTGTTCTACACTGTGTTTTAGTGACCTCCAATGGTAAAATAAAATATCACATTGATAAAGTAGCCGGATGCACAGCGCAGAGGCTGCATGTGAGTACTTTAAAATGTAATTTTATGTTCGTAACATGCCTAATAAGAGAAATATGCAACAAATTCTATATTCATGGTAAGTGCTTGGTTCTTGGCGCTGAACTTGACAACATCAGTTGTACGCTGCCACTCACTTTTGCTATTTCAATTTGATATTCCTTTTTTATGGCCTTCAAACTAGATTTAGTGAAGATGTTCTACCTCTGTTAGGAGGTTGGTTGGTCTCGCATTTCCTGAATTGTGTTTTGTTTTCACATTTACCGTGTCATGATTGGCTATCGAAGGCACCTTTAGAAGTTAGCATATTCATTGAGTGATTAACATGGACCTTATTGGGTAAAATATGGGATGACCTTGGGAACACAATGAGGCTCATGCACAACGTATAAGGTAACGCAAGTCTGTATTTATAACGAGAAAAGTGTGTACATGTTTGCGGTGCAAGGTTTTATAAATCAGTTTTGTTTTTTTGCGTACAAAAATTCTGACTTTTTGCGCACAAAATCTTTTAGAGTGGAATCTCCACAAAGTTTTATAAATGACGCCCCAGCTCTCCCTCCACTGAGCTGCTACTCTTCCCCAGGCCAGTGATGGTCTTCATTCCATCCCAGACCTCCTTCATGTTGTTCTCCTGCAGCTTCTGTTCCACCTTCTTCCTGTATTCCTCCTTGGCCTCTTTCAGCCTGACTTTGAGCTCCCCCTGTACGTGCCTCAGTTCTGCCTGGTTCCCCTCTCTGAACACCATCTTTTTCCTATTTAGAAGGGTCTTGACTTTGCTGGTTATCCAGGCTTGTTGTTTGGAAAGCAGCACACAGTTCTTGTGGGAACAACAACGTCCATACAGAAGTTCAGGTAGTCAGTCATGCAATGTGTGACTTCCTCCAGATCTTCTCCATTCTGTAGTACACTCCAGTCTGTGGACTCAAAGCAGTCTCTCAAAGCCTCATCCGCTCCTTGTGTCCATTTCCTGAAAGTGTGTGTGGCAAACTGTAGCCTCTGTACTTTTGGTTTGTACATTGGCATAAGGGGGGTGGCGCTGTATGCGTTCCTCACGTTTGCATACATGAGGTCTATTGTCTTGTTTTTCCTAGTCTGGCAGTTAAAAAATTGGTAGAAATTGGTCAGGGTAGAATCCAGTGTTATGTGGTTGAAGTCGCCAGTTATCGCAATAAAAGCGCCTGTGTGCTGAGTTTGGAGCCTTGCGATTGTAGAGTGTATGATGTCACACGCTATGTCAGGAAGTGCTCGTGGCGGAACGTAAACACAGACAACAATGGCGTGTGAAAACTCTCTAGTATAAACTCGCTAGTAACTCCACATCTTTACAGTATGCAGGCTGTTAACTGTCAAATGGCCGGGATTACACCATCTGTTGTTTATGTACATCACCAGTCCACCACCCTTCTTCTTGCCAGAAAGTTTGTCTCTGTCCAAGCGAGGAATAACCAAAATGCAACATAGTGTTCAGTTATAGGCAACTGGACTTATTTTGAAGTTTGAAGATGTTAAAATTTCTATCCAGAAAGCTTCATTTGTTCTAATTCATGATGGGAATATTAGGAGTTTTTTAGGCCTATTTCCTGGCCTAAGGGTGTGAACACTAGACCACACCCCTCATCATGTGACCGTTTAACATAATTACCATAATTCACACAATTAGCATAGTCAATGTGAAATATTGTGGTTAAATGAGTCATTGAGATCACACGGTCAGGCTGATTGTTGCCCTGATGTTGATGGGTAAATTTGATCACAGGATCCAGAAAATTATTGCCAAAATGTTGTTTATGTTCACATTTATGTGCACATCCATATATGCCAGCATGACCTAGATGATTGAGAATCTTCACAGACATACGTTCGCATAGCTCCCCAGTATGATACTATAAACAGGAACAAATGCATAACTAGAACTCACACAAAGAGAAATTTTACTTCTGACAAATACTGTAACTTAAATATAATGATATCAGCAGCAGTGAAAAGATGAGGTCTAGTTGCATGCAGCTTGAGGCTGCTGGGTTTTGTTGTTTTCTTTTGACTGTGTGGTTTTACCGTTGAAATTAGCAATGTAGTAGAGAAAAAGGATCCTGACAGATCTATATTATGCTGGGTTTTGTTGTTTTGTTTTGACTGTGTGGTTTTACTGTTGAAATTAGCAGGCTGGTAGAGAAAAAGGGTGTTAGCACTCTCCCAAACAGAGAGTGCCGGTTAAATGGGGTAACAGTGTCTCGCGTCTGTTGGCGTAAGTGCATCAAGAGGGATGGTGGAGAGGTGGATTCTACTCACCAGCTTTAGATGAATTAATTATCTCAACAACTAAAGAAATGTAAAACTGGTTGTATAATTGGTAACTCTTGCGGCTCTTTGCTTGGTTTCATGCACTTGCTCTTGCGTTCATATTAAAGTTTTTGTTTGTGTGCATCGGTTTGTGTTCGCTTCACAAATGTGCATGTGTGTGAGATGAAAATACCGCCAAGTTTTCTGGTAGGGGGCAAGATCATTCAAGTAAACAATTTGTCAAGTTCGCTCTCAAAATGCAGGGAAAAACTAAAAAATGCGAAAATATGAGGATGAAAACACGGCGTATTTAAACGAATGGGAGAGTTTATATTTTTTGTTTAACGTAATGACGAACCATTCTGCCTGATACAGTATGTCAGGCGTCATTTGTGCATTTCAAAGCTTAAAATCTTCAGTGCCACATCAAGGTGGCAGAAAGCTAGCCGATCGAGGGGAGATGCCTACAATTTGAGATAATAATGAAATTCTGCAACATCTCATAGAGCACCTTCTAGCTCACCCCGTGCTCACAACATGTTGTGTGTGACATTTACAAGAGGGGGAAGAGGGGGGGAGCGGGGGTGATGTACCTGTGTGCCCATGATGTGTATGATGTGGCTCTTTGCAGTAACACAGTAAAAATGTGTCTCCTGGTCTCTGACTGGTTGGCCACCCTGTTTGTAGCGGCCTTAAGAGCAGTGCTGAGGAACTTGGTGTATACATTTAGATTGATAGATAGATAGATAGATACTTTATTGATCCCCAAGGGGAAATTCAAGGTCCCAGCAGCTTAAAAAATCACACACAACATATACTACAGTGTACACAGGATGATAAGCAGCAGATCAACAAAACAACATGACTAGATCAACATTACTAAAAATAAGAATAGAATGCAAATACAATGGGTAGAGATGCGCATGAGTGTACTGTGGTACAGTATGGGGTGTGTGTCAAGGTAGTAGTGCAACAGGTTAAAAGTCTTTTGACTAGCAATAAATATGTGCATATATAAAAGAGGACAACAGAAAAAATAAGCATAGCACTTCAACAGTTCCAATATAAGTATATGGACAATAAGAATTAAAAATAAAAATAGCCTAATAATATAAAATTACAATGTCAGTGCAGGGATAAGTCTAACAGAGTCATATACGGGTTCATGCATCAGTCAAGTATGCAGGTCAAGTATCAGGTTACAATTACTGTTAGTGGTCAAGTATGTAGTTACAGTAAAAGGAGGGAGTTGTGCGTATGGGCTAATGTAGCCAGTAGGGCCCCTAGGCAGTGTGAACAATACACAGTATTGTAGAAAAATTCTTGTAAGTGAATAGGAGGGTTCAGGTGCAGATAGACTATGCAGAGAAGTCCAACTCTCCTTTTCCTTTCAGTGAAACATTGTAGAGTTGAATGGCCCTGGGTACAAATGACTTCCTAGTCTGTCTGTTGTGCATGTCAGGGAGCGTAGTCTCCAACTGATCAAGCTCTTCTGCTGCATGATAGTGCTGTGGAGTGGATGACAGTCATTATCCAGTATGCTGTGTAACTTTTTCAGTGTCCTTTTGTCTGATACTGAAGTGGTGCACTCCAGTTCGGCTCCCACAACAGAGCCAGCTTTCCTTACCAGCCTGTCTAGTTGCCCAGCATCCCTCTTCTTAGTGCTTCCTCCCCAGCATGCCACAGCATAGAAGAGGACGCTGGCAACAACAGACTGGTAAAATATCCAGAGGAGCTTGCTACAGACGTTGAAGGACCGCAGCCTCCTCAGGAAGTACAACCTGCTCTGCCCCTTCTTGTAAAGTGCTTCTGTGTTGACTGACCAGTCCAGTTTATCGTCCAGGTGTATTCCCAGGTACTTGTATGTTTTCACCACCTCCACATTGACCCCCTCTATAGTGACTGGCACCAGGGCGGGCTTGTACTTCCTGAAGTCCACCACCATCTCCTTGGTCTTGGCAGTGTTGAGTTGTAGGTGGTTGAGTTTGCACCATTGCCCAAAGTCCTCCACCAGGCTCCTGTACTCCTCCTCCTGCCCATTCCTGATACAAGCCACAATTGCAGTATCGTCTGAAAACTTCTGCATGTGGCATGACTCCGAGTTGTAGCAAAAGTCAGATGTGTACAGGGTGAACAGGACTGGAGAGAGCACTGTTCCCTGTGGAGCTCCGGTGCTACTGTCACTATATCACTATATCACAGAATAACATTGTAACATTGAATAATCTGGTTAATCTAGTCTGTGTAATCTGGTAGTAGACACCAGTGTGGAGGTACTAGTATGAATGCATGAATGTCTCTTGAATATTTTTTGTTTAGTTTACTTGTGTTTACTTTGGGCATGCACATATTCTTTGGGATCCTGAGTGGAAAATAAAGAAATTATGATGTCAAAGAGAGAGAGAGAGAGAGAGAGAGAGAGGCCTGCTATAGAACCACAGGCATCAGGTCCGCTGGGGAAAATCAGATTATATGTCACTTATTCAGAACCCACCTGCAGCTCAGGACCTGTGTGTATGTGTGTGTCTGGGGTCTTTCTCTCTGTGTGATGTGTTTGTATTTTGTGTCCATGTTGATTATTGTACAGTCTGTCTGGTGTTTGTGTGTGTTGGGATGGGAGTAGTGGGATGAAGGATCTTTTTCTATGTATGTAGGATGGAGTAGCGAGTCTTTCTCTCTCTCTTTCTGTGAAGTGCCGTGTCTGTCTGGTATGTGTGTGGTTATGTTCATATCATTCTGTCTGTCTGGCATGTGTGTGTGTGTTTGTGTGCTGTATGTGTGTTTCTGTCGTATGTGAGAGCCTTGGGGCAAGTAATTTCCCACACATCCCTCACAGTTTATTCTCTTCTGTCTGCCTCCCGTCTGTTCCCTCTACCAGTCCCACCTTTTGTTTTATTTAGTTTATTCTTCTCTCCCTCCCCCCTCTGTCGCCTGTGGAAATTGAAAACCAAGGAAATAGCTCCTTTTCTTTTTTCCTGCCTTACTGTCTTGACATGGTGAGAGCCATGGCAAAAACACAGTACATACTTGACACAGGGTGGAATAAATAGATAGATAGATAGATAGATAGATAGATAGATGGATAGATGAATAGATAGATATTGGGTGAAGGTAAACAACACAGAGTTGAAATCTTAAAAGAATGGCGTGTGTAAAAGCAGGGGAGAGTGTGCACAGTACTGTGTATGAGTGAGACACAATCTTGCAGTGAGATGATGTCATTCATGTACAGAAATCAGCGGGTTGTCTTACAGATGTTTCTCTTATAGATGTTAGGAGAAGAAAGCACAGACAACAAGAGTACAATCTACCATTACTAAATAATTCCTGTACCTGGCTCAATGACAACATTATGGTGGCCCTGAAGTGCAAACCACATTAACAAATTACTAAACACAACACATTGAGAACACAAACATATTTAGAAACAACAAAAAAATGGAGAAACACAAAAACTAATTAAGAATCACAAAAACAAAATTGATAAACACTAAAATAAATTAAGAATCACAAAAAAAGAAGAAGAACCACAAAAACATAATGAGAACACATAATACCATTAAGAAACCGGAAAGGGTAGGTACCAGTCAGCAACACCAGACATCACCGATTAGCCTTTTTCATGCCGCCATTTTGTTTTTCAGGGGTATGGTTGTTTACTTCCGGTGGTAAACAATGGCGACAAACACATTTTTTTTTCTCAAGGTCTCTAATGAACATTCCCAAAGTAACTTTCAGTGATGTGGATTTCATTGTTAGCACAGAGAGTGTGACTAAAAGATCCTTACTGGACCGTGGATATAAACTGTTTTATGAACAGTTCATCTTTAATTATGAAGGTAATGTCAGTTAGCTTCAGAAATGTAGCGCTAGCAAATGAGCTAAGTTTAAATCACATTAGCAGCTTATGAGCTTGCACTTAAACGACAAAACTAGGCTGTCATAACGTTAAAATGTTCACTATATTTTTGTGTTAGTTACTTGCATGTTGCGTGTTTTTTTGGTAGTGTCCAATGTAGTTGACTTGAGCCTGGTCATTCGTTCACGGTGCTACAGATCACTAAGAAAGAATGAAGAGCCCCACAAACTTGAAGTGTAGTGATTATAGCAATAAAACTGAGGCCCTGTCCAGAATGTTGACTCGTTAATTGTACAGTACATTTGTGTATCAGTAATGGTACTAGATGCGTCTGGTATCTATAAATGGACAACGGACAAGAGCAGCGCACACAGGTTGCCAACCCTGCTAACTCAAACATTGGTTTAGCGATTGATTACAGTTAAAACAGTATGTATTTCACAACCAAAGTACTTGGCTTCTCTGAATATGATGTGTGTCAACGCTCGTTTTGTTACCCAGAAGTAAGGCTACACAGTGGACTTCTGCGGCTGCGGCTTCATGCTGACCTTAAAACTGTTCTCCCAAAGTTCCATCAGCATGTACATTTTCCAACACGGGGAGACAACATATTGGACCTGGTCTACACACAGGAAAAAGGAGCATACAAAGCCACCCCCCTCCCCCACATCGGCACCTCTGATCACCTCGCTGTTATGCTAATGCCAGCATACAGACAGAATGTGAAAGTCATCAGACCCGTTAAGAGAGAGGTAAGGGTGTGGCCACAGGAGGCCACCTCTGCTCTTCAAGACTGCTTTGGATCAACTGATTGGGAAATATTCAAGAGCGCAGCCACCTACAATAACATCATAGACATTGAGGAGTACACAGACACTGTGAGCTCATACATCATCAAATGCATTGAGGATGTTGCACAAATAAAAAGCATCACAACTCGAGCCAACCGGAAACCATGGCTGACAGGAGATGTCCACAGGCTGCTGAAGGCCAGAGACAAGGCCTTCAGAGCTGGGGAGGAAGCAGGCCTGAGAACAGCGAGAGCCAACCCTGTCCCGTGGCATCAGGAAAGCGAAACATTACTACACACACAAGATAACCTCCCACTTCAATGATAGCAAGGACGCACAGAGTCTATGGCAAGGCATCCAGGCTATCACAGACTATAAGCCTTCAGCACGCAGCTGTGAGAGCGACACCACTCTGCTCAACAACCTGAACAGCTTCTTTGTACGATTTGAAGCAAAGAACAACACAAGCCCACAAAAAACACCACCACCTCCACACGACCAGCCTCTGTGCCTGTCTGCTGAGTGTCTGAGGACACTCTCCGCCATCAACGCCCGGAAAGCAGCGGGTCCAGACAACATCCCTGGTAGTGTGCTGAAAGACTGCGCAGAGGAGCTGAAGGATGTCTTCACAGACATCTTTAACACCTCCCTGAGGCAAGCCATTGTCCCATCATGCTTCAAGACTGCCACCATCATACCTGTGCCAAAGAAATCATCCCCAGCCTGCTTCAATGACTACCGCCCTGTGGCACTGACACCCATCATCATGAAGTGCTTTGAACGACTAGTCATGTCACACATCAAATCCACCCTGCCTACCAACCTGGACCCATACCAGTTCGCATACAGAGTGAAACGTTCCACAGAGGATACAATCTGCTCTGCCCTTCACCCAGCCCTAACTCACCTGGACAAGAAAGACTCATATGTGAGAATGCTGTTCATAGACTTCAGTTCAGCATTCAACACCATAATACCACAACAACTCATCTGCAAACTGGACAAACTGGGTCTCAGCACCTCCATCTGCAACTGGCTACTGGATTTCCTCAGCCAGAGGCCTCAAGCAGTGCGTGTGGGCAACAATGTCTCTAACAGCATCACCCTGAGCACAGGGGCTCCACGAGGCTGTGTGCTCAGTCCGCTGCTCTTCACCCTGCTGACACATGACTGCACACCAACCTACAGCTCCAACCACCTTGTGAAGTTTGCAGACGACACAACGCTGGTGGGGCTCATCACCAAGGCCGATGAGACCCGCTACAGGAAAGAGGTTGAGCTCCTGACCATGTGGTGCAGAGACAACAACCTCCTGCTAAATGTTAGCAAGACCAAGGAGGTTATTGTCAACTTCCAGAGAGGTCACACCGGTCACCACCCGCTGACCATCGACGGCGCTGCGGTAGAGAGGGTGAGCAGCACCAAGTTCTGCATCACTGTGTGGGGCGGTAGCTGCACTGACTACAGAAAACTGAACTGGTAGCTGCACTGACTACAGAAAACTGAACTGGTAGCTGCACTGAACAGAAAAGCTCTACAACGCATCGTGAGAACAGCTGAGAGGATAGTTGGCGGACCACTCCCCTCCCTGCAAGACATCTACACCACCCGCCTCACCCACAAAGCCATCACAATCGTCAGCGATGCAACCCACCCCACACACTGTCTGTTCAGCCTCCTGCCCTCTGGTAAGAGATACAGTGCCTTAAGCCTACTTGCACCTTTTTTTACTTAACATTACCTTATTGTTTAGTATTGTTTTTTTGTTGCGCATCTGCACTTTATTGTCGTCAACGTCTACGCATGGGACAAGTGTGAATTTCGATTCCTTTGTAAGTCAAGTACATGTGAAGAAATTGACAAATAAAACTGGCTTGACTTGACTCTTAGCGTTTTGTCCGCAAAACTTAAAGGTTACGTCTATCCTTAGGTAGACAGACCCATCTAATAAATGCTACTGTGCATACTGTGCTACTTGCATCTCATGTGGCGTAGCGTTAAGAAGGCATTTGGGAAGCCTACTCTAGCAGTTAGCTAATTCAAGTTCAATCATTTTAAAAATATGTGCTCACACCCTTTGACTAACAATACATATATGCTGTAGATGACACTTCACATGGGACACACGGCAACTCTGCGGGGGTATGGATGTTGGGTGCACTGCTGGTAGAGGAATGTGCTACCACATTGTAGCACTCCTCTACCAGACATCACATTATAGCACCATCATCATGCATCACCATGCATCACTTCTGTCCCTCTCCCCTTAGCTTGCACTAGCAAGCCACGAGCATGGCACAAACCACGTAGCCAGGTAAACATTTCCATGGAATAACATACTATTATTAAATTAACAAGAAAAAAAATCTTCTCAGTGCATTTTACAAATATGCATTCATTTCATACCCACTTTCAAGGGGATTGTCCCGGAAGCTGACCAGCTGGTCATTAAAAAACAAAAGCCTGGCAGGTCTGGGGCGAAGTCCACACTCTATATGCCCTATATAGGTTAGTGGCATCAGATGTAAACTATAACTTTATGTGGAGCAAAATGAATTATCAGTACTTGTTGAACTTGAATTAACTACTGAAATGTTTTAAAGCAACACGCCACCATACTTCAGTATTGAAATATGTTCTTCCCCTAACTTAGACGAGTTGATACAGACCTGTTTTGTCTCTGAGCGTGCACGCAATTGTTCTGGTGTGCGATGCTACTTTCTCAGCATTTAGCTTAACCCAGTTCTTTCAATGTACACCAAACAGCATTGAAGTTAGAAGCCACCAAGCAAATCCACGTCTTTCCTATTTACATGCGGATACTCGAATAGTTATTAAAGATGGTTGTGGTGACACAAAATTAAATGTAGCGATTTTCTAAGCAAATAACAAGGGGAACTATGTATGACGGAAGAACACTTGGGAGCCCTTCACCTTCGGCGCAGTAATATCCTCACTCCTGATAAATCTTCTCCTCCATTGACTGTATATGTTCTCCCCCAAGGATGTTACTGCGCCAACGGCAAAGGGCTCCCAAGTGTTCTTCTGCCACACATAGTTCTCCTTGTTATCTGCTTAGAACTACGTTTTATTTTATGTCACCACAACCATCTTTAATAACTATTCGAGTATCCGCATGTAAATAGGAAAGACGTGGAATTGCTTGGTAGCTTCTAACTTCAAGGCTATTTGGTGTACATTGAAAGAATTGGGTTAAGCTAAATGCTAAGAAAAGAGCATCGCGCACCAGAACGATTGCGTGCACGCACAGAGACAAAACAGGTATGTATCAACTCGTCTAAATTAGGGGAAGAACATATTTCAACACTGAAGTACGGTGGCGTGTTGCTTTAAATAGTCTCATTTATTAAATGAAAATGACACACACACCCACAGTCAGAAGAGAAAACACAATATGCACTCCAAGCCAGTAAACAATCTACAACATAAAAAATTTCAGGTCAATTTCCAGTTGAACCCTTAAGGACTCTCCACATGGGACTTCTTGAGGAGAACCCAGAACCTCTTATGTGCCAGGCACTGTCTGGCTTGGCCAGACTATCCTTTGAGGACAGCCAATTTGGGCCAGTCCCTCTTGGATCACCACTGTCCTACCAGTGCCCTCCTGTGACATCAAGCCAGGACATCTGCCACCACCAAGATGCTCCTCCCTTTCCTGAGCTTCCATTGGTAGGGTATAGGCTCCCATTGGCCTTTTTCTTCGTGCCTATGCTGCACCACAGCTTCCACCTTGACTGCCTGGCTGTGACATCTTGTCTGTCAATAGCACTGGAGCAAGAGACAAGGGGACAGAGCAGGTGTCCTCTATGGAGCAGAGCTTGTGAGAGCAGAATGACAGCTAGTCGTTTTCATGAGGTCCTACATGCCAGAGGTGAGGAGTCCATGCAGCGACTGGCTGTCCGCATTTTAAAGGGCACAAGCCAGACCAGTGCCATGAGGAGGGGGCTAGAGCTGGAGCCAGAGGTTCTGAGGGTGTATGCAGAGGTTGCGCAGGTAAATATACATCCCTGTGGTTTTGTTGTCCATCCCGATGTGCCTCATTTGGGGCCCAGCCCAGATGGGAGAGTGGTGGACCCCATGGAAGTTCCTCCCTTTGGCCTTGTCACTGTGCAGACCATCTCTGAGGCTACACACATAAAGTTTGTGGGCAGAAAGCCAGAGCTCAAAAGGGGCCACAAATATTTTACACAGGTCCAAGGTCAACTTGCTGTAACTGGCCTTGAGTGGTGTGACTTAGTCACAGACATAGCCACAGACCTCAGAGTGGAGAGGATCTGGCGTGATGATCTGTTCATCAAAAAAAAGAAAGACGGCATTGATATTTTTTTATTTTAACATCTTCATAGATGAATTTAAAAAAAAAAACTGTGTGTATTTTAACTTGTGTGTGTGTGTGTGTGTGTGTGTCATCTTTTCAATTTCTAGTTGCTCAAATTTACAAGCTACTCATCTAATTGTTTTTTTTAATCATTACAATAATCATTAACTATACTAACCAAACAAAATCAAGAAATCAAATTGTTTTTTTATTGTAATTCAAGTGTAAGTGTGATGAATGGGTGTGATGTGCGTTACCTCACTTAAATAGCATTTCATGTTTGCAGAAAGCCCCATCTTCAAAGAAAACATCCAACTGACCTGACTTTGTTGAAAGCCCACTCACCACTACTAGGTGCAGGTCATGAGTGGGAAAATGAGACAAACATAGAAGACAAACTCAGACACCACAAACACAAAGACACATGCCACAACCACATCCATGCCCTGTAATGCAGGCTCTGGGTATGCCGCAACACCATACTAACCACACCCAT
>JAGFZM010000164.1:152266-171246 GCA_017657215.1 Limnothrissa miodon | reverse complement strand
GGCTCTGGGTATGCCGCAACACCATACTAACCACACCCATGCCCCATAATGCAGGTTCTGGGTATGCCACAACAACATACTAACCACACCCATGCCCCATAATGCAGGCTCTGGGTATGCCACAACACCATACTAACCACACCCATGCCCCGTAATGCAGGCCCAAAAGCAGACAGGGCACAAAACCATACTAACCACACCCATGCCCCATAATGCAGGCTCTGGGTATGCCACAAAACCATACTAACCACACCCATGCCCCGTAATGCAGGCTCTGGGTATGCCACAAAAGCTGTTACCTACACAAACAATAAACTGCTGACTGTACAATCCTCTTACAATACAGAAGGTACTGCCACCTCTGCAGAATGGTCCAACTCCATAGGCCCTTGAAAATTAACCAAAACACAGCAGTTGGTCCAGATCTGATTAATGCTACCGGCAACTGTAAGTGGAACTGTTGTTAAAAAATATGAAATTCTTTAACCCTTCTGATAACTCTTACAACGAGAATCATAAGACGGGCTATAGCTTGCGTTAACTCAGTTTCCTCCCTTGAGAATTGGGCCCTGTGCTTGAAAAGGGGAATTATGAGTTTTGCACCGACAACGGTACGCATACTCTCAATCAAGAAACCCTTATCTGCCATGACTGCATCCCCATTTTCCAACAACCCAAGGATACCTGAGTGTTCTGTGATCTCCTTGTCAGAAATTTCACCAGAGAACAGCTTTGACACAAATGTTACAGCACCTGAAGGAGAGACACCAATAAGACCCTTGAATGTTGTATGACTCTTGTATGCACTGTATGTGCAAGAGTGCAAGGTAAGTGCACTTGATGTTTCACAACGCAACTCTGTGCAATCCGGAATCACCCTCACGTCTGGACAAAACTCTCTGAACTTCAATGGTAATCATCTCTGTGCCTCATCTCGGGAAAGCCAGAGAGCCAATGATCCTAAAAACTGATAAAGGTAGTTAGCCCATGTAATGACAATGCGACTCACAGTCGAAATGGACACTCCATACAGTATCCGCTAAAACCTGCTCTTTCAGGCCAACTGCAGTGCGTAAGCAGTAAAGAAAAAACTCATCGATCAAAGGTAACTTTCTTTGAGGACTTGGTCCCATGTCTGCAGCAGCTTCTAAGCCAATCTATCCTTGCCACGGCTTCCTTTAATGCACCTGATGTAAAAAGAATAAAGAACAGAGAAAACTATTTTAACGTGTTAAGGTAATGAACAAGCACACCAGAATAACAAAAAATTAAATTTGACAGGCAAAAAAAATTAAATGATTAATTATAATGCCAGAGCTAAGGTTGCATACTTTAAACGCTAAACAAACCACAACCTGCCGCTGTCAAAGAAGCCTAAGGCAGGGCTTTTTTTTTTTTTTTTCATTTTCAGCAGTCATTAACAAGTGGTAATGGCACGTTTCAAAATGCCACAAACTAATAATAAAACCTTTTTTTATTTTTTACCCTTCAAATTGAAAACATTGAATACTCAAACATTGAGAATGCATGCCATTTATATGCATCATATAACTCTAAAATGACTTGGAGTGGAGGGGGAGGGATTGTCTTGCCTCATGTGGGCCATGTCTAGGCCGCATGTGCCCGCAGGCCGCCAATTGTATAGGCCTGGCCTCAGGACTGTTGTTACTTAATTTCAATATAAAACTATAAACTGACTAAACACTAATTCACTTGCAAACTGGACAAAGGGGAAGTCCGAAAAATGCGTTCCCTTTGTGTTTAATAGTTAGTTCGGCACCCAGTTAGCGTTAGCATTTACCATGTCATTAACCCTACAGGTTCAGCACTAAGCTTAACGTTAGATTACCACATACCAGATCTGCCACATCGAAAGCTTATCAGTAAACACTTCTCTCAAAATGCCAAAAAACACATCTGAAAAGAAAACTACATGTGTGCACACATCAATTCATACATACATGCACGTACACATGGGGTTACCCGCACATAGTCGTGGTCCAAAGCCAACGCTAACATTAACAATGCTAGCGTCTTCTTGACCACAAGATCCGACTTGACAACCACGAACATTAAACCCCAATCTTTCCGTCGACCTATCATAAACCGATTTCCTGGCTGGAAGTCTGTCAACAACCCACGGAAAAATACAAGGCACCGCATCCTTCTTGATAATGTTTAGGGCGCTTGCTGTTGTCACGATGTCACCGCTGCGAAAATTAATGCTGCAAATACGTGCTCCATCAACAATAAACAGTGGACCTTCGTCTCTCCTTGCCCTTATTCCATGCCCTCCTGCGTTCTTCGTCACGGCAAAACTTGTGAAATGTCAAGTATGGTTGTTTTTGCTTGTTATTTGTGCACTGAGGCACGCAACACCACAACTTTGTCGTAGCTTGAGCCATGCTTGCCTTACTTTAGAATTAGCAAGATGGCGGACCGGAAATAAAGATACATACCCCTAGCGTTGAATCGAACGTCCGCCACGTTTTTGTGAAAAAGGCTAATGGACGACGGGATGTTCATCCAGTTCAGTGTTTCTCAAAGTGTGGTCTGCGAGGGAATCAATAAAAGATATACAAACGTAACAGCTGTCTATTTGAGAATATTTTGATTCGGGACATAGGCCTACAAGGTGATACTGGGTATGCTCAAGTGTAATCAAAATATTGGGATGAACTTGGCTTTATTTCAATAGCTTCAAGTAGACAAACAATAGCTTCAATGGCTACATATTCTATTGCCTTGGCTGTGGGTAGTACTGCGGCTTGTATTAACTGGTTTACTGCTTTACTAGAATACTGTTCCGGTGGCTGGGGCATACTGTTAACTAGCTAATGCTGCTGGCAGCATGTTAGACCTTGTGTATGTTACATAGACATGCTAAAGTTGCAGATCAGCTTTTCAAGGATTTAAGGAAATTATTGTCACATACTTTTTAAAAGGTATAAAATATGTATTGAAATTATAGATGTTGTCTGTCTATTGTCTATTGTGATTTTCACCATCCTTAGCTAATAGTGCTAATTTTTACCTTGTCTTAGCTAATTTCAGCAACAAGCTACTTTCAGTACTTAGTACGTGCAACTACTAGTTGCCCTGAAAATTGTTTTCACATGTCCTGTACTAGCCATCGAAAGCATCTTTGAAATTTGCCGATTCTCTCGTGGTCAGTTCTTAATGGCGCACAGTACAGTATATGATTTCATCAATCAAAAAGTGGTCATAATGACAAATCCAGGGCAAACAACTTAGCACTTCAGACTCAGAGTGATAGCCCATAAGGCAACAGCATGATTGGGCTGTGGCCAGAGTGACACACATTCCTAGGGGAAAATAGATAATCGATATTAGGAGTGTATGGAGTGAATAGCACTTACCATGGAGCTGTAAATCATGCCCTGTAATGTAAAGAGCCAATCACATTATTGAAAATGACATAACAATGACCTTTGACATTATGTTATTTTTTTTACACTCACCATGGCATTATCTATGCAGTGAATTCCACAGATTTGCATGTGTGGAATTACTTAATGTACTTTTAATATCAGTGACTTTTATGCTGCACAATACATTTCGAATTGTGCCTGATCTTGTTAATCTGAAGTAATTCCCTGGGGGCAGTCCCAAGATGGTGTGTACATATGTTTGTGTATGTATGTGTGAGAGAGAGAGTTTTATTTTCTATGGCCATCAATACATTCATATCTATCTCATATTAATATTATGTGTTCGGGCTATGAAATGCACTGGATTATACGATTGAACGCAATATTAATGACCGTGTCAATTTTCATATATAAGGCGCACTGGATTAAATTAACAAAAGAACTAGCAATTGCATCATGTGGGGCTACATTGTGTAGCCTTTTACTATTTTAAAGGGCTCATAGAGCAAATTTTTAGACCATCAGAAATTGTTCTTTGTGGCTCTATAATAGCGTATGCGTTTGAGAGTGACCCAGGAGCACTGGTAGAGCGTCTTATGCAGGCTTATTTAAAAGGGCTAGAACAAAACGATTCCTATTCCCCGCCCCCCGGCAAATTCATGAAGCAACAGGGGATTGGACCAGAGACGATTCCAAACGATCTTTGATTGGACCATGCAAGTATGTGAGGTGGGTCCTATTGATCTTATGTGTCTGCGAGCCTCTTTTCAGATTGGCCCGTTTCAGCTTGATGAAAACTAGTTTGAAATTTACACGTAGAAGGAGGTGGGAGTCGGTGTTGGAGTTTTTGCATGGTCCATTGGATACATAAATTCAACAGTAACAAGGTAAATATGGTTTGACATTCTATGAGTAAATTTCAAACATTTTTGTGCTAACATTATCAAACCTGAGTAGGCCTATAACATAAACTCAGCCCAACCTCTGCTCTCTGCTAATACATCAAGTGGTGCGACACCTTAGCTTACCAAAGTTGCTCTGAAACATTCCGCCATATTTTTGAGCTCTGTGTATCGCACACAATCACTTCCAAGATTGGTAAGCACAACCAAAGATCTTTTAGAAAACAAGATAAAGCATTCTAGGCTTCGTCAGTGTAATCAAACAGATACTTTTACGGTCTCCTAATTACGGACGTCATAGACGTTATAACAATAACAAATTCTCTTAAAAAGATGTTAGGCAATATAAACATAATTTTGTGTGTCATTTTTTTTAAACATTGCTTAAGTGTGATACCAATCACTCATAATTTAAGACATGGGATAAATAATAAATTTTATCAGTTAACCTGGCAAGCTAGCCTGCTAACGTTAGCACTAATAAGTAGGCTATTTAAATGGCTATGGACTCCAATTTCTTTGGTTAGCAATTAGACAGTAGTGCATATTTCTGGCTGTATAAGCTGAAATAAAGTTCGTTTTCTTCCATTCCGTTAACCTAGAAAATATATTTTTAAGCTAGTATTGATCACATTTACCTGCCTGTGGTGACAAGGGATGTAAAAAGTCCCAAAGACTTTTAAGGGAAAGACAAATAAGGGAAATTAAAGCCTCTATGTGTAGGATCGTATCAGAATTCCCCATCTATCGGCGAAGTGGTATACTGCATACGTTTGAATAAAATGTATTAGCCCTCCCCTTCCCACAATCCTAATTTCTTGCTACGGAGGCCGAACGCTCGCTCTTATCTCAGTTTCTGCTACTCAGTCTCTAAGCGGAAACGCGAAAGGCGGAGCTGAATATACGATACTGCTCTCCCCTACAAGAACCCGTACTTTTGAAAATGGCGGCGCAAAATGGATATTCTTCTTTGGTCCCCAGCCATATCTATATATAAATGGAAATTACCAAGTTTACCGGAACACTACAATTTATTCATGGAGGTAATTACCATCGTTTTACATTATATTTTTAAAATAAAAAATATATTTTGAATAAAAGACGAAGATAAATAGAAGATAAATCCTACACATAGAGGCTTTAATGTATTGGTGTAAATGGAGTAAATTCCTACTAATTCCCCATTGAGTTTAATGGCAGTCCCTTTTACTACCGGTCTCCTAAAAAGGCGTGGCAGCCTCTTGAACACTATGTCATTGATACAGGAAGAATCTCCTTATGATTTGTCTCGCTCACTGAGCTATAAACACTGGAGGCGCAGAACGATCAAGCCGCCCATTCACTAACATTCGGTTTCAAAACCAGGAAGTTGTCAAAGGGGGTGGGACAAGAACGGGGCCAAGGAAGTGTTTTCCCCATTCAAGTCAATGGGAAAATCAGAGTTTTGATAAGCTCTCATGGGACGCTTAAGGTCATACCGTAAGTCATACCATTGGTCTTGTTTAAAAGTGTATGGTAGGTATCACAATCATATGTGGTGTATGGTTAGCTGTGTTGGTGAAAAACGGCAAAAAAAGTTTTAAAATCACCTCTTCTCTGATTCTGATTGGAGAGTTGAACTGTCAGTCGAATGTGGTCCAATCAGAATTCTTTTCATGAGTGGCGTAAAGTCTGTGACGTAACATTAGCCCCATTGCTAACAGTGTTTAGCCGAGTCACCACCAGTAACATACTTACAGATTTTACGAACAACAAAGGTATCTACTTTACTGACCGCTAATGAAAACAATTTGTCCGATACATTTCTATCTGTTCTGTTGCTGTATTGACCGAACAACTGACTTTCCTTTTGACTACTTTTCCTTGAAACAAATTGGTAGTGACCGTATAAAACAGCCCAACCACGTGACCTACTGGGCCAATCACAATTCGAGAATATTAAAACGTTTAAAAGAAAAATCTAAATGGCTGAGTTCTGGATTTTAAAAAATTATGTGGCTATACTTTGGAACATGCCGATCATAAATCCACATGGAATGTGGACATAAAAGATGCGTGGTAATTATACTAGAGGACGCAAAGTCACATAGTCCCATTCATTCTCTATGGAGGACACAGGCCATGACCCCGGCTCGCAAACTCGCTTTGAACAGTTACGTCATAGGCGTTGCGCCTCCAGTGTTTATAGCTCAGTGGTCTCGCTTCATCAACCGACTCTGATACAACCAGATTTTAAGGTGCATTGCCGTTTTTTATTTGGTTTTGGGTTTTTTTTTTTTTTTTGAGAAAAATAAATAATTTTAAGTGTGCTATATATGCCCGAAAAATATGATATCCATTCATCTATCTATCTATCTAGCTATATAATCATCACTATTATTATTATTATTACTAGTGGACTTGTGGGGGGTGGGGGGTTGAGGGGGTGTCAAAATGGGGTTTTGTAGGGGGTAGAGAGGGGGGTTGGTGTTTGAGTGAAGGGGGTGTTGGTTGGGGGGGGGGGGGGGGGGGGTTCTCCATTAGAAAGAATGGGAGAAATGCTTGTGTGTGTGTTAGTGATGGGAATCTTAGCTCTCTGTACGATATGATGTGCATCTCGATACGCCTGCTACGATGCGATTCATTTACGATACATTAACCACAACCAACGATACGATTTGATTCAATCTACCCCCTGTTCACGATACATTTCGATTCAAACAACAATCTACTGTGTACAAAAAAAACGAGACAAAATTTGCTTAACTTTTGTATTTACTTATTAAAATAAAACAGGAAGTCAGCAAGTCCAAACCTTCCACAAAGGCATTTCCCCAAGTAAATTAAAGTGCATTTTGTCTTTTGTAACATTCAAAAGCTGCCTTTGAATTGAAATTTTAAACATTCTACTGTTTAAACCTAAAACATAAATTCATAAACTAAACTTTTATACTTAGACTGCCAGGACAGGTCTTTGTTTAAGATTGGCCTTCAGAAAAATGAGCTGATCTACATGCTCAGGATGAAGCAAACTGCGCTTAGCTCGTATGATTTCCCCTGCCAGGCTGAACACACGCTCACTAGGTACACTGGTGGCCAGTATGGACAGGTACATTTTGGCCAAAGTGGACAGAAGTGGCAGATCCACCTGCTGTCTCCACCACTGAAGCACATCACCATCTAAGTCTAAAGTGTCCCTCTCCCTGTACTTCAAAAGTTCTTTCATAGCTCTCTCCCTTGTGGTCTTCATCTGCACCCTCTGAGTCAGCAGATCTCCAAACATCTGGCCCAGTGCTGTCTTCTTCCTGGGAGGTGTTTCATCTATGAAGAAAAAAACACAAGTTATTAAACCTAATAATATCAGAATCTTCCATTTAATATTATGCATCATTATTTAGTATTGCCCTTTGGGTGCTTCTACCAAAAAAAAAAACAATAACAGACTACTACCCTTGTTTACTTGCACGGTAAATGTGCCTTTTTCATACAAGTTTGTTTATCAAGGAAACTGGACTACATACAAACCTATGTCACATTCACTGGGGCTTCTGCTCCCCTCTGCTGGCACCTCCTCACTGGACTCCTTAGTGCTCATACTGCCCTCCTACAAAAAAAGGCAAAAATTATTGTTACGTTGTGTTGACACATTCATATTCACATAATTATTTACATTAGTTTTTATTGAACATAAAATGTGATTACAATACTGTTATGTGATGCAAAACAGTTTCTTACCTCACCACTCATCTTCACCACTTGTGCAGCTATCTTCATGAAGACCAGGTCCTTGGCATCATTGTCCTCCAGGAAGGCCAGGTCTTTGAAGCGAGGGTCTAAGGCTGAAGCACAGATCAGAAGCTCTTGGAGATAGGTGTAGCGGCCCACAAAATCTGCACTGAAGTGTTCTTTCATTTGAGTGATGAGTACCAGGTCAGACTCCTCTGGCTGGAAGTGCTTCTTCAGTTTGGCTTGTATAGGGGGATCATTGAGATAGTAGGACTCTTTTCTTCACTCAGGAGAGTGGTGGCCACTTTTAATGGAGTCATTAACTTGATGATCTCTGGGATTACCACCATGTCCTCCTCTGTGAAGGTGACCATAGCTTCTCCTCTCTTCATCTTTCTGGACAGCATGGCATTTAGCACAGCAGGCTGCTGTTCCCAGAACCGCTCCAGCATGGCCAGAGAACTATTCCACCTGGTGGATACATCATGGATGAGCTTGTGATTTGGTAGATGCAACTGTGTTTGGGTTTCACAAAGTATTTCTGTAGCCTTAGGACTCTTGTGGAAGAAAGTGACTATCTTTCTTACTTTTGTCAGAATTTCTGAGATTTTCTCAACTTTAAAAGCTTTTTGAGAGGCCAAATTGAGGGTGTGTGCAATACAGCGCACATGTGGGTCCATATTGGCACCTATACCAGCCAGCATCATATTTTTGGCATTGTCTGTGACCAGTGCAGGATTTTTGTCTTCTATCTCCCACTCTTCACAAGCCTCACGTAGCAGTGCAGCCAGGTTAGCCCCAGTGTGTGCTTCATTGAAGACCCTGGTCTGGAGGACATGGCTCTGCATCACCCAGGCCTGATCCACATAGTGAGCGGTGATGGTAATATAGGAATCAGTAGCACATGAAGTCCAGCCGTCCACAGTTAGCGCCACTCGCAGGGAGCTCTTGAGCGAATTTTTTATTTCTCCTCTGACTCTTTCATATAACAAAGGGATTTCCTTTTCTGCAAATATTTTTCTACAGGGAATCTTAAAGCACGGTTCCAAAACGCGAAGCAGATATTGGAATCCCTCATTTTCAGTCACGCTGTAGGGCTGTAAAGACTTGCATATAAAAAAGCTAATGGCGCTAGTTATGGCTTTAGCGCGTGCGGAATTCTGTGCCATTTGTCCCCCTAAAAACATAGTCATGTCCTGCTTACCACTCGGGGAAGGGGCACGAAGTGAGTCTTGTGAAGTTGAACAGGACGCCTCTGTGTTGGCTCCATGTGCGTCTGTGTTTATGTTGTGTCGTCTTTTCAAGTGTGCAATGAGGTTAGTTGTACTACCGGTATATTTAATCTCAGTTTTGCACACTTTGCAGATTGCGTTTGTTTTGTCCACCTTCCCGTCTTCCCTGTAGAAGCCGTAGCGCTGCCAGACCTTTGACTTAAAACTTGTTGGCGTAAATATTCGCTTCTGCTCCGGAGAATCCATGTTACCTTCTAGCTTCTACCTTAGTAACTCCCGCTGCCCGCTCTGATCCCAGTCACGCAGTAGAAACGTCACGTACGTGCTTAAGTACGTCATCATGCACGGGCCCCGGGAGACGAAATTGGGAGACGAAAATGTTAATTACTTTTGTTTAGACTGTGTATTTGTTTAAATAGAATAGTGAATCGCGGTGCATCGGTTAAACAACAAAAAATCCGATGCATTGCGTTGTTGTTCAACGAACCACACCGATTCAGCACGTCTTTACCAGTGCACTCATTCATCGACTCATCATCATTCACTCATATCAGCACATCGATACATCGATTCAAATCGGTTCATCGTCCCATCACTAGTGTGTGTGTATCTGTGTGTGTGCGTGTGTGTGTGGGGTTGGTGGGGGGATTGTTGAGGGGGGTGTTAAAAAGGGGGTGGAGAGGGGGGTTGGTGTTTGAGTGAAGGGTGTGTTGGTGTTTGAGTGAAGGGGGTGTTGAGGGGGGGTTTGGAGGGGATGGAGAGGGGGGTGTTAGTGGCAAGTCCACCTTGCGGTTTCTGCAGAGAAAATGCAGTCTAGTTACTATATACCTTTCCCTTTTGTCCCTCAATGCTTTGTCGGCTCCATCCTGGATGCCACTCTAGTAGAGAAACCTGTTCCGCCTTAGTGTGTGTTACTGTGTGCGCTGTGGGATTTTCATTAGGATTTTATCAGGATCATGATTAGAATAAATACCCAGACTAAATCTCACAGGATTTACTCACAGGATCAAAAAAGTATACAGTATCTATACTACCTACTTAAACTTACTTATTCTCTTCCTCTTTCTTCTCTCCTCCCTCCGTCTCATTCTCTCTGCATCCGGGTGCAGGAGCTGAGTTGCATTGTTAGCATGCAGACTCCATTCCGCTGCACTGTCACAGCGAAATGGACTCGCTCAAACAACTTCTCTCTGCAGGAGTCAGTTAGACACGGCCATCCCGAGCAAAATCAAATTATAGGGCCATTAATTTGTCTAGGTAATCCAGGCTGTCAGCTGCGGTGGAGAAGGGTCTCCCAGGGACCATGGTGTGTGTATGTGTGTGTGTGTCCGCTTGCTCAGTGTCTCACTCATCAAGTGGTGGATGGTGGCGCAAGTGAAACATTATCTAATTAACATGAGGACAGACGTGCTAGAGCACAGGGAGCACATGCACGCACACACTCACACACACACAAACTACACACAGACATGCATAAACAAACCCCTCAATTTTAAAATGCCCCGTATTGACCTGTCTGGCTCCGGGCTCCAGAGATCTATACTGTAAGTATGTAAAGCTGGTTGAAATATTATTATTTGTGTGTATTTGTGTGTCTGTCGACGTGTGTGTACATGCGTGTGCATGGGTGTGCGTGCTTATGTGTGTGGATGTATACACTGGAAGATGTTATATATGTGTGTCTGTGTGTGTGTGCGTGGCTGTATATACAGTGGAAGAGGTTATGTGTGTGTGTGTGTGTATCTAATGGAATAATAGTGGACTATCCGCCATCTGAGAGACTGAAAACCTGCCCTAGGCAGTTGGGTTAGCCCCTTGAGCTGTCGGAACTGCCCAAGGTTTCTTCCTCTACCATAACAAGTAAAAACAAAAAACGCTGCGAGGGAGTTTTTCCTTGCCCCTGTTGCTCATTGGGCCTCTTGTGTTAAGCGCTTTGTGACATGCCTTTTGTAAAAATGCGCTATATAAATAAAATTGAATTGAAGTGTGTGTGTGTGTGTGAGTGTGCGCGCTCATGTTTTGCAGAGTGTTACTGTATGTGTGGTCAGTGGCTTGTCATGTGTGTAAGTGCTGTTATCATGACTGCTGATTGCCATTATCAAACAGAGACAGATTTGACTTACTGAATGCTTCCCTTTGGTGTTTTATTTTAAAACTTTGAAAATATTTTTTTGTCACTCCCCCCTTGCATATTTATCATTGATTCACTCATTAAAATGCATGTAGGCCTATCATGTCAATATTGGGTTACATAAAATGAGCATTTTTGGCTCAGCAGATGACATGCCGGTTTACCATCTGAATGGCTGAAGGGGATATAGAGTCAGTATGGTCTTGCATATCATTAGTGCCAGCATAATAGGGAGGCTATTAGAATGAATTCATCCTCTAAGTCCTCCATATAAGCCACTGAGTGACATTAGAATGTTCTAGCACATGGAGTACATTTCCACAGAGACGGCTGCCTTCCTGTGATGGAAAGGGCCCCTTTGCTCTTACACGCAGGTTTGCTTACAAATGGCATTTTTACAACCACTAAACACCGCCAAATTGAAAATCCATATTATTCTGTGCACACAACAGGCGTAAATACAAGCATGGCCTAAGGCCTTTATTATTGTAATAACTCTGCCATAGTGGTGATTATTTCAAAGTCAATCCAATTACATGTGAACAGATTAGAGCAGCATGATGGCTTACTTTTGATCAAAATGGCGGCAAGATCTTAATTTTCCCCTTGATTAGATGACAGAATGATGAGATAGTGAGTGCTTAATTAACCATTCCTAATGACAGCTTATTGGCGGATTTTAAAGAAAATGGAGACAGAGAGCAAGGGAGAGGTGTCTCTGAAAATGACATAACAATTGACCTTTGGCGTTATGTTTTTTTTTTTTTAACGCTACATCTATGCTGTGAATGTTAGCACACTGCAGAGAATAGCAGGGATTCACATGTTTGGATTAACTTAATGTACTTTTAATAGCAGTGTGACATTTTATGATTCACTATATATTTTGATTTGTGCTGTGTGACCAAGATCATCCTGAACACAGTCCAGACTAGGGCTTGCCCCGCAATCTCACAACAAGCTCGGGTCATGGATTGAGTCAAAGGGGCTGCTCGAAAGCCCAGGCTCTGTGGATGTTTGTAGAGGGGGTTCAGCTTAACTTACAAGTGCTAAGACTGTAAATGTGTGTGTGTGTGAGAGAGAGAATGAATGAGTGGATGTAGGAAGAAGTGTGTGTGTGTGTGTGAGAGAGAGAGAGAGAGATTTGGTTAAGGCTATTGGACTTCTTTTTGGAGACGTTTCACTTTTAATCCGAAAGGTTAAATCAGTTCTAGACTGGAGATGTAAATATCAGGAGATATACTTTATCCTAACTGTGACAACAGCCCGTGTCATGTGACAGAGGTACCCAAGAGATCCCATCCCAGGAAGTTTAGCTACTCACTAACATCAAAGCAGCTAACACCCTCTAGACCCTGTGATTATAATGACCAATTCAACCTTAATCTCACACACTATGCTAAAAAAAGAGGGAGAGAGAATGAATAAATAAGCAGATGTATGAGTGAGTGAAGAAGTGTGTGTGTGTGTGCGTGAATGCGTGTAACAGTAGGATGCTGCTCTGATAGAAGTTTGATTTCACATTAACATGTCTGCGTTCTAGTTGGCCCCTATCAGTGCAGCTGCCCAGCCACGACACAAACACATCCACATCTGTGAATGTGTGTTTGCTGACTTTTACCCCAATTACTACTGTATATGTCACCCTTTATAAAAGTGTGTATGTCTGTCTGTCTGTCTGTCTGTCTGTGTGTGTGTGCGCGCGTGCATGCTCACCTGTTACAGCACACAGTGGTTCAGTGGCCAGATGCATAGACAGATTTCTTAATTATCATTTGGCTTTTTCTCATGAATAAAGGATGGAAGGAGGAGGCAGTTCAAGGAAGACTTTAGCCATATGTCAGTAATACTGTATATTGTCGGGTTGAGTAGCTAGAGGTATTATCTTCACAGGCAACAACAGTACAGGCTCCAAATCCACCCCTGAAATCAGCACTGGCGCATGACTTGTTGTTTTGGGTCCTGTTTTTGTTGTTTTGTTTTAGTTTTTTGTTTTGGTTCATTGCACCAGGTAACAATCACAGTGTGAGAAAATGGGTTGCAAGGATTGGCAAAGGCACTAGCGCCTGGAGTGGGAGGCATTCATGAATAATTGGAAAAGTTATTTATCAGAATTGTTTGCCCAGGTATGGAGTTAATACTGTTAAATCTGTAGAAAATAATCCAGTAATAATTTGCCTGAAATAACTGTAACACCAAAACAGAACAGAACAGAAAAAGTTTGAAGATCACAAACTGGTTTGCAACCTGTTTACGCATCTTACACAACATGCAGAGTATTTTGCACGTTTATGTGCAAAGCAATCAAAAAAGGGTTAGTAGATTATCACTCAATAACCTATTTCCCCGATACTGAACATGCTATGACAATAGGTTATGACAATCAGATAGGAGTTTATGTACTGTAGTGTATGGGCACTGAAGTAATACTAAAAGAGAGCCTACTATCAGCATCATATAACCCCACAATAGGCAGTCCAGCCAAGTGCTCTATAGCTCAGGGCTGTGAAGTGGAAGATTCATATTTGAGGAATTTGAGAAAATGAAATAAACAGAACAGAGCAGGGCTGAGCCCCTGTGGATGAGTTAGACATTTTTTTTTATAGTGACAAAGGCTTACAACATAGCCAAATCTGTTGTGCCATTTCTAAACAATGATGTACCGTGGCTGTTAAAAAAGCCCAAGTTGTATACTTCCCGCTATGCATCACAGCCGGAGGGGGGTGGGGGCTGTCCCTAGTTGTAAGACTGTCCTGCCTCTTGCTGCTGCCGTTAGGTCTTGAGATGGACCAAAGTGGACATAACTGCGCCATCGGCACCAGAGGGAATGAGTTGCCCTGAGGCGACGGTGGGACAGCTATGCATGCCATGTAGCCCTGGGCAGGGCAGCACCGACAGGGCAGCACTGGTGTGTGTGTGTGTGTGTGTGGGCGGGTGTTTTGTGTGTGGTGGGGGTCATTAAACTCTACTGCTACTGTGACACTGATCTTCTCATGTGCTCCAATACATTTACACACAGATAGCAGGGAGAACATAAAAGAAGTCTTCTGGAAATGTTTTACAAAAGGAGAGATAAAGATCACTCATCTGGAGTCTCAAACTCAAGTCTGAGTTTATGTGAGTTTATGATTACAGCATTTTCCTCTGTCTACAGTCCTACAGTCAATTTATAAGGAAACACAAGTGTAGTGTTTTGAAAAGTCACCACCCGAAAAACATCAAGGGTCCCAAAACGCTGGTATCTGACAGATAAAAACTTTTCTGTATTGACCTAAAGTGCTGTTTGTTTCTGTCAAGATGCCCTGTGAACGTCTGCCAATGTAGCTCAGCAACAGATTTTTAACCAAAAAGAAGATAGTATCAAAGGTCCAATCTTTGTACGGCTATCTACCAGTATATTGATGCCTTATCGTCTAGAAGCCGATGGAGCGCTAATTAATTTGACTGAGTAGTTTGATATGCCCTAAAAGTGAATGAAGGGTTGAAGGCTTCAGAAGTCATTTTCAAGCTACTGAGCAAGATTGAGCTAGATGTCTTTTTCCTTTGCCCCAGTAGGCCAAAGGAAACAGAGGATGTCTGAAATGTTTTTTTTCCAAGCAAGGCAATATGCAATATCAGTAAGCTTCCTGTTTCGCTAACCAGCTAGTCAATTAGTAACTAGTTAGCTAACATGTTGTTTAGCTAACCTGCAAGGAAGCTAGCTTGTTTTTCTATCTTTGTTCTCGCTGCCTTCGCTTTGATTTGTGCATGCCTGAAGTTGCTGGCCAGGCAATGAGTGTGCAAGCCTACAGTCCTGCACGTGACATCTTGATATTTTATCACACAGGTGGTTGATAACTGTAGGCAGAGCAAAAATGAAAGCCTTTAATCAATCTTCTGTAGTCATGTGCCTGGAATCTTTCTAATGGGTCAGATTAATGCTGGGTGAGAGGCTCTCTTCGGAGTTAGAAAGAGAGAGGGAGAAAAATGAAAGAGGGAAAGAGATAGAGAGGAAGGGTGATGGAAGAAGAGAGGGAATAGAGAGAGAAGACGTTTTTTATCTGTCTTCAAAGAATGGCTCTCATGCCCAGAGGAGAACTACAGAGCAGAGATGCTGTGGAGAGGCTCAGTGAGGGGGAGCTCGCTGGAGTTGAGGAAAGGAAAATAGGCTTTCTCAGTCATTAGCATTCACCGCTAACCACAGCCATTCCAACAGAGTGTGCCATGAGCGTTGCTAAGGTCCTCAACCTGGTCTTCAGGGGAGGATTTCATATTTTGCCATGCTCCAGAGGAAAAAAAGAAGAAGAAAAGTTTTGACTAAATTCAGATGCAGTCCAATGGCTTTGCAATACTGTGATGTTGTTATGCTTGAGATTCAGTGCAGTGACAGTAAAATGGCCTTTAGACCAGATTTTGGGCAGTGCGGTTCCACAGCCCTTTGCCCCCACCAAAAAAAATAATGTCCTTATTTTAAGCATTTGTCCAAATTTCTATATGGTTCATGACCAATGACGGTAGCTCTACCATCAGACCGTACTTCTCCGCACCCTCTTTTCACTTCCACATAATGCAGTGCAAACAGAAGCCTAGGCGAACGGTGTGATTAATTTGTGAATGACATAGAAACGCAATAGAAACTTGAGGCATAGGATTATGTTTGCGGCAACAAAATCCCGGACTATTTTGAAATTCCAACTGGACATATTTTTAAGTCTAGGACATATCCGGGAAAAAAGGATTTTGCTTTTTTTTTAACACTATTTTTCAACTACTCTTCATTTAGACAATTTCACTATTTGTTTTACGTTTGTATCAATTTATGTGACAAATAAACTCTTTGAACTTTAAACTCTGTACATGAGTCTTGGGAACGTAGCTTAGAAATCTAGATGCACCTTAGTGGTTAAATTTGGTTTAGCAACAAATCATAAGTTTGGTCGGGTCGCTCACATCCCTCCATCCTTGTTAGCTAGACAAACCCTAGCTAGCTTCCTATGCTACAATTGCACTGCAAGAGCTGTTTCCACCAGTCGGATTTAGCTTGGTCAACCGGTCATGCACTTATATATTTTGATGTTCTGTTGTGCTTGTCAGGCAGTTGAAAAGATTTTAAACCATATAAGGGTTCCCAACGGTATAACCACAAACTACAGTATTTGATTAAAAAAAGAGTGTTAGACCACTGCTCAAGTCTACATGTGACAGGATTTTCTGTTAGGTTGCACCTAGGACAGCAAAATGTTCCTGAGTTCATGATGTCACAGTGGCCTCTCTTTTCAAAGCAGGTCACCATGGAAACCTCAGGATGTTTCCTGATTGCTCTCTCTCTCTCTCTCTCACTCACACACACACACACACACACACACACACACACACAGGTCCTTTCCTTCCAAAGCAAACGATGCTTTGGCAGCCTGGCATATTTTGCTCTTTCACAGTCAGCGATGGGAGCCTATAGACCAACACAACTCCTGGTGCTGAGTAAGGATTGGAGGAGGGGGGCTGATGTTGTGAATGCTAAGGGTGTGTGTGTGTGTGTGTGTGTGACTTGGAGGCTGATTGAGAGAGAGCGACTGGGGATCCTGACTGCCTCAATCAGATCAATGGTTCACTCAGGAGGCGAGAGAGGCAACTAGGCAGGCAGACAGAGGCAGAAGCTGAGCGCGAGTGAAAGTGCGAGTGCCGCTGACTCAGGCTTCTGGCCTTTGCTGAGGGCACCATTGACTTTCTAATGAAGCCCCTCCTACGACTCGAGCACTTCCCCAGCTGTTTTTACAGGGAAATCATTTTGTATAATTTCTCTCCGGAAGATTCTATTTCACTTCCCACCAGTCTGCCGGGCATTGGCGATATTGCTGTGCAGAGAGGACCTTGACTGCTGGTAGCAAATCTCGGGTGTTGATTTTCTTTTTTTTTTTCTTTTTTTGCATGGGTTCGAGCATAGTTATACTCACTTTGCCACTGAGTACATGTGGAAAAAAGCAGACACACACACACACACACACACAAGTACACTAGTCACCCCGGGTGCCCACCGGCCTTGGCTGACGTGTCAGTGACTGACAGGCAGCGGATTGGCACCAAACATGGCCAACAGGTTTTTCCAGGGAAAGCTATTTCCAGGAGGGGGGGTATAGAGAGAGACAGAGAACATAGACTGTATGTATGTATACGAGAAAGAGAGAGAGAGAGAGAGATGTGTGACCACTTGAGGGTCTTGAGGAAATCAGACCAGTGTCCGTCATAATTGGGCAGGTTCAGTGTGTGACCACACAGCCACAGGCCAGTGTTTCACACACACACACACACACAAATGTGTGCACGTGTTAAATTGGCTGCAAACACGCTGGCAGAGGTATGTCAAAATCATATCAGCTTTGCATACTGATACACAGATTTGGACCCCAGGTAGCTGTTGTTAAGGGCCAGGCATGTACAGGCTTGGATCCCAGGTAGCCATTGTTGAGGACCTGAGAAATATAGTAAAGGCTTGGATCCCAGGTAGCCATTGGGGGCCTGTCACGTAAAGGTACAGTAGATGACAGGTAGCCATTTTCACTATTACCGTAGATGTCAAACTGCACAAGTAGTAATTTTTGAGAGCCTGTCACTAACAGACGTGACAACGCCAGCCCATTTCAAATACACTATTGGTGTGCGTTTACATAAAGACCTACTAAAGCTGTAAAATGGCTTTTGATGACCAAAAATATAACTCAAAAACAACTCATGTCACTCAAATCGCTCATGATATTGACATTTCATTCACATGCGAGACGTATGATTTGCATACCGTTTAGCATTTTTTTTGTATTCCTTTTTGGTAACACTTTACCATAAATCATCATATGTCCTCATTAGCTTTACGGTATGGGTACATGAATTATCATTAATTCATGCATAACTTATGCATGAATTCATCTCTGAACATCTCATGAATCATTAGGAATTAACATTAATTAATTGACTGTCATTAATGACCTCATGCATGAAAAATACATCATCTTAAGCATTAAGTATGGTTGGTACATCATCATGAACCTTGGTTAATAACGCATGATCATGATGTCTTTTTGTTTGACTGAATTTTGGACATTGCGGTTCATGGAAAAAAGTTTGGATAATTGTACATGAATTATCATGAATTCATTCTTACAGAATGTTATGAATTAACGTAGGTTCATGCATGAATTCATGCATTACTTCATCCCTGAAAATCTCATGAGTACATGTTCATGAATTAACATGAATTCATTGTCTGTCATAGTGACTTCAGGTTTCAACAACACATCCTCTTAACCATTAGTTACAGTGGGTACATCATTATGAATAATAACCATTTAAGCATGATCATGGTGACTTGGTTTGTGAAATGTGTTCATCACAATTTGTGGTGATTCAACTCTTCATAAATTAATTAAACTTTCAGGTAGGGCTGGAAAATTTATTGCATTTGCAATATAATCGCAATTTTGAGAATTGTGATTTCAAAATCGCAGAGGCGCGCAATTTTTTGTAACTGCATAGACTTAATGCATACACACTTAATGCACTATGTTAAACACTGTACACGTGCAGTGTATTGTATTGTGGTGTAGCTGGCCCTCCCTCTCCCTACCAACATGCATAATGACACCCC
>JAGFZM010000164.1:99531-127266 GCA_017657215.1 Limnothrissa miodon | reverse complement strand
TCTCACTCACTCATGGTGAGGCCATGTGTGTGCGGCTCATTGTAGTGTTCTCGCACTCTAGTCTGTGTCTGAGTGCTCTCTCTGGATGATTGCTGGATAACATCCGTGCAATGAGACCAGCCTGGGTGGACCCTATGAACGCTTTGTGCATTATCGACACAAAAGCATGTTTATTCTATTTAATTGTTTATTTTTCCTTTATTTTTTAAAAAAAGTAACATCACAATGCGCAAGCATAGCAGTTGAGTTGCCAATAATTCATATTAATTGAGTTGCTGTTAATTAATGGCATTAATATAATTTATAGACCAACCTAAAACCAGAGGAGACCTTTACAGTAACTTATTTAATGTATCAAAACACAAAATAAGGGGGTGCTGTGGCTCAGTGAGCTAAGGCGTCGTGCCATGAATCCGGCGACCCGGGTTCGAGTCCGACCCGAGGTCCTTTGCCGATCCTACCCTATATCTCCCACTTACTTCCTGTCAATCTCCACTGTCCTATCGAAATAAAGGCAAAAAAATAAAACATGACAGCTAACTGGCTCTGTTATTGTACTAGTGAGCTTTCAGATAGCAGATTGTGTTCCCTAGTTCAACCATTGCCTACAGTGGTTGTTATAGTTACCATTCAAATAGCATTGACAAAGAATGTGATGTGATTTACGTCATAGGTGTGCCTTTATCAGAGAATATTGACACATGGCAACCAATCAGAAGTTTCAACAGTGATTATTATTCACCAGTGATTACTATTTTGTAGAAAATTGTAGAAATGAAACTCTTTTGATTCACACACACACAGACACACAAACACAGGTGGTGGTGTCAGCATGCCATCACACCTCAGTCGTATGGAAAATATGAATGACAGGTTGTATGATTTGTTAGCAGCAGCAGTTAGCGCATCCACCTTTCCACGCACACATACACACACACACACAAGCGCACACATACATGTACATGCACTCTCTCTCTCTCTCTCTCTCTCGCACACACACACACACTCACACAATCACACACAGCCATTACCTGTCAGGGCCAACTGTGGGGGAATCTCACTGTCAGGCTCCTGCTGTTCTGAAATCTGTTCTGAGCTTCTCAACTCATAACCACTGAATGTGGGGCTGAGTGCAGATGTGCTCCAAGTCACCATTCCGAAAGACACCTCAACACTGCTCAGAATTCAAGTCACAACGCTGAATGTGGAGCAGAGTGCAACTCACCTATCAAGGTGATGACTTATGTTTCTCTTAAAGTGCTACTTCAAGGTTGACAACTTCTGTGGATAAATAGGTACATAAAGCACTCAATATATGTATTTAAATTTTGAAATGTCTGTAAATTTGTTGAAAACGTTTTTGGTGATACCGGAGTTTTTCATTCGAATTCGGTGATGGCGTAAAGTTGGGTATACTTGGAGGAATGTGGCACTAAAACAGTGGCAAGCAACTGTGATGGGGAAGAGGTTTCAAGAACGTCCAACATCTCATATTGGCCCACAGCCATACAACTTTTTTAAACAGTCCGACATGAGTGTCTAAATGAGGAATTGGTAAGAATTGGTGGCCGTCAAAGCCAGTTAAATGCGTGGACAGATGAGAACGAGTGGAGAGTTGCGACAAGCATTGAAGGTAGCCTATAGCTCCAAAATGTTCACTTATTACCCAAATGTTGCAAATGTTTTGCTAACAATTGTCTGCTGAGTAAACTGGTGTAATGGGTTAAAGGTCTCCTTCCAAAGTAAACCGTTTAAGACTTGATGTTTTTACATTACCATAGGTCAGCCCAAGTTGTACTTCCATGCTCAACATCAAAATGCTCTCCTACCCCTGTAGTCTGTATTCGCTTGTGATAGAAAACTGCCGGGAAAAACGAGCGAATCAGAAAAGCTGTACAAATGTACGTCAATTTGAACATTAGCTATGCAGTTAACCCGCCCTCAAGAAAACGTTAGGCTGCCTGCAGACAGACCCACTAGAGGGAGCGTCACAGTGTTGTTAGCCAATCAGAGGCGATATATTTGCATATCATTAATATTCATAAGAATCCTCTCAATCTATCCCTGCTCTCATTTTCACCTAACTAATATAGCATGAAACAAGACAACCACAGCATCTTTTATCTCGAAACCAACTCTCATGACATTATTTTAGACAAGAGACCACCACAAAATTAATGAAAATACGATGGAATGAGACCTTTAAATATTCCACTTGCCATTAGTTATAAGGAAGCTGATTTATTTGTTCAGTGTAGGCTACGTCCACTACTGAGTAGGGAAGATATTTTCTCTGATATGAACCAGTCTACAGTAGGCTGTGGTAAATTGAAGTAGCCTACAAAGCTCCACCCAAATTGTTGAATAACTATTGTTATTACAAAGTTATTCATTTTACAAAGAGTTGTGTTCAAGTGGAGTGTTCGAGTGTTTATCATTTGCTGTTGGTATGATGTTTATATCCGTGACGAGTGGTGTTGTGGTGCCACCATAGTACGCAGACACTGCTCATCACTGGCGGAGTTCATGATGGTGAAGTGTCGGCCTTTCTACTTGCTAGGGAGATAAGTTCCTAGCCTTGCCGAGGGAGATAAGATGACTGTCGACTGGCAGTCCCGGCACCTCGCCCAAGGCAATCAAGACTCTTCTCATGTGTCGTCCCACGCTGGTGGAATGACCTACCAAAAACAATCAGAACAGGGTCATCTCTGGAGCCCTTCAAAAAGCTCTTAAAGACCCAGCTATTCAGAGAACATCTTCTATCCTAGCACTGAACCGCACTGATGCACTACTCCTGTCCTAACACTTAATTGAACTGATGCACTATTCCCTAGCACTATGCTCTTTAAGGTTTCTTCTACGTAGCTTGTGTTATCCTCTTTTTGTAAGTCGCTTTGGATAAAAGCGTCTGCTAAATGCATAAATATAAATGTAAGTTCGATCCTGTTGGTTGCAATGTACCTCCATCTAGCAACAACAGCGATAGAAATGCGGCGCTGAACGAACTGTATAAGGCCATCAGTGAGCAACAAACAGCACACCCAGACGGTTTCATCATCCTCGCTGGAGATTTCACCCATGATGATCTTAAAACTGTTCTCCCAAAGTTTCATCAGCATGTACATTTTCCAACACGGGGAGACAATATATTATTGGACACACAGGGAAAAGGAGCATACAAAGCCCCCCCCCCCTCCCCCACATCGGCACCTCTGATCACCTCACTGTTATACTAATGCCAGCATACAGACAGAGTGTGAAAGTCACCAAGCCTGTTATGAAAGAGGTAAGGGTGTGGCCACAGGAGGCCACCTCTGCTCTCCAAGACTGCTTTGGGTCAACGGATTGGGAAATATTCAAGGGAGCAACCACCTACAATAACATCATAGACATCGAGGAGTACACAGTGTGACACACTGTGAGCTCATACATCATCAAATGCATTAATCACAATAACTCATCTGCAAACTGGACAAACTGGGCCTCGGCACCTCCCTCTGCAACTGGCTGCTGGATTTCCTTAGCCAGAGGCCTTAAGTGGTGCGTGTGGGCAACAATGTCTCAAACAGCATCACCCTGAGCACGGGGGCTCCACAAGGCTGTGTGCTCAGTCCGCTGCTCTTCACCCTGCTGACACATGACTTCACACCAACCTACAGCTCCAACCACCTTGAGAAGTTTGCGGCTCATCACCAAGGGCGACAAGACCCACTACAGGAAAGAGGTTGAGCTCCTGACCACGTGGTGCAGAGACAACAACCTCCTGCTAAATGTTAGCAAGACCAAGGAGGTTATTGTCAACTTCCAGAGAGGCCACACCTGTCACCACCCGCTGACCATCGAAGGCGCTGCGGTAGAGAGGGTGAGCAGCACCAAGTTCATGGGGTTGCACATCAGTGAGGACCTCTCCTGGACTACCAACACCACATCACTGGCCAAGAAAGCACAACAGCGCGCCTCTACTTCCTGAGCAAACTCAAGCGGGCAAGTGCCCCACCACACGTCCTCACCACATTCTACAGAGGAACCATTGAAAGCATCCTTTCCAGCTGCATCACTGTGTGGGGCGGTAGCTGCACTGACTACAACAGAAAAGCTCTACAATTCATTGTGAGAACAGCTGAGAGGATAGTTGGTGGACCACTCCCCTCCCTGCAAGACATCTACACCACCTGCCTCACCCGCAAAGCCATCACAGTTGTCAACGATGCAACCCACCCCGCACACTGTCTGTTCAGCCTCTTGCCTTCTGGAGAGAGATACAGAAGTCTCCGCTCCCACACCACCAACTCTCTCCCCTCCCTGCTCCCAGCCAGCAGAACCACCAGACTGGCTGGAGTATAGGAAGACAGATTGAACTTTTGTCATTTGAAATGTCATTTGACATTTATGAATCCTGTTGTTATTAGGTACATATGTTTATATTCTCTTATTTTAAAAGAAACCATTACCAGTCTGTGGTAGCTACTTTTCACACTTTGGAACTAACGTTATCCACGAAGCTGTGAGATTACTAATAAATGGCTTGGAGCCAAAAGGAGTAATGACTGCATGTGTTAATTACCCAACGCAAAAGGGAAATAATGCAACCGTTCAACTGGCAATGTTTTCACAATGTAATTTTGATGAATTTTGGTAACTAAGTACTTCTACGTTTTGATGGTAGCCTAGCTGTAAAATCTTAGCCGAGTCGTGAGACTGTACAGTATGCTTATGCATTGCAAACGTTGACCCCGCAGAGGTTGGCAATGTTTTCAAAATTTGTTATCAGCGTGATATTGATAACTACGTTTCGTGATTGATTGTCATAAACACCGCTATATGTGGATAGATATTTAGATGTAAAGATATGTACAGTACCTATTGTCTGTGCTATATAACTGTGAAACTTCCCTTGTCACTTGTCTAGAACTCATTAGTTTCAATGATTGAGGTGGCCAGCTTTGGTCTGTCTATACCCAACGTAACGTAATGGAACATTAGGAAATGGGAAATTAGAATCATCAGAAATTGCAGTTAAAAAACACCCACTTTTTCATGAAAAATACAGTTTTGTGATACCCATCATCATTTAAAACAATGGATAACTGTTTAAATGTTTATTACCAAGTAATAGTAACACAGCAGGTAAAATGCATCAGATGGATAAAGTACATTATAGTAATGCTTGCCAAGATGCATCAGATACAGTCCGTGCTGATGAAAAGAAAAACTAAATAAAATGTCCTACTAGTAAAATGTTTTTAAATGTATATGTCAGGCAATTCGTTCAGGATTGGCCTTCATTTGCTCTTCTGCCTACCTATATCACAACCATCTCCCATCTGTGTCATCTCTTCCTCCCACTGCCTGTCACCAACTCTTTCTAAAATTACTGTGATCAACTTCATAGGAGACCCATCTTACAGTAAAATGGCACCAACTTACTTGGTCTCTCCTAATTTTACCTCTATGATCTCAGTCCTTGACTTAATCAGCATGTCAGGCTGCTACTACACTCACACACTGTCCAACCAGAACTTTTGACAACCACTTATGGCTTGATAATGATGAGTGACTATATCTTGGTATTACAGTCTAAGCTAACACCATGGACCAATCGCTGTCATAGCAACTATTTAGTTTTTGTCTGCATGATCCTAAGCTGTTGGGTTAGCTTCTGAATCAGTTTTTTTTCCCCTCATATATCCCCCTTGCTGTGAAGCGCCATAAGGCAATACTGGCATTGTATCCATACAACTAAAATGAATTGAAAACTGTAATGATATACTCAGTCTCTTCACTCTATCCCAGAAATGCTTTGTGATTGGTGAAATCACATGCAGGCTTTGTTCTAATTTGTTCTAATTTCATACAAAGAAGATCCCAGTAGTGGAATATGTTTATGCAGGGGTGGAGTGGTGCGATGTGTGGAGGAACATTTGTGCATGTGTGAGCGAGCAGTAAAAAAATAATGTTTTGAGCAAGCACACAAATGATATTCTGAGGAAAAACTATAGCACAAAAACCTTCTGTACTCCACAAATGTACATGTTTCCTTAGATCAATATGTATGTGCAATAATGACCCCATGTCTTTCAGTTTCAATTGACAAACTCACATAAATTGTTCTTCTCGTTCAACTTCACCAGCATGCTTGTTTGAACACAAACTGTAGAGACCGTTATATTTGTGCCACAATTCTCAACCAGGAAATTCAAAGAGATATATTCTTATTGGCTGCTGGAAGGGCGGGAAGAAGGATGCTATAGGCATTCCGCCGGCATTGTCCCCCCCCACCCCCACAGCTATCCAAATTGTGGGCTGGTGCCTGAGCGCTGAGATCTAAAACACAAACACACAGAGTGACAGACAGAACCACAGACATGCATGACCACCAATAACCCCCCCACCCCTCCCCACACATGCAGAAACACTTGTGTGTTTAAATCAGTTCTGCTCTGCTGCATTTGTTTGGTAATCCTATCTGATGGGGAGTGCAGTAGAGTGCTGCAAGCACACACACATGCACCATGCACACACACACACAGTGCTGCATGAAGTCAGAGTGTTTCAGATCAGCTTTGATAAATGTATGCTAATGAGTGCTGAATACAGAATGAAAATTAGGAGGCTCTGCAGCAACAATCACAGTGAACAGGCTCCAATCTCCACACACACTTTACTCACAACTACTGTACTTAGTACCACAACCAAAAACTGATCGCTATGAATAAAACATGAAAGAAACCTTTTCACTAGTCTGCTGGTTATTTTGCATTGTTATTAAATCCGACTTAATTCATTTTCGAGTTGCTCGGTACTTTGAAAGGGTTGACTGAGCAGGCATATTTTCTCCAACAATTACCGCCTTGTGAATGTCAACTTAGGTCTATCCTTTTTGTTCTTTGTATTCAGTGTGTGTGTGTGTGTGTGTGTGTGTTCCAAGCATGTCATATCAGAATGAATATAACATAAGGAACACCAATTCTCTAGTGTGTGTCCTGTTCTGTTAGTTTATTATTAAATTGAACATTCTTTTTTTTTTACTACATTGAAAACATCACTAAATAAACAATTATTTCTAGCCAGAGTAACCAAGCAGAAATAAGTCCCTGTAGTTTGAGTTGAGAAATATCAACCAGAGTCTGCATGCCTTAGTCCTTAGTTAAATAATGGGTTAGTGAAAACATTGAAAGGTAAATCATGTTTCGATTACAAATTCACATGCTATTTGTGCCATGGATAAACCATGGTCATGACCAATGTTTACTGAGTGATGGATGTTGGGGTCAGGGGTATGACTTACAATGGACTAATAAATTAAGGCTAGATGCAATGCATTTATGTTAGGCTAACCTTTTCCAACACAGTATTTTGTTTTATTCAACTATTGCTATAACTATTGTTCATTCTATTTTATTCTTTTTTCTTTTTTTGTTCTGCATGTCTGTATGTGTGTGCACTCACAAGCATATCAAATGTATGTACATGTGTGTGTATATGTGCACGCATGCATGCATGCGTGTGTGTGTGTGAGCAAGACTACTGCTCTACCCTGCTGTAAAGCACATGTGCCTGCGAGTGGCCACTCGGCTTGTGCTGCATGCGGTGGCTGTGCTGTTTGCTGTGGTCTTAATCACAGCGGGGCGAAATCAAATAAATAAGTCCCCGGCGTGAAATAAACAGGATTAGCTGTGAATCAGGGGAAGTGCCCCCTGTTAAGTGGATCAGCTCAGTAAACTGGATGCCATCTCCATGCAGGCTGCACTCCTCTGCAGGCAGCTTGCAGGCAGCCAGAGAGAGGAGGAGAGGAGGGGAGAGTAGAACTGAGAAGGCAGAGAAAATCAATAAGAGGGTAATACGTTCTGGGAGCACTTCTCTCTTTCTCTCTTCTCTTCTTCTCGTCTCCTCACCTCTTCCCTCGCCACCTCTCCTGTCTCGTGCCCCTCCTCCTCTCTCCTTCTCTCACCCAGTTTTCCGTCCCCCTCGGCTAAGCAGGGCCTGTGCCGAAGCAGCTGGTAAAGGCCACTTCTCCCTTCCCTCATCTTTAATACAACATAAAACAGCAGCACCAGTGGAAGCGCTACAGTAGCATGAGCAGGGTAGCATGAGCAGGGGGGTGAGGGGGGGGTGGTGGTGGGGGGGGGGGGGGGGAGAGGAGAGGATCTAATGATGAACTAGAGGGAAAGTCCTCCTCCTCTTGCTCCTCTTCTTCCTCTTCTCCGCCACAGTCCATCTCAATATTTCACATTTATTTCCACTGCTGTTCATTTTAGCTCCACACATCTCACTGGTAATCAATTCAGCGCCCCTCAGCTTTGCTCCTATTCAGTTTCAGTTATTTCCTATTTAACCTCTATTCATTTTCTGTTCCCTTATTTCTGTCTCACTGTGTGTTCAAAATTATTTATATTTGCGAGTGATTTTTTTTTTTAATTTCCTCATGCTTCATGGCCTATAACTTTAACTATTATTGCTAATGTTGTTAGCAATAACTAGCCAACTAGACCCCCTCCTCCATTTACATCTCACCCTCGTGCTTACTGGTGTATGAATAGAGCCTTTAAAGTGCATTATCTGGGTACTTGCAATGCATTCCATTCTGCATGTGTGAAATCACTTACTCCCTCAAATGAAGCATTCAAGGCACTGAAGTGCGTGATTTGAAACATACTGTTTTTCTCCCTCACTCTAGAGTGAACTGTCAATGTTTTATTAAAGTACCGGTATGTAAAAATTGGCCCTTTTTAATCTTGATGGCCAATACGTTCCAAAGAACCCTCAGAATCACCCAATTCTCATTTAAAGTTTGTGCATGTCAATGAATGTGTGTGTTTGTGTGTGCAAGTCCATTCATCTGTTCATGTGTGTGTTTGTGTGTGTGTGTGAGTGTGTGTGTGGTGTGTGTGTGTGTGTGTCCATGAATGTGTGTGTGGGGGGGTGTGCATGTCCATGTACTGTATGTGTGTATTTGTGTATGTGTGTATGTGTGTGTAAAGTCTTCATGGTATTTGATTGTAATAATGATTTATTGCTGGGTAGAAGAGTTTGTGATCCATATGATTGACATCACACAGATGAAGACTATAAAATACTTCACTAACCTCTGATTGTTGTCTCAGTAGATCTGCTTTGACATTCACACCTTTTTGGACAATTACGATTCATTTATTCGGTTACCTTGTGAGTAAATCACTAGTTTCCACCCAAATGCTCTGACCACAAGTCTCCTCCTACTGCAGTTTCTTCTTTGTGTTAATTATAACACTTTGTAATTTGATTTTAACACTAGGGTGGCTAACTCTTTGATTTGATTTTGAACCCTAGGGTTGACAACTTTTTTATCTAATTTTAATATTAGTGTTTTCAGCTCTTTCATTTCATTTGATTTTGAACACTGTCATAGACGTACTGTATGGGCTAAGGTTAACAACTTTTTTTAGTTTTAACCCTGGGGTTCCAGCTTTCTGATTTGGCATTTAACCTTGTACAGATCTTCACTAGTTGTTTAATCTGTAATTTTAAAGTTAGAGAATATTTTCAATGGCAAAATAAGGAACAAACTGCACTCTGACTGTATTCAATAAAACACATAAATCTGTATTTTACGGAGCAGTTGGCAACCTTGGATAACACTGATGTACTTCTTTGATGCTAGTCGTGTTAGCGTATTTTTGATGGCAATCCTCATCACAGCATCGGTGCGTAATTTGATCACCTGGTGGATGTTGGGCATCAAAGGAGATGAGATGGAGATAAACGTGTCATCGTTGACGGATGCAAATCTGCTCCTTCATCTTCCCCACCTATTAGAGAATTGAGCGGGTGGCATGCTGGGGTAGGCTCAAGATCAATTATGATTGGAGCACTTTGATTCATCTGCTTCTCACAAGGAGAGACCAGGGACGGCGATTAAAGGACTGCTGAAAATGACATTACTGACAATACGGAGAACAGCTTCTCTAAAATAACCCACAGCTTGTTGCGGGTACAAAGCAAAAAGTTCCCCGATCCCAACACCTTCCCTAAGTGATAAGCCCTGAGCCCTCAAAGATCATCCAATCAGGGAGCCAATTCTTGCCCCATATGTCTTTGAGGGGTTAGGGGTTATTGGGGGAGCACTGGTATTCCGCCATTTACTCTGTTCTTATTGCCTTCATTTCAGGCCATGGTCCTATAGTCAGTCCCATCTTTTGGCTCTGTGTTACCAGAGCACTGTGCATTACCACAGCCCAAGGTTTCTCTTCTTCTCCAGATGATGTATTACCCTCTCTGATTTACACGGGTCCCTGTGATATCTGGCAGAATCTTCCAGAGAAGGACCATTCCTCTCTGTTTCTGTTGTTAGACTCTTTTCTTTCTCGACTAACAGGAGGATTCTTCCCTTCAGGTTACTCAGAAGTTTGTAACTCTCTTGGGTGACTCCTGAGAGTTTTCCACTTTCAGATTAGAGTACATGTATCTTTCTACGCCTCTGTCTATCTGTCTGTTTATACGTCTATCTGTAAATAGACCTGTCTGTCACCTGTGGATGGATCTGTCTGTCTGTCTTTCCACTATCTGTCTGTCTGTCTTGTCAATATTACATGTCTTCATAGGGAAAAAGTCACCCTCCTAAATTGGGATAGATCTGTCTGACTTTAGACACACACACAGAGAGAGAGAGAGAGAGAGAGAGAGAGAGAGAAATGGAAAAAGAGAGAAGGTGGGGTTTGTAAGAGAGAAAGAGGAGGGGACTGTGGATTCCAGTGAGTGAGAGCACTACTGCTGCCTAGGCACCTTCTGAAATCAAGCAAGCAAGGAATAACATCTGGCAAGGTCATGGTGCATGTAATATGCGCTCAGCACCCACTCAGTAAAAGACAGAAGAGTAGGATGGAGAGATAGAGAAGAAGGGTGGGAGGGGAGCAAAGAAAAAAAATGTATGGGGGAAAGAGACTGAGAGAGAAAGAAAGGATGAAGGAGGCAAGAAAGCAAGAGAGGGAAAGAGTTCTTTTAAAGATATAAAACATTAGAAGGAAAAAGAGACTAAAAGAGAAAGCAAGAGAGAGAGAGGCAGAGAATACAAGAGAAAGAGAGAGAGACCTGGACAAGAGAGATGAAATGAACCACATTAACGCAATTGCTATTGTTAATATTTATGGAGGGTTTTCTCTGCAGTGTAGTCTGAATGTTATCCAAGTCACTTTAGATGAAAGTGTCTATCAGACACCTACAACAGAAGAGCCAAACAGAAGAGAGGAAGAAAGTGCTGAGTTGCAGAGGAAGGTGGACAAAGTAGCATGCAGGTGTATCACAGGTATCACAGGGAAAAAAAATAGAAAGCAGCTGGAGAAAAAAGCATGAGTTTCAGAGGACATGTGTAAGAATGAGTGCAAGAACAGACAGAAAGAAAAGGTGAGAGAGGGAGAGACAGAGATTTGGGCTAAAGTGGGAGAAGAAGGAAGAGCTGTTGGGCTGAAAATTAGATGTAGGAAATGAAAATTTGAAGCAGCCCTGTGTTTTTAAGTAAGTACTTAGGGCCCGTGTTGAGATAGCTCTGTCAGGCCTAACCAGCTTGAGGAGTGGATAAAATGCACTTGTGTGTTTCCTCAGTGCTGAATAAAAGATCACAGACCTGGCATTAAAAAAACACTGCTCAGGGACTAACAATCCACACAACATGGAGGTGGATGAGAGAGAGAGAGAGAGGGAGAGAGAGAGAGAGTTGCAGGTTGTTTGTGTGGGCAGCTTGCATTTCAAGGTCACAACGCATTACATTATGTGAAGATGACTTGCACTGTGCCGATATACATTTTTATCATTACTATTCTCCTAATTGCTGTGCATTGAGGAGAAACATTCATGGAATGAGTAGGCAAAGATAACATAGTAAGGGTTGGAGAGGGTGCAGGAGAGGGAGAGAGAGGGAGAGATGAACCTTAGTGTCAGTGAGTTTGCAGTAGAGTACAGGATACTCGCATAAAGATTTATAATTCCGTAGCTACATGGTTTGCACACTGATTTGACTTGGCTACGTGTAGATCGGCGCACAGTCTGTGAATCTCGAAGTCAGTCAAGCTTGAACTGAGGGCTGCGTTTGACTGGGTTGTTCTTGACTGTCCGAGATGAAGATCCCAACACTGGACTGGATCGTGTCTGATTGTAATTGTTTCTTGATCGTCTCATCCATCAGCATTACCATCAGCGAGTACCCGTTGACTGTGATGAAAGGGGTATCAGGGAAGGAAGTGAAGGGGAGAGGTGTGATGACACAAGTGGCTGGTAGTGTCCATGCCATGTTAGGGATTCCCACAGGGTTTGAATTAGTCACTTCCCCAGAACTCTCCTCACTCATGTCCTCATACCTGTAATCCAAACAAAGACAAGGCTGAAAACACACTTAAAAAGGGGGGGGGGGGCTGCTGCTGAGAGGCTGCAGGCAACTGGCTGAATGCTGAGAGGTAGACAGAAAGAAAGAGAGAGAGGGAGAGAAGTACATGTAGGCCATTGGCCATCACCCTGTCAAGAGTAATTCCACAATAATGACTGCCTCTCTAATGCCTAAACACACGTACACACACACACACACATTCTATGATAACACAGAGAAGTAGCCTAACTGCCCGTGGATGTGAAATGGTGTAGAAGTGAGCAATGGGCCAGGAGAGGCCGTTAGAGGGAGTTATGGGGTTTTTACTGTGGCTAGTGGGAGTGGTTTGGCACAACGCACAGAGCAACAATCCAGAACTTTCTGTTTTAGAATGAGCATAAGGATGCTATGGTAACCATCCTAAGGTGGTGCTAATGGTGGGTAAGGGATGTGGATGGTTGGGTATAGGCCTACAGAGAGAGAGAGAGACATAGAGAGAATACAGAAAAAAGTGGTAGAGAGACTGAGATGAAAGCGATAGATGAAGAAACATAGATTCTAAGATGTAGAAGGGAGGATGGAGGCATGCACAAGACAGAATAAAGAAAGATGTCTAAAAAAGGCAAAGAGAACAAAAAAAAGCACCTCGGGAAGTGCCATTGACTTTCCCCTTGCTGAATGTGGATCTCATGTGAAGTGCTGGGGCACAGCATGAGCACACCCAACTGGTGTGCGCATACGGCTCGCACCGCTCTGCATGACTGACACAGCTCCACACAGGGCCCTCGTTCCTCATTGCACCTCCCTGACAGCGCTCCATCCCCCCTAGGGAACCAGCCCTGCCGGAGTCCCCCCTGACCGACCGCACGCTTGACCTATCGGCTGACGGCGTATTGGTGCTGACATGGTGACGTGCTAAATGCTGTCCTACCTGCTGCAGGTTGTATTCAGCCAGATTCTCTGTCTGTTGTGACAACTGTGGAAGGGTTGTCTGGTTACAGTCTACACACTGAAGCATGTGTATATAGATCTATTTCGACCTCTCTCTGGTCTCGAGACCTGAATATCTACAAAGTCACATGACTGACCGGAGGCAGGTCCACCGTATATAGTGCATCCGTGAACCTGGCTCATCCTCTTGCCTTTCACGCCTCGTTCTTTGAGACCGCTGAAAGGGTGATATTGCTTCTTTTGGGAAAAACTTAATCCGACACGTTAACGTGCAGGTGCCTGGTGCCCCTGAGGGTTGGTAAGTGTTTTTCAGTGTGACCAGTCTTTCAGCACGACTATTTCTAACTGTGCTTGTTTAACTGCAGGTAGGCCTACGGTCTGAACGTTCCGTAGCCTGATTGCGACTGCATTATTTTCGTTGATTCCGAATAAGAGAACACTAAGATAAGTATATCTTTTTTTCTCGCTGTCCGCGAGGGCAGGTTGTCTTTATTGCGTGTATGGATGGTAGTTTCAGTTCTCATTAAGTTTGATTTGGACCATTGTGCAAGCAAGAGAGGATGCATTTCTGTTCTTATTTCTCTAAATATGTTATTTATCATAAGGCTGCTTATGTCTGTATTTTGCTAGCTTGAATAAGAGTAAACAGACGTTTTTACCAACTAACACCTGTGCGCAGGACAGTTGCGGTTCATTGTGTTACCAACGCAGAGGGAATTGTAACCTACCAACACGCGGTGACGTTACAAAGGTCTGTTTATGTTCTGCTTGGTGTGTACTAGCTACATTGATTGTTATATCTAACCCAAACAAGCTTAGATAAGCCAGATAAGTTTATTTTCTGGCAGATAGTCCGGTTGTACGTTATTGATTGTAGGGATGGGACGAAATATCGTTTGACAAAATACCGCGATACAAAAAGTGATGATACACATCGAGGTTGAAAAAAATGGATCGCAAAATAAAGTTCGCACTGCTGCATGATTTGTGTAGTATATAAATAATTTAGTGTATTATATGTGTGTGTATGTATATGGTGCAGACATACAGTCTATGGTGGCAGGTTGGCTGCAACATTTGATGATCAAGCAGGGTAAAACTAAATGAAAAACAATATATGCGGAACTGTGTGGTGCGCCGTCACGTCAAGTCACAGCGCATGTTGCAACAACTCCTACTTTTCTTGTCAATTTGATTTTACTACTGACATTTCAATGCTAGAATCAAAATTAATTAATAACAACTAATAACATTTTTGAACCTTATTTTATCGTCAATTTACAAGATGTTGTAACAAGGCCTGCTGGGAAATTTGTCTGTCCAATCATAACATTTTTTTGTAATTTCTGATCTTCTACACGTTAACCTAGTAAATGTAAACGGTAACGGCCTCTTTGGAAAGTCAGCATAAATGTACAAGAAGTAGTACAAAAGTGGCGCTCAAAAACGTAAGCAGAAGAAAGAATTGGATGTAAGGAATTCAACATTAGCAAAATTAGACGTATTTTTAAAGCCGTCGTCAAGTTCCGATTCAGTGATTGACATCATCCAGCACTCAGACTTGGATGCTAATGCTACCACCACACCACAATGCTATCACCACAATAGTCAACGAGTTTGCTGAGCAGAAGGCACGCAAAGTTCACTTCGACGGGTGAGTGCAAGGGTCTTTTCTCGCTAATTACGGCAACTGATCGGCTTATCAGGTTATGGTTAAATGGCCGCTGTGCCATCATTTATGTGTCTGTTTGCTCTTTGATGAGGCCACTGTTGTGCTGCCTGAAAAGAAACGTGGTGTGTTTGAATGCGTTCTGATTTTCATCGTAGGCTGTGTGCAGGTTATGCAAATAGTCGCTGTCCATGATCGTGTGTGCGTTCTTCTTTCCCTCTGTGGTCGGTCAGTGTGTGTGTTGCTGTACATGCTGGTTGTCACTGTGCATGTTGTAATGTTGTAATATTGTGTAGGCCTATCCTTTTTGTTTTTGGGCCTTGGGCTGTAGTGGTAGGCCCTATGGGAAGTGGTTCTCGCACAGAGATGGGTCGAGATAGCGTGCTACGCCACTGAGGAAAGGCAAGCACATACTGTAGATGCGCCCCGTTTAACCCCGACGAGCTGGACCGCATTGAGAAGAGCCGAAAGCAATCGGCCACAGTGAGGCAGCCTCATCTTGCAAATTAAGAGTAACTATTTGTTGCAACCACACGCGTTCTGGGTATACTTCGCATAACAGAGGAACTGGGCAAAAAAAACAAACAATGGCAAATAAGAAATTATCCTTCCTAAAAATGCACTCTTGTATAGTACATAGTCAGTACAGCAGGTTGGGATCAAATTGATTTGGGTGTCACTTCGCGCTTGAATTCGTTCTCACCCTCGTCATGGCTTCACATTCTCTATGTGTATTCTGTGGGAGTAGCATGGACCCTCGTGATGGTCATCGGGAGTGGCCAGCATGTTTGGGGATGGCTCACCTCCTGAATGATATTGATAACCCATGTCCGGCAGCAGTGGGTTTGCCTTTAGAGGAGAGGGCTTGGGGCTCGGAGAGCAGGCAGGCCAGGAGTTACTCAAACAGCAGAGGGGGCCTCACATGCTCACACTAGCAGGCATGCCAAGAACCCTGATGAACACACACTCAAGCGTAAGTATAGACACATTTCAGTGACATCATAACGTGTTCTTATCTAGTTCTCTATCTAGTTATCAAGCCATTTTGGGGACCGAACACTGGCGTGAACTCTAGTTGCTGACATGGATATTTCTCATTTTGATACCCGAGAACGTCTCAGATATAACATAAAAATTGGAGTTATTGGATGTGATCCGTACGAAGTACCCCCAGAGATTTGGCTACGGCCAACAGGCTTCCAGATTTTTCATTTCATGATATTTATCTACCTTGTTCATAACCCGTCTTCATATACAAGGGAAAGCCTGGAAGCTTATAAAAGCATGGACGCCTATCGATATTTTACGACTGGCTGGGTCATTGACCCGAAAATATGGCATCTTACAGACGAAAAAATATTTCTGCTTAAAGGGAAGGTAAGTCGCGTTCTTGTTATCAACTTAATGTAAACATTTGCTAGTGCAACAAAATTTCTCAAGTAGCCTAGGCTAACAGCTGGCTGTAACCATAGACTCTTTAGGTGGTTGCTGGCTGGGCAACCACAACGTGTGACAAAGTAGCCTGCAAAACATAAAGTTTCCTAACCATTACCAATTATTTAAATGGCAGTTTTAAGTCACAAACCTGAAGATAACCGTTACTTGACCGAATCATGTAAACCCGTTACGCATGTAACTTCAAAAAAACGATCGATCGTTAGTTATTGGATTATTGTGATCATATAAAAGCGCTCACTGTTAGCACAGCAGAGGGAATAAGTAGTATTAGGAAGAATAAGACGAAACTTTGTTTCACCATGGGTTCAAGTGGCGCAACAATTAAAAGATTAAGAAATACATTTGGAACAGGCTACTACTGTAGACTACACTTGGGCTACATTAACCATAACTAGGCTACATTCTAGTGTACCCGTACAAAGTGCATAAGACAACAAGATGGGGCATAACAGAGCAATGATTGTTGTTGGATGGATTCACAGAGGGGTAGAAGGAAAGTTTAGCTGCATAGATCTGGTAAATGCATGTCCGCATTCAGTTCAGTGTGCATTGGCAGGATTGGAGAACAGAGGGATAAGCTATGTAAGAGTGATGTTTGGTCAGTTGAATGAGTCCACCGGAGGATAAAAGTCATCTCGTAGAAACTTAGCCTATGAGCCAGGGGAATTTAAATGACCCTCCCTTGGCAAATGTAATATTTTGAGCAACCCTCCCCTGCTTAATTTCACAAGTCCTCAAAATTACCTTTTAGTCTACATTTCAAGAAACGTTGACTCCTTCACGATATTTCAACATCAGCAACTTCTGCATTCTGATCTTACATATTTCAACGTTGGCAACTTCTGCATTCTGATCTTACACACATCGCAGTGGCTAGCATGGGTACCGTTACACGTTACACCACTGAATACCTTAATCATACAGAGAGAACATTGTTGCATACCTTTATCTTTTGCCTGTTTCTTCTCATCTTCTTTTGTTTTTTTCCTAAATTGGGGACCTGATAGCTTTGGCCTTTTTCTCCATCGCTGTGTTTACACCTAATCGACTATCAACAGATTTCCCATCCGCAGTCACTCACGACAATAAGTCAAGACTAAAGCAATTCACCTCCACATCATAATCGTTTTTATTAGGCCTACCTATTTTTATTAGCAATTTCACATAATTAAATAAATAGAAAGGTGCTACTTATTGGTCTGTGTTTATAATTTTTTCTCTTTTTTTCTAAGAAATATTTTGAATTAAATGTACGTTATTTGTAATAAAGTCAGGTGTCACTGACATAGTTTAGCCCACCTTATTGTCCGCTTCATTTGGGAGAGGTGAACTGTAGCCTATACTCTGCGCCCCCATCCCCTCCCCTCATCCCATCTCGGCTCGCTTCTGTGCGGCTCCTTCAGCAGCAGGCAGGGGCGGCACAGGTTTTTCCCCCTCCAAGTTTGTGTGCCGCCCCCCACGTAATGCCGCCCTGGGCGGCTGCCCCGTTCGCCCATGCCTAAAACCGCCACTGGCTACTGTCGTATGTAAACAGCACTCACTCTCGTTCGAACCACTCAAACCCGGTCCCCAAAATGTCTGCAATTAAAGTTTTTACGAGAATTCTACTTGTGTATTACTTATTATTATTATTATTATTGTTATTATTATTATTATTATTATACTTATTATATTATTAATGTATGAATAAAAACCCTCATAAGTCTAGCAAGAGAAGGACTTTAGGGGACACTCGATCCCAAAGACACGGATCTGATGATCTTCAGTTAAAACTTTTGACTGCCATTCGTGGCCTGTCGGATACACTAACAAACTGGGATGGTCATGGCGAGCCAGTCCCAGCCACATATGCTACCCTTGGTGAAGCAGGGTCTGCTACTCCTCCTATAACAGAGTGTTCAAAGGAGGCCTCTCCTGAACATCTGCCGTCGTATCAGGAGACGAGGAGTCTGCTTGCTGACATCATTTCGCTGTATGTGCAGGACTCTCTTCTAGGAGGGGACCAAGAGGACTCACACAGTGCTCTTTCTTCTGGTCATGCGGAGGGATCAGCTTCAGTGGATGATGGTGAGGAAGTCGGCGGCAAGGACTGTCTACGGTGTTGTCTGCTGCTAAGATTGTGGGTCTCAAAATTCCCACTGATGCCCCAAACACCTCAGAGGGAGTATGGGCTGGCATCTCTCAGCCAAGGCCAACAACCTCACTGCCCGCCACTGAGGACTATTGGCAGATGTTGAGGAGGGCTTGGAGTGCTCCAAGCAGGGCTCCTCAGTATAATGCTGGATGTGGGAAGCTGGCCAAGGCAGCCTGTACATGCCAGTAGAGCCTGGGAGAGTCTTTCATGGGGAGTCTCCGGCCTTCCTGGAGAGGGCTCAGCACTCATTTTGGGCGCGGGAGAATGTCAACAGGACATTTCGACGCCCTGTGTCTAGACCAAGACGCCAGGCATATCCCATATCCCACTCCAACAACAGGCATATCCCACTCCGCCAGTGCGCAGAGTTGTCTGGCAAGGAGCTGCAGACCAGAGTACCAACATTCAGACCTTTGATAGGCCTGCCACAAGTTCATGGCGTGGGCAGCCACTCTCGATTTAAAAGATGCCTACTTCCATGTTCCAATTTGCAAGGACCACTGGAATTTCCTTCGTCACCCGCTAAGAGAAATACTCGAATCTGGTGGTAACAGCAGTGCAAGTGTGGATGAGAGAAGTTGTGTTAACGTCTATGTAGCACAAGAGAAGCAAAAAGATACGTTTCAGAAGTCAATGTTGAATGTGCTCTTGAGATGCTGCATCTATGAGATGCTGCAGGATGTTAGTGCGATTTCATTTTTGTCTCAAATGATAGGTTATGCATCTCTCTTTCATCAGCTTTTTTTGCCCCCTGATGTTTGTTTTAGTACACCGTTTTTACACAATGTAACGTTATTCAGGAGGAAGAAAGCTAGCCAATCAAGGGGACATGCCTACGATTTAAAATCCTGCTACATCTCAAAGAGCACCTTTAACGCGAGTTCTAAACATGTATCAGAATGTTCATGAGAGTTGCATGCACGTACTGTAACATTACACTGCAATGCGTTTATTATATCAGATGAAAAAACTAAATCAAAATATATTGTCATACCAAAGAATAAACTACCCGCCAAAGTGGCTAGTGAGACTAGTTATTACCCGCCACAGCCGAGTGGCTAGTGTGAAGTTATTACCCGCCACAGCCGAATTTTACCCGCATTTGGCGGGTGGGTGGGTGCCAATGTCAAGCCCTGGACAGATGGTGTCTTTCTTAGGTATCCGCCTGAATTCTTGTACAATGAGGGCATACCTCACAGGCTTTTGCGTTAGCTTTTTCTCCTTTGTCCTGATGCTCAGCAAAAGGATCCCTATGATAGACAGCAATTGGTCCCTTGTGTTAGCTAAGAATCATAATAAATCCAAGATATAGTATCTCATTGTTATATGATAGTTGAGCCATAAGTGACAGTCAATAGTTGTTGCTGGATTGTCAGTGCAGCTTGCAAGATGACATAATCGAGGACTGAGATCTTTCACGGAGGCAATATTGACAGATCCAAGTTAGGCATAGCAACTGTGAGAAGAGGTCAATTGTAGAGCCTCTAGGAAGCGGGGTCAGTCTTGACATGGATCTCCCTCTATGTTTTTCACAGTCTTCACAAAAGGGATTGGTGACAGGAGGCCAGACGTGTGGGAGGCAGGGATGACGCTCTGCAGAGATGTTTGTGGCACAGGTTGGCAGAAGAAACGAAGAAGTTAGGCCACAGTTCACACTGATTCACACTCCAGTGATTATGTGTTCCACATGTGCATATATCTGTTCTGTAACATCACTAGGCAATAGCAGCATAACTAAAGTCTGGTGTATGACAATTCAACATTACAGCAGGAATGGTCAGAAGACACCATGTCCCAGACAGGAGGCAACAGCAAAGGCAGTTCTTATGAAAAGAGATGGTTTACCCAACACCAACTTTAACTATGAGGGGAAGTAAATAGAAAGGTTTTAAGTATACATCTGCTAATCAATCAAAAGTAATAGTGGAATATTCTTCTGCTAAATTAAGATAACACATTGAATCCTAAATTATAGCATTTGTGGGAGTAGCTCTGGTGCTGTCAATTGAACTTCTGATTTAATGATGTTCTGGAATAGAATGTACCAGCAGTGCAGTTGCAAATGGACATAAACACCAGGCTTATCCTTCTGGTGGCTCTTCAGTAGAGGGTCCCTAAAGCCAAACCAAAGTATCCCGAGGTCTTCATGTGATCAGATATAGAGAGTCGAGAATGAATTTTAATGAGCCAGTACTTTGCCGGAAATGGTGCTGCTTTAGTTGCCATCTTTAGCTACTTCACGCGAGATATCACGTCACGTGACATTTCAAAATTCCAAACTGTTAGTAAGCTAGGCTGTGCTGATGCATACAACCTCATTTCAATTCCGAAAGAAATAGTGGACCATTTTTTTTTTACTGCGAAAATTGTGAATTTCCAGAGCGTGTTACTCCACACTCGGCAATCGACTCCTCCTTCCCCTAAAGATGGCAGCTAAAGCAACAACATTTCCGGACAGGTACTGGCGTTAAAATTCATTCTAGACTCTCTATCCGACCACATGAAGACCTCGGGATACTTCGGTTTGGCTTTAGGGACCCTTTACTCACTACTACGTAAGTGTAATGTTGTTTGGAACTGTAGAAGAGGTATAAAAATAACGCTTTATAGCGGTGGAAATGATATGCCCGGGTCACTTCCAGGCTAACGAGTTTTGGCTCAAAACGGTAAAATATAACTTTCTCAAAACACATCCGAATGACATGATTTTATATGTCAACTCAACGTGTGTACTCCCAATCATCTGTAAATTGATCTAAAGTGTATTTTACTCCGGATAATCGCTTTAATGCTAAATTTCTCAGAGAGAGAGAGAGAGAAAGAATTTGAATTTCAAAAAAACTTTTATTACAAAACATTTACAAGACATACAAAAGTCAGCTGTTCATCTTAAAGGCTATAATAATTTAGGATTGAGAATAAAATAAATAATAATAAAAAATAAATAACACATACAGTTACAAACATTTAAACTGTACGTACACCTTGCCATCAATGACTGTACACAAAGCACTGTCAAGGCAACATATACTCTCAAAGGTCTCAAGATCGTAAAAACGAAAATCAATTAAAATCCTTCACTTTGCTAAGGTTGCAAAAAACATTAAGAGCTCATGTCCAGAATTATGCTGTATCTTATTTCTCCTGCTAATTTATATGTACACTTGTACCTCTGCTTCTGTACATACTTAAATCCAAAGATAAATACTTCAATTGAGAAAACTTCACTGAAAGAGTGAAACAATCTCCGCAACATTGAAAAAAAAGGCACTCGTGTGCAATGCATAAAGGCGTGAAAAACGTCTCTCTGTTGAAATGAAATGAAATGAAATCTTCTTTTTTTAAAAACACATTGATAAGTTCAGAGGAAACACTAAAACATGGCTCAGGATCATGTTCACTTGGCTGGACTAGATCCCCTATGTACTGATTCAGCATTTCTAAACTATCGTTAGTCAAGTGAGATTGCAATTCAAAGAGGAATTTTTTAACAATGCGAATGGATCTGATGTTAATGTGCTCTGCGACTACTTCAGCATTCCCAAAACCTGGTCCTGCCAAATTCAGGAGGTCTCTCAGAGTGATCACCCCAGCTTTACATGACACCCCACTGAAAGCAGGAAAATGCTTCTCTTGAGTCAGGTCTAAAAGTGAACCATAGATCAGTGGCTCCTGCAAAAGCCAGAAAAGAGAACCTGCATTCTGAGGTCTCCATACCTTAACAAGATTCCATACCTTGAATAAGTTCTGATAAAATACAGGGAGTTTGTTTAACTTCATTAGGGAAGGATTCATCCAGAAGAGGGGCCTGTCCAGAACCACACCTTCAAAAGTTCTCAAGATGGCTCATGCCACAGACTTCCAGCTGGAGTTTACAGGCCCATCCATAAGAGACCTTGTCCACTAGACCTTGTCCACCCTCCTCCTTGGATAAAAACAGCACACCCTGTTGAACCCAGTGCAGGCCATCCCAAAAGAAATCAACTAGAATAGACTGTATTTCAGCTAACACATGTGCCAGAAGATCTATACAGGCAAGTCTTTGCCATAAGGATGATGCCACCAGGTTATTGATTATTAAAACATGCCCCCCTTTTGACCAAAAAACTCCACCTGCCAAGACGACCCTCAACCTTCTCAACAACCCCCTCAAAAACCTTTCCCTTGTCAACAGAGACAAGGCCAAAATCCAAATGTAAAAGTTTTCCTATTTCTAGAACATCTCTGATAAAAGAAATGTTGTCATGTATAAGCCTACCTGGCACACAGTAGGTCTGGTCAGGCACAGTTACTTCACCCAAAACTTCAGCAAGTCTATTAGCCAGAACCTTTGAGAGTAGCCAATATTCTGCACACAGAACAGACACAGGCCTCCATGACCTGATGTCCTTTAAATCTCCCTTCTTTGGTGGAAGCGTAAGCACAGCTCTACGACAACTGAGTGGCAGCCGTCCTCTGGCCAAGCTATCTCTCAACACCACCAGTAGGTCTGGGCCTATCTCTGGCCAGAAAGACTTATAAAAGTCAAAAGGTAGACCGTCAATACCTGGTGCCTTGTCACACTCCATACTCTGGAGGGCTTTTTCCAACTCAGCAAGGGTAATCACACTCCCGAAATCAACAGGATCAACAGGCTTCTCCAGATACTTTGGGAAGATTAGTCAAAAAAGGACTGTCAGGAGCCTGCTCATTAGAGATTTCACTCTTATATAAAACCCTGTGAAAAATCAACTGCTCTCTTGCGAATTGCACTGCTATGATCAGATAAAAGGGTTCCAGTCTCTGAAACCAGAGTATGTATTAGCCGTTTTTGGCCATTCTTCTTCTCCAGATTAAAAAAGAATTTAGAAGGTGCATCCATTCATTCTGCACTCTAAAAACAAGACCTGACCAGAGCTCCTTGTGCTTTGATGCCCACCAAATCAGCCAAAAAGTTCTTTTTACATTTTAATTTTTCCAGATGTAATTGATTTCCTGTGCTTTCGGCTAAAAATTGGAGCTCCATTATGTCATCCTCCAATTTTGTCATGCGTCATGCTATATCTCTTGTGACACAGGAGGTATAATGCTGACATAACTGTTTTATCTGGACCTTTCAAAAATCCCACCATTGTTACAAGGATAAAAAAGAAAACTTTGTGGCCCTGAAATCCTTATAGAAAGACTTAAAAACATCCCTAAAATGACCATCATTTAAAAAACGTGTGTTTAAGTGCCAGTATGCACTCTTCTGCCTAGTAGCACTTACAAAAAAAAGTACACAGCACTATGCTGTGATCAGAGAAACCTACAGGCAGAATTAGACAACTTCTGAAAGAACTTACTTGATGTTTAGAACCTATCCAATGTATAGAACCTATCCAATCTAGCAAGAGATAAATAATTGTGAATGGACCCATGTGTACTGTTTTTGCCTCAAATGAAATTTCTCCATAAATCAGAGAGATCATGGGACTTCAATGAGCCTTTTGCATGATGGTGTATGAGGCTCTACATGATTTCCATCTATGGCCAGCTCAGTACAGTTAAAATCCCCACCAAGAAGAAGAAACAAGTCATCCAATATGCTTAAAAAATCATTCTTTCCCTCCTAACTGTTGGGGCATAGACACAAATAAAAACAAAAAAATGTTTTCATATTGAGTCCTGACCTTTAAAAGTCTACCCTTAATGATTTCATTAACCTCATAAGAACAAGGGATACAATTAGTTGACAAGAGAATGGCAACACCACCACTAATTGAAATATTATGACTTAAAATAGACAACCCTTCAAACTCTACTGCCCAATCCGCACTATTGGTTATGTCGGTATGGGTTTCCTGTGCAAAAACGACATTAATAGATTTTTCTTTAATTGTCTCAAAGAGCTCTCTTTACACGTTCCCTAGCCCCATTTCAATTCAACGAAGCTATTTTAAACCCACTCATCAATTAAAAAAGTAAAGTACACCATATAAACATTTTCATTTTCCCATAAATTGATCAATGTCAGGAAAGTAATCATTAACCTGAACAAAACATGAATTCTTAGTTTGCCTCAGAAACGTTTTGATGTCCTCTACATTATATTTGCGTCTTGTATAGCCGCTTGGGCGAAGACTGCAAGTTAAGCTGCAGTCAGAAAATTCACTCTCGCTCTCCGCATCAGTTGAATTTGTCTCAACAACCAAAACCTTCTTTTTAGCCCTTTGATCAGACACAGACTGCCCCTTTTCCCTTTTCCGACCTTTGGGTATTACTAGTAACATATATTGCATAATTGAAATCATACACTTGCACATCTAGAGTTAAAGAGGGGCTAAGCAATGTTCAGTTTTTCTCTCTCACAAGCTCCTTCTAAAGACCGTTGTATTGCATTGTATTGCACTGCATTCTATTAGAGGCGGACCGCGCTGCTGAACATTGCAAGTGCTGTATCTATCGCTGTTGGCCACGGTGGCGCATTCTACACCGTTCGTTCGCCGTGTAATGACTCATTTTAGCTTCCTAAACAGTATGAAACGGATTCATTAAATGAAAAATGTTGCATAGTGGGCCTTTAAGTCAAGATCCTGCGCATTGTTATTTGGGATCATGTAGACAAAACGTCTGAAAGATACCACATGTTTTAAAAGTGGAGAATTAGTAAAAATTGCGATCTTTCTGATTGGGGAAACTAATTTACCATAGCGAGATAGGGATTGAACAAGGATGTCATCCTTAAAGAAAGGTGGAACATTAGAAAGTATTACTTTTCTAGAGGGGGTAGATAAAGAGAGAACTGATGTAAAAATGGCATCAATCACTACCCCACGTTGAACCATTAGGTTTGCCAATTCTACAGACTCAAGGAACAAAACTATTGCCTGATTCATGCAAGCCGCAGACAAAACTTTGTCATGCCCAACAATTTCACCTACGGCCAAGCTACACTGATCAATGCTGGCAGGAGAAGATATCTTAATGGCATGCCGCCGTGTGAGAGAATCAAACTTCCCCTATAGTGTTAGATCTGACATTACCTGGGGCAGCCACACTCCAAACAAAGGAGCTGACGCACAGGTAACACCACAAACACAAAAAAACACCACACACCCTACAAAACAAACACCAGAAAACCTGTAACCATACAAGGATTCAAGGAGGATTCAAGGAGTTTATTTGTCACATACATGAGTCACTAACGCAAAACATGCAGTGAAATTGCATTGAAGAGAAGATGGATAAAGGGAAAGAAGAAAACAAAATAAATAGCCATTGCCATTTAGCCACTGTACATAAATAGTCCATACAAACAAACAGGACTCAGGATCCATGTAGAAGGCGAGCTGAGATGACTTTGAGGTCGTGGATTCACAGCTGAAGTCGGGACACAGGAGCGACACCAAGTAGGGGATGACATCGCGTCGGAGACCACTGGACAGCAGCCGATCTGCAGGCAGCGCTGCCCTCCTCCAAACACGGGCCTCCCGTGAGTTCCCGTCCTCCACTCCACAGGCAACCTCGGCAGCCCTCCACATCCAACACTCACGACGGGTCTCCGCCTGACCTCCTCCAAGCTCCGCAGACAAAGATGGCAGGGCAGACAGAGAAAACGACGGCCGGTCGGAACGCATCATTCAAAGTAAACACACAAAAAAAAAAAACAAAGTCCAAGACCAACAAGCTCCTCCAACTCCGCCGAACCAAACAAAGCGACAACCACATTCAAGGCCACCTGTAGGCTACAGCACAGAGCCAGAAACGAAAAAGAAAAACATAAAAAGCCCAGAGAGGGCGAAAAATAAAGTGGAGGTACGGCTAACGGCAGCCATCGTACAGCGCCATCACCATAGCAACATACAAAAGTACAAATGCAAAAGAAACAGTAAGAAAGAAAGAAAAATAGAGAAAAAGACAAGTAGAGAGGCACAGCGGCCTCACTCCAACAGCACTCACTCGCAAACGCTCAGGCTCTGCCCACTCACTCAGCATGCGCACAGAGAGAGAGAGAGAATGCACACTCAAGAAAGAGGCTTGAATGTGTGTGAATGTAATCAAATAAAGGAAGACATAAATAAAACTTCATATTGATTAGCTGTCCAGTTATTTTGGTTTTAGTGTCATTGTCATGAGAGAGGGCCACAGTGGTCTAAGAGATAATGAGAACACAACTCCCTATAGTCAACGGCTACATTAACATGTACTACACTATCCCCAGTGTGAGGTTTTGATCATATTTGGGATAAAGTGTTTAAATGAATGCAGAGAAATTTGGTAATTAGTTTGCATGAAAATGCAAACTATTGTTATCCGACTTCTTCTTTCTCTTATTCTTCTTATCTTCTAACGCAATTAATACAGCCTGAACCGCTTAACCAAAAAACTTGGTTCAAACTTTGTTTCGTAGGTCTCGCTCATGTGACCTGTGCTATGACTTTTCTGACTTTTGAAAGTTCTGACTTTTATACTTTTTAAACTATTACTAAAAAACTATAAAAAATTTGACTCCATTAACTTTAAATGGGGACTTTAGAGTGTAGAGAATTCTGACTGGGCGTCTAGTCCTCTATCAGACTTAACTGCGCTTCAACCGTTTAAGCTAGAAACTTAATTGAAACTTTGTACCGGAGGGCTCGGTCATGCCTTGTACTGTGTGTATTTTCAACCTTTTAAGTCTTATACTTTTTAAATTATTGCAGTTTATCTATAAAACTTTTGTCTGAATAAGCTCAAACTTTTCCTCCTAGAGTGTCGGTTGGAACGATGAGTCATAATGGGTCTTAGAATGTTCGTTTGAATTGAGTGCACCTGCTCTCAACTGTCAACTGTTTCAAGTCACCCCTTACTATTAATGGTTTCAAGTTCCCCCTAACAGATTGAACTACTTATACTGCAGACTACCATCCACTAGTCTCCTCCACCTGTTTTAACTGTTTCAAATTAAAAGTCCTCATTGCCATAATACACTATTGACTTGTATTAACCTGTAATACTACTATTTAACGCTACAATTCACTACTGTGACTACTTACTACTACCCCATTACTACCACAGACCTCCTCTCTCCCTCTCTTTCTACCTGTCTTTCTTTCTCCCTCTATCTATCCATCTCTGTCTCCTATCTATCTATCTATCTATCTATCTATCTCTGTATCTGCCAGTCTATCTATCCATCTATCTATTATACTCCCAATTCTCTCTCTCTCTCTCTCTCTCTCTCTCTCT
>JAGFZM010000164.1:52674-80667 GCA_017657215.1 Limnothrissa miodon | reverse complement strand
GGTGGCGTGTTGCTTTACAGTTTTTCTCGATTGGTTTGGCTCATTTCTTGAAACCGAGATGACATTCTCAAAATAACATGGACAAATCTCCAAACCACCTTGCAATTGTTCACAACAGAATGTCATTTCTCATTGGTTTCATCAAATTGCAAATGCCTTGGTACATTTCTCAATTGACTCAATGCATGTTTGCAAATGGTTCTGTACAAGTGCCTACAGTTAGCACAATTAGCCCACATTTTGCACATTTTCCAAATAAATAGATCTTGCTGATCTAAACTGATTAGTTGATTTTTCAGTGTAATGGTTGCTCTCTCCAAAACATATCAGCATGATTTCATTGTGTAAGTCATCATATGCACAATAGTCTGTTCAATTGTCAAAATTAGTCAAGAATATAATGCCATGAACCTCATATATGAATTTCTTGTAGCATTTGAAAAATTTCATGACAGTAATTGACAATAAGGTGAATTGTCCTTTTAGCAAACAAGAAGGTTTCCAGATCTCAGGTGACCAAAATTTTGTTTAGTTACCTGACAATAGCTGTTTACGTATGATTGTGAATGTTGCCAAACATGTATATATAGAGATGGCCAGGGCCAGGACCATTTGCAGTTTGAAAAAAGAAGAACAGGGCAACTTCCTGCTCGAGGAAGATGAGGAAATAGAGAGATTTGAGGATGCAAGGTGGTGGAATAGGGAGAAGAGGCAGAGGACCACAAGGACACCATACTGTCCCGTACAAAATTCAGGCTATAATTATAGACCATGTTGTAAACCATCGCCTCACAATATCAGAGGTATAAGTCGCTGAGTGAGTCTCTATAGTCTTCTCCATCATCAAAACCTTTTGCAATATACTCTAACAATATGTGTTGTCATATATGAGAATGATGTGGCCATACACACCCCCAGTTTAGGCCCCTACAACACTCAAATACCAAAGATTGTCATTTTGCACAGTCTTTATACTGATCTGGTCCAGGAAAATTAGAGAGGTCTCGAAGGGCCTGTCCTACCACTCATTTGTAATCGTGTGGGACAATGTGAATTTCAACCGCTCATCAAAATTTTTTGTTGGTGTTTATATTTATGCACGTACAGAATACTGCTATCATCTATGGAAGTAACTTTATGTTTCTCCAGTTGCAGTTCCAGTTGTACCTCTGTGATAGTGACAAAACATCTAAGCATTTTGACTTGCAGTGCTTACACAATGCCAAAGGGACGATGCATTTTGGGGCCACTGACTACTTAGATGAGAAAGATATTTAGTTTTGACACATGGATAAACTGTTTTGGGAGAGATATGAGCTTTTGCAGGGGATCCATGGTGTTGTGCTAAACCATCCAGGTTATTTTGACAAAAGCACTAAATGAATGCACATGTGCCAAGGCAATTGAGAAGGATCTGTGCTATTTTTACTGTACTGACCTTTTATATGGGAAAGGAATCTGCTTTTGAAGCATGTATGAAGAGTTTTGGGAAAGACATTTAATTTTGCTAGTGAGCTATAATGTTGTGCAGAACTTTACGACTGTATGGCCAAATGACCTTATAGTTTTAAGAATGTCATCTCGGTTTCAAGAAATGAGCCAAACCAATGGAGAAAAACTGTAACACACACAATATCGGCAGAAAGTGGCCTACTATTGAACTGGCAGGACATGCTAGATTCTCTGTAGGGCTCGCTATTAAATATAATTGAATGCGAAATGGCGTTTCGGTGTAACATGCTGGTTCTTAATTGTATCAGAGAGTCGTGGCACTTAGTGCGGCTTTCTTAGCACAATGTGTTTTCATCCATACAAATTTGAGGTGGAAGTCACGCACGTTTTGACGTAGTAAAAGACTGGCTGCTGTGAGGTTCCATCTCCGTCTCCACTGCACGCACAGCGCTACGTGCCTGATGCCAGTCTCAAACGGCGCTAATGCATACAGACTCAAACAGAGAGTGAGAGGGAGGGGAATGCTTCGTCCTGGCAGTCAGGAATGACAGACCGTGCCCCTCTTCCACCCCCGTCGCTGTAGAAGCCTGTTTAAAATCATCATTAAATCAGGTGCATGCGCATTCCTTCGGCTCGGCTGTGCTCGTCATCCTCCGCGCTGGTAGAGATAATTTGCGCACGGTCTCGAGATGCGCCAATGTAACTGTGGCTACACCAGCGTCTGAATCGTCCTCGCGCAACTTCAAGACTTGCTTCGTTAACCGGGTGGTTGGTCAAACACGCGAAATACTGAGGGGCAGAGAGCGACGTGCCAGGCATGACAGTTCATGTATTCTTCAGATACGCCGGGATTAAGCCATGACAGCTGTTACAGGCAGCGGGAGGTCATGTCCGTGGAGATTGCAATCAAGACGAAATCAAGTCCATACGCCTGACACACGGGGGTATCTTTGGGGTCACCGTCAGCGCGCCTGAGCCGAGCGCGTCCTCTCATCCGGCGGCTACACATCCGCGAACAACACCAGCACTAGACTACACTTGGACTAGTATGTTTCGAGCTTCACATCTTTATTATTGCTCCAGTGATGATGTTGATGTGCCCTTATAGGATACCCGATTAATACAATTTCACATTAGTTCGCATTATTTCAAAATTTCAGGCGAAGAGGTTTAGAACATTATTTGACAATTACTCACACCTTTCTGGAGACGAACAAATATATCAACATCAGTCTGCGTGATCTATGCCCTCCGGTTATCTTTTCCCCCGAACCCCTGGTTCACATTCGGACTTCAAGCAGAGGCGTTTGGGCTGGATATGTTGACATTAACGTAAGCATGGATGGAATGATCAGTCTGTTGGGGCTCCTCGCGCTCTGTTTGGAAGGCATCTATTGCCAAGGAGTGTATGGTAAGTAGCAGAATATCCCAACATCCGTAACCAACTCAATAGTGACCTTGCAAAAAGACGAGTTCATTTGTATGCAGTGTTGCGCGCGCGGCTGACCCGAGAAAACAAGCTCCATTAAAATGTTACAAGCGTCGTTAACTAAACGCGTTTCAGGTAATGGAGATAGCCATTGACTGTAGCTTTGTGAAGCTTTTGCGTTGCTCAAACGAGAGAGAAAGATAGTTCTGCAGTGGTAAATACTGTTTGCTGTTATATGTAGAATTTTGTATTTAAATCAAAACACATAATTTTAACATGACAAATGTCAAAATCCAGTCATATGTGGGCTCTTAGGTTAAACAGGAGTACACATTTCTTCTCATTGGAAATTAACTAGCAAGCTCACATATTCAATGATGGTTCGGTTCGTCTCGTCTTCGGGTGATCGAGTGGAGTTTGGTCCATCCTAGCTTCGCTTCTCTGTCATCCACTCCGGGGTCAACACATGGTATATAACTTGTGGAGCTTTCTCTCTCTGTCTGCGTGTTACACACACACACACACACACATACCTACATACAAGCATTTGCACACACAAACCTTCTCTTCACTGATTCTGCTAATACAATTCTTACATGGTGGCTCTGTTTTTTTCGCTTCACCAGTCTAGGCTTGCACACTGCAGGGATGGCGATAGGATGTCCTCTGTGAGTTCGTCGCTGCTAGACCTTCCTGAACGATGCACACGCAATGGCACAAACGACCATGAACAGCATAATTAACGGCGTAATTAAACGTGTGAAGAAGTACTTCTCTCTCTGTGCTCCGTGCACTGAAAAAAACCCTCCAAGTCAGCAATAGTGCCAGGAGTACCTTAAAAAAGTATTTCTGTCAGCAGTGCTGACTGCTCCTCTAGCACGAGTGTCTGATCACGGATTGGTGTATATTTGTCAAGACAAGTAGCTGCCTCCAAAAGTCAGCAAGTTACAGGGAACATATAATTTTATGCTATCATGCGGGTTTATCTGTAAGGGCGTGCAGCGGGTTTGATGCACTGAAACGTGCAACGCGGCTTGGGGGATGGTGTGGGGTGGGGGCTGGTAATATCCTGTGTGTGATGAAGAGCAGGTTTATGTGAGGCAGCCAGGTTGTATGGATTGTTTGTTCTGACAGGATTGAAGAGGGGTCAGGGCTTTGGGGCAGGGTTATCTTCCTTTCATGATCATGTCTCGGTGATCGCACAACCTGGGGTCAGCTCAGTTATTGGCTTTGAACACCAACCATCCACCCTGGTACACAAAAACATACACACTCACACATTCTCACAGACATATGCATATGCACACATGCACACAACGACTCACAAACTCACACTGAGACACACACTCACACACACACATACAATGTCTAAGTCACTGCAGCTGCTTAGTTAATGTAGCTTGTAGCTCACACATTTAAACTAACCAGACCTGCAGATATGTACATGTATATGCATGCACACACTCAGGAATACACACACACGCACACACACACACACACAGTTTGTAATTGTACATATTAGTCTGTACTACGTGTGTTATCCACTTGTCCATATTGATTTGTACCATGCTCTTCAAAGGCCTTCAATCATAGATTGGATGCATTTCATACCCCTCCTGAAGGCCAGTAGCCAACAGGCCAAGCAGAAAGCTTGTTCCCAGGAGGAAGAGAAGGAGGAAGAGAGGGAGGAGGAAAGGAAGGAGACAAAAGGAGGGGGGTTCAAAGAAAAGGACCTCATATGAATTCAGAGCGAGAGCCTGCTGGTGCCTGACCTGTACGACCCGTCGCCTTGCTGCGGAGTGGCAGTGAGTTAGCTTGCGTCGCTTCCCTGTTTTTTTGTCCCGCAAGTCTGTTTGCTAAATATCACTCTCTCAAAGCTCAAAGGTCAGAGCTTTGATCGGAGTCCCCAACAACATAAACACTCATGAATCAACTGTGTGTGTGTTTGTGTTTGTGTTTGTGTGTGAGTGTGTCTGTGTGTGTGTGAGTGTGCATATCTCTACTGCATCTGTGCGATTGTGTGCAAGCAAGCGAGAGTGCGGGCTGTGCCAACATACATCTTGTGAATACGGGAAACGCAGAGGTCTCCCCCCTCCTCTCTGGTGACACCAGAGACCTGCAGAGGAGCTCATGAGAGCTGTTTCTCCTCCCACATGGTTGTTACAGGTCTATTAGGATGCAGAGTGATCAGATTAAACATGAATCTGTTTGTCTGTTGGAAATGTGCTTGTTTCCACGCAGCAACCAAGGCCTGCTGATGGCGAGTGTATATATGTGTGTGCGTGCTTGTGTCTGGGTGTGTTTGTGTGAGTGTGATTCTGTCATTCGTTGGAGGGTTTGCTTCTTCTGAAGAGGAAGGTTAGGCAACAACAGCAGCAGCAGCAGCAGCATCTGTCTGATAAAACAGATACTGATGCAACATCTTTCAAAGCAATGCTCAGCAGCTGTGTGGTAAACTGGAGGCAGTAAAGACAGGTTTCCTGCAGTCAGACATTGACTGGAGGAGATAGAGGAGGCTGGGGAAGAGGAGAGGGCTGGGGTGGGGACTGGGGGGCAGGGGCAGTAGAGCTGAGGGTGGAGAGAGACTCAGAATTGGACAGAGATGGTGTCTGTCGTTCCACAGCCCTACAGTAGAGTGGACAATGCTACTAGAGTAAGGGTGTCCCTCTCTAAAGACTCAGCACACACTACTGCTCTTCACTTCTGAACGTACCCCCTCCAGCGGAGTCTTGGTGCTAACTAGTGGTAGGTTTCTTCTCTCACTTTGGAGAGAGAGAGAGAGAGAGAGAGAGAGAGAGAGAGAAGGATATGAAGAGATGACAAGGTGGAGACTGATAGATGAAAGGAATGGGAGGTAGAGATAGAGAGGGATGAAGATGGATAGATCAGGTGATCAGAGATGGAGGTGATAGGAAGAGAGGTGGAGATCCAGACAAAGCAAGGCAAAGATGGAAGGAAGGAGTTGGAGTAAGACCAGTGGAGGTGGAGATGGAGGGATGAGGAGACAGAGAGAGAAACAGAAGTGGAGGTGTAGATAAGGAGAAGTGGAGATGACGATGACAATGGCCAGATGAAAAGTCAGGAGAGTTTTATTTACAATGATATGAACCAAGGGACAGACGGCATGCTTCACATAAAGATCCTCCAGCCGACAGGGGAATTGTAAAAAGTATAAAATATGTATTTCTGTAAATTCATTGCAAGATATTATGATGGGGTAGAGAAGAAGAAAGAAGAAGAGATCAATGAGGGAGAAGGAATAGTTGATGGATGATGCAAAGGAAAATGAATATGGGCAGCTGAAGAATCAGGGATAAAGAGATGGAAATAAACCAACAGTTGGTGTTTACTCACCATCTGAGAGACTGAAAACCTGCCCTAGGCACTTGGGTTAGCCCCTTGAGCCGTCGGAACTGCCCAAGGTTTCTTCCTTTACCATAACAAGTAAAAACAAAAAACGCTGATAGGGAGTTTTTCCTTGCCCCTGTTGCTCATTGGGCCTCTTGTGTTAAGTGCTTTGTGACATGCCTTTTGTAAAAATGCGCTATATAAATAAAATTGAATTGAATTGAATAAAGAGGTAGAAAGGTGGATATGCACACACACACACACACACACATGAGATGAAGGAGGGGCCAGGGAATGACGGAGGAATGTAGGGCATTCCTCTCCATATCCTGACTGTCACATCAGCCTCTGCCTGGGGCCCTGCAGCCTGACTGTGTGCGCTGTGTGGGGGTGTTTATTCTGAGGAGGCTTGACACTCGTGGAGGTTTGTTGAATTATGACTTTAAGCCTTGCTTAGTCTGTATACTGTGTGTGTGTGTTCATGTGTATGTGTGTGTTTGCACATGCATACGGAAGGAAGTGCACATCTGGAGGATGGCTCGAGTCCCTGGACGCAGTCTCTCAGTGCGGCAAAGCATTGGGGAGAGGGAGCCCAGAGAGGGAGAGAGAGAGAGAGAGAGGCTCTTTGATGAATGAGCTGCGAGCTCATCGTGTCAGTTACCAGATGCTCTGCTCCAGTTTCATACATTAAAGAAGAGGTAAACATTTATATATTCCCTTTTCCAAACAAGCTCATTTTATGCAGCCCAATATATACTTTAATAGATGCGGCTCCTGAAATTTACTAGGCCACTTACTAGGCCACTATTGGGCTCCTATAGTACGGCATCCTCTGCTAAAACATATGAGACTATATCCTATATATATAGCTCTTGTTCCATTCACAGCCAATCATAACTATCAATTATGTATCAAGGTAATGGAGGACTAAAGTCTATCTAAACAGAGCTCTGCTCCCTAGCCGTCCCATCAGCTCAGAGTCAGCGTGCATGAAAAAGAGCAATCTGACCTTGTCAGCACTTATGGGAAGGGCCATTACATTAGTGTGACTGACATACCTGGAGGGGAGACTGCGGGCCTTCCTCGCCGCTCTCTGTGGACTGTGACTTTGCGCACAGACATGTTTCCATAGAGATCGACAGTACAGATTGCAGTGAATGGGCCATGTTAGAGGGAGAGGGAGGAGTGAGAGAAAGAGAGCGAGAGCATGGGAGAGAGAAAAAAGAGCTAGAGAGAGAAGGAGTGAAATGGAAATATAGAAAGGAAGAGAGTCGCATTGTTGTGTTCATCAGCGTATTGTCCACATTGGTTGACGGGAATGTTTTCTACAAACAATTATTGCTTTGCTTGATTTACAGTACTAATTCCTACTGAATGTCTTTCTTAGATACATGGATGGATACATAGATAGATAGTCCTTAACCCTAACCCAGTGTTCTGCCTTAGCCATAAGCTATACCCTTGGACACTAATAAAGTATCAGCTCCCTCTAACCAGAAACCTGCATAGTGTTTTCCTCAGAAAATGAGCTAGTGAAGACGGGGATGGGGTGGGATGTTGGTGTTTAGTTAGGAGCTGAGACTGGTGACAACGGAATTCTCGTTGTTATCTTCATTGGAAAGGTAAGTTTTTACAAGTTCATATGATATATGATAAGAAGCACACATTCTGTTTCAGTTTTGGTAAAGCAACTTTCAAAATTGTGTTTGCAATACAAAATATTTCTGGGGATGTAGTCATGGTGGGAGTTGTTTGTTTTCAAGTTGTCCGCCTTAACTACAAAGCTCTGGGGGGATCCCTGAACTAATGGATACTAAAAGAGCATCTGCTCCATAAAGTGTTTGGAGAAATTAACTGAATAGGGTTTGGAGTAGAGTTTCGAATATTTATAATAGAGCCCGACCGATAAAGGATTTTGTAGGCCGATACCGATACAAATATTTGTTGGTTTAAAAATCCGATATTCCGATATATCGGCTGATATATTTAAAATAAATAAATAAATAAATAACATTAGCTATTTGTAGTTATTTATGACTTTTAACTAAAATAATAATACATTTTAAAAACTAGTTTATTTTATTGTCACAACGGAACATCAAATTCAAAATATATTAAAGTTATTATAAATAAAATAAAAATACAAACTTAAGATATGAAACTTAAAGTTTCAACTTAAACTTTCAACAAAAACACAAAAACAACAATCAAATCAAAATTACAAAATAAGTTCGGTCTGTGTACTTTTTCGTTCATTCGTCACATGGAAAATGACAAAAGACATGTAAATGAATTTTTACAGTTGCTATGACTTGTTAAAAACAGCCAAAGGAGTTTTTTGGTCTTTTACTAACTGAAAATTAAATACTAAAAAACTGCCGTTCTGAATTAGGCTGATTGTCTATTTTGGACTTGTGACCTGCTTGGAAGTTAGGTGGCTAACTCTTTTGGATGGACAGGGCATTGCCCTGCATGGGTTTGTGTTGATACTGTCAACCGCATGACACGGCGTCTTTAGAGGCATATTCAGACAGTGTGTGATGTTGCAAAGGCATACAACGCATGCAGGTATTTCATAGCACCTTCAAGACATTGGCGGGCCAATTGAATCAAGACATTCAGGACGTGGCTGCTGTGAAGTTGTGATATTCACAACCCAAGCGTATCTGATGCTCAGCTGAAACCACCGTTTCTGTAGCAGTTGAAGAGTATCGAATTTTGAAGCCAAAAGTGGACGCTGTTCATTTGAAGTTTCAAGTTTCTTAAACCCTAAATGCTGAAGAAACAGCGATTTCCAGCTGTGCACTCGCTTGTGAACATCACGAAATCTTAGAACACACATAATGTCCTCCTTAGATGCTGTGAAATATCTGCATGCGTTGAATGCCTTCGCGACATTATGTCTAAATATGCACAACACGCGATGTGATGCGGGTGACTATCAAATGCCTTCACAACAGCTAAATACGCTTAAACACCCCATGCGGTTGACAGTATCAAAACAAACCCATGCAGTGCCCAATTCGCCCAAACGAGATGCTAACGTTACTTCCAAAAAGGTCACAGGTCATTCACGCCAGTTTTTTTTATTTTTTACTAGTGTTTAATTTTTTTCATTTCCCATGCAACATCCACAATCCAATAATGAATGAACGAAAAAGTACACGGACCAAAGTTCGTTGTGGTTTCCAAGCTCATTAATGTTAACTTTAGCGGTCTTCCACTGATAGTGGCGTTAGCTTTGTGGTAAGCTAGTCTATGATGATGGGGGTGTTTTTTTAATTGTTATCCAAGCAATGTAGGCTATGGCTGCGTTCGTAAATTCATCCTAAGTACTATACACTGCATACTAAAAAAGTATACACTGTGTAGGCTACTGCACACTACTCGGCCCCCCCAAGTACGTAGTGTAGATCTTTAGCCTTCTACTACATACTGAGCCACTACTTCTGTATTTTTCTTTTCCAGATGTTATGCCTCTTGCACATACCGCCACCTACTGGCAGGAATATAAATAGTTTTTTAAGCTGCAACAGCCTGACTATAGTCCTTCCCAATTATATTTCAGAATGTGAATCTAATACGGTGGCAGGAATAATTTACATTTCAAATATGACATTCTTGGCACTTTGATACATCACATTACAGGATGCTACTACTGCCACATTGAATAGGTAATATCAACAAAGCATGTTGATGTACAATTAATTTAAATCTCAAATGTTTCACGTTTATTTCGATGTTGTTTTATTTCATACAGATTTAAACAGGGCTAATACCTCTTGAAATATATTATGGGACAAAAACAGGCAACAGGAACGTTCCGTTTATTCCGTTATGGAAATTACATATTAATGGACTCCTGTCACTGACAAAACATGTTAGCAAGTAGCCTGTTCTAGTTAGCAACCTTGCTAGCTGTCTGGTTTCTACCATTCATTTCTATTGGGCACAGGTTAGCTCATGTTAGCAATTGTTAATTTATTCACTTACAAATACATATATACAACTGTAAAGCACAGAAACATTTGTAGTAAGAGAAGCCGCTAAATTTCCCATACCAAAACACCCAACCAATACTCATAATTATACCATTCTTCTCTGACTGTTTTGTCGTTCTGAGATTTCGGTCCGCCATTGTTCAAAACTTTTCCGAAGCTGGAAACAACCGCAATGCATTGTGGGATACAGTATCTGAGAAGTGAGCATTGCCTGCATACTGGCAATTTTTCCGCCATTAGTGTAACATCCGGGAAACTTTTGCGTACTGGGAAAATCATTTTTGTTGCACACTGCGTTCTTTTCACTACTTTGCGTCATCTTTAGTGTGCCAGCAGTACATAGGATGCATTTCCGAACACAGCAATTGTCTCCTCACCAACTCACCATGCATGAACACACTAAAGCAATGATCTCACTCGTGGATAACTGGTTCTCTCTGCCCGACCCTGGCAGGTTGCTGGATGTGTGGCGCTGGTGTTATACACGAGTGTTGGCAACAGGGACGGTGTAGAGTGCCCTCTGGTGGACAAACTATAAAACGCCAACACTCATGCCATAGTTGAAGGGTGCTTCATCCGTTTTTATTTTAATTTTGAAATATTCATTTATCGGCCATTATAAATACCGATACCGATAGTTTGGAAAATGCCTAATATTGGTCGATAGTATCGGCTTGCCGATAAATCGGTCGGGCTCTAATTTATAATGTTATTGAACAAATGAATCGATTATTTGCTAAAGCGTGACTCGCCCCTGTTTAAAGCCGTAGGCTGTCTTCATTTTTTTGCTCCACCCGTCATGCATCACTACCTCAAGCTACTAATCACTTTGACAAAATTGACTACAGTCAAGATCTTTGAATAATAAAGTTTAATAAAATTCTAATAAACACAGCCTAATGATTTTTTACATCCTTATAAACCTTAAGCTACTTTTCTCTGGTGGCATTTTTGCTTATTTAATAACAAGGTTAGAACTTAGCTTATGATTAAGCCTCGATAGTTTGCTGCTGAAGCCCTTCGCTGGAGCTGGTTTTAAGAATTTACAATTTGAGAATATACATTTCTCAAAAGATATATTAGAGGAGATGTTATGAAGTAAATGCATTGGACTTATCATCTTTTCATGAGATATGGTCCCACACTGCACTTTTACTAGCCTGCTTGTTTACTTGTAAGTCCCACAACATGCCATATCTGTCCACCTCGTGTCAGTGACTCCAATCTATGTTTGTCAACCCAGGTGTCAGTCACTTCCCTCTGTGTGTGTCCGCTCAAGTGTCAGTCACTCTGCTGTGTGTGTTCATCCACTGCACGTCCTCCCCGTGAGTTGAGGAGTGATGTTTTTAGAGAGGGTCTTCAGGCTGTTCCTCAGTTGGATTAGGACCGTCACGTAGACGACACACTCATTCCATTTGCTTTGGTGAGCCAGCTGCCGTCTTCTGGGTGACACTTGTAAGGCCTGAGCACACGTAATTACGGTTTCATCAGCTTTCTCCTGGCACCCAGACAAGAAAGAGAGAGACAGGAAGAGAGAGAGAGAGAGTAACGAATGATGAAAAACTCTTGCACTAATATGACAGGATACGTTCCTAAGCGCTCCAAACCAATTATGACAGTAGCATACTGTTTGGCAGCCCAGCACACACACACGCGTACACACACACGCGTGTTAGCGTAAACGAAAGCTACCTGACAGATAGTGAGGGCAATCATCATGCTCACTTTGCTGGGCTGTCCTGGCTGTTGTCCGGAAGGCAGCAGGAAACTTTGTCTGCCTGTTTCTGTGGAACATGGAAGTCTTGCTTTGATGCTGCCCTATGCTGTTGATGTTATCCCCAGAGTGGCACCTCTCTCCATCTCTGTCTTTTCATCTCCAAATATCACTCTCTTAGTCTCTCACTCTCTCTTCAACATTATCTCTCTCTCCTCCCCCCCCCCCCCCCCCCCCCCCAATCTCTCTCTCTCTCTTGTGAAGCAGCAGCTCCAGGAGCAAATGCTAATTGCGTTGGGCCGGTGGAGGGAGCAGAGACTGAGGCTGTCTTTGTTGGCTCCTGGACGCCACCTCCGGAGCCCCCCGTAACTCTCCTGTTTCCCCGCTAATATAGTCCCCTTTATCCACACACACACACACACTCACACACACACATGCACGTACATGCACAATCTCACATTCACACACATGCACAAACATACACGCACGCACATGAGGGCACACACACACTCCTCCCTGTTTTTCCAGCTAATATAGTCCCCCTATCTACACACAGACTCATACACACTCATACACATGCACGAACGTACACACACACACATACAGACAGACACGCACACACACACACTCTACACAACACCAGCCCATCACTTTTACATGGGCCAACCTCAGTAATGCGGGCCAGCCTGAAAAGTAACTCTTCCACATACACAGACACACACACACACGCATACACACACACCACTGGCTCGCAAATGTAGTTTTAAAAGTTGTTTCACAAACAACTGCATAGGCTGTTTTGTTTTTGTGCCCCCTGTTATATATCATATTAAACTAAAACATGTAATCTTACCAATGGTAACAGTCACAGATTACAAGGCTCTTTCTAATTCTATGAAAGGCTTTATTCACTTTTACTGCATGTTCTACACATTACCAAAACCAATTAGCTGATCTGTAAATTAAAAGACAACTACTTTCATGGAAGCTATTATCTATCCTAATATCTAAAATTACTATGAGAGAAATGCTAAGCAGTGCTTCATTGTCATGCTATATATATCTTAAATAACAGAATGTTAACTCTGAGATTGCCTTATTACCTTATTACAGGATTTAATCCTTATCCGTTCCATCTCTTCATCAATCAAGAGATTAGAAGATTCCTTAATCTCTAACCATGCTGTCATGCTGTCACTACTTTTGTAACCTTATTATTTAACTAAGCCTTTAAATGATATAACAATAACAGTATTCTTGCAGTGTGCAACATGTAATATAATATAATATAATATAATATAATATAAAATCATATAATATAATATGTGACAGAGGTGTTACTATTTGAGAGGAACATGAAGGAATATTAGGAGGAATATTTACTAGGAAAGCTATACAAATAATAGTATCATAAAAACTTCAAACCACGTTTATTTGTTTGTGTTTTGTTTGTATATGAGGGTGCGTGTGTTTATATTTTTATTATAATTATTATTATTATTATTATTATTGCTGTAGCAGGCACACAGACACTGTCACTCATGCCCACATGTCATCAGTTCCAGCCAGTGCTGGAGACCTTGTCTGTTGTCATGGTGATGCTGTTGACAGCATCGGCAGCCCTCCTCTACCTCCTCCTCTGCCGCCTGCCGTCCTTTGACGTGATCGTTGCCACCTCTCAGGGCGCAGGCAAATCAGCTGTTGAGAGAAATGCAAAGTGATGGCAGTCTGAGAGCTCTCAGCGTGTTTCTGCCACTGGCGTGACAACCCACGAGGCACTTGTGTGTGTGTGTGTGTGTGTGTAAGTGTGTGTGTGTGTGTGTGTATGTGTGTGTAGTGTGTCTGCATGAGTGTGTAGTGAAATTAGCGTTGTTTCATCTCCACGGCAACTACGGTGCGGCTCCTTGGCAGAGGGGTTAGCTCTGGCTAAAGAGCGTTGACACGCCCGGGGCTGCAGCTGAAGTGGGCTTGTGCTGTTGTCGACGGCAACGCTGCCTCAGTCACGCGGCAGGCTTCAAAAGTCAACAGTAAACAGCCCACACAGTGGGGGAGGTGTGTGTATGTGTCTGTGTGTATGCGCGTGTTTGTGGGAGGTGGGGTGGGAGTATTGCCTGCTCTCTTTCCCTCCCTCTCTTTTCATCACCCTCTTTCTCTTATCTTCCCCCCCATCCCTTTACCATCATTTCCCACTCTCTCTCCATCTTTCTCTCTCAATCCCTATCTCTCTCTCCCTCTTTCTCTCTCTCCATCTTCCTCTCTGTCTCTCTCTCTCTCTCATCTCTGTTTTATCTCCTGCTCCGGTATGTAGGGCACACAACATGATGAGACACAAATTAGCACGAGTTGTGTTCCTGCTTCTCCTTTTTTTTCCTTGCTTTCTTTTTTCTTCTGGAAGAATCTCAGATCAAATGGTCACACTGTAAGCAGATTCGTCACGGCTGTGGGTACGGAGGCCACAGCGGAGCAGCGTGTGGCGCTGGGATTTATGTAGGTTAGCTGTGAAACACCGCACCACACCACTCCATGCCTTCCAACCCCATACAGTACTGTGTGGACCGATTGCCTAAAAGCCTTTAAAATCCTCTCTGCTGCAGCTGGGTAATGCTTGATTCCACACGACAGGACTCCAAATGACTAAAAAGGACACTCCCCAACACACACACACAAACAGACACACACACACACAAACACATTCCTGTATGATGGGGCATTTGTCCCTTCGACCAGATTGATCTATATACCCTATCTATATGCAGTGTTTGTATTCTAGATCATTAAATGTACACTGGCACACACACACACACACAGACCATATCTGCTCACTTGTGGTTACCCTATTGAATGGAATGACCTGTGTACATACTCTCAGTACAAGGTTGCCTGAGTGAGGCCTTACTGAGTGGCCTTATTATGCGTGGCTACACATAATAAGGCATCAAGAGCAAAAGAAAAGTACTGTAGTTCGTTTCTCCATTTCTTTGAATTTTAGGGACTTTGAAATGGGGGGAAGATGTATTTTATCCCTTGTAGGGTCCGCCATTACTACCATCCGCTGACAGAATGCACACACACACACACACACACACACACATGCATTTCTCTGGACAAATCATTGTCAAGAGTCATGATTGCACCAGAGCGGACCTAAATTACACTGAAAATAATAAATATTGCATTTTAGATGGGAGAACTGAGTCACAGGCATAATGGAGGCAATGGATGTGCTCTCTCTCTCTCTCTCTCTCTCTGTCTTTGTGTGTGTCTGTGTGTTTATCTGTTTATGCCTATTGCTGAAAGATGAAGGTGCCAGTGCAGCCCTGTCTGTCAGCAGTGTTCCTTGACCACGATCCACCGTGACAGTGTTTGTATAAAAGTCTTGGAGAAGATCCACACACACACTTTATTTTTTACAGAAACAGTCCTTGCTCTCTGTCCCCTCTCTTGTGATGGTGGGTAAGTGTCTGTCTTTGGTGTGTGTGTGTGTGTGTGTGTTGATGTGTGTGTGTGTGTGTGTGTGTGTGTGATTGAGAGAGAGAGTTGGCAGCTCTCTCAGCATTTCAGAGCCCTCATTTCACCACCCTGTTTTTTTCTCCACCAAATGTCCTTCTGCTAGTCTCTCGCTGAAGGCTTTATGTGTCCCTCACACTGTCTGTCTGTCTATCTGCCTGAATGTCTGCCTGTGTCTGTTTTTCTGTCTGTCTGCCTGTTTCTCAAAAAGGGAATGGTTCACAGTTCAAGGCTTCAAACAATCTCATCAATATAGCAAGTGTGCCATCACTTCCTGTTTACACCTGAGTAAGGTTAATAAAGGAAGAGGGTGTGTCATTCACATACCCCATAGAAACAGATACATAATACAGCTTACATTTTGACAGCAAGCTCCTGTACGTATCCTGGGACCTCATTCCTCTCATTTTAGTGGGCAAAGAAGTTATTTTAGTGTCATTTTAGTCAGAAATTTTCGTACGCAAATAAGGGGGAGAGGACATTGTGTCAGTCAGTTTGGTAACCTTAACAGGAAGTACAAGCTGAGAGACATTGATGTCAGCTGGTCAAGCAGCAAGTTGAAACTCTTTTACCCCGACATATGAAGATTAATTCTACAAGAACAACTTGTATCCTTTGTTCACAAGTCGCACAATGTTTTCTTTGTCAAATTCTGTGAGAGTTGTCAGAGCACTGGACCATCGGTAAACAGTCACCATATTGATGACTGACGGTCTGATGTAACCGTAAAAGAAGAGACACTACTTTGACCATTTTTGTCAGGTACTTTGAGGCGTTGAGCTGTGATATAGATGCATTGAGACATGGATAAGAGCTGCTTGCTTCACACACAGACAGAGACTAGACCAATGGCTGTTTCTCACCAAGTTGATTGTTCCTCACTGAAATCAGCTGACTTCTTCATGTGGAGGTTTATATGTCACAGAGAGCACAGGGAGAAAGCTGTCTCACTCCTCCACATAGACATGTGTAGTTTACAGATACCACAGACAGTTTCTGTCTGGTGAATGAGTCAACATTACCAATCATTCTGTGTGTTTCATGTGTTTACAGACATGGGTTTAAGGAAGGGTTGTAGTTTGGCACTTGTGCAGCCATTTTGTAGCTGCAGGGCCGCTATTGAAAAGAGCAGAGGCATTTCTCAGAATTATATTCATTGTGTTTCTTCGTGAACAAGAAAACAAGGTTTTAAAATGGGTAAAATAAAAGCCTCTCCGGTAAAAGGCATGCACTTAACTGTTATGAATTCACTGTTATGAAAGTTCAATTCATTTTTCGATCCATTGCATGGCCCTAATCTATAGTCAGGTATATCCACTCTCAAAATCCATCAGTTCTCCAACTGAGTATATTTAAAGTAAACTCTAAAAGAACTGATAGTTTTGTTGGAAAAATATTTCCGAAAACTCTAATGCTCCCCCTGGATAAAATAATTCAAAATTAATTATCCAGAATAATTGGACATTTTTTATTAATGGCCTATTATTGTTTGTAATGGAAGCATTAAATCATGCTTGTTTGCTTACCAACATGTAGCTGCCTCATCTCCAGCTGCCTTGTACCATGCAGTACCCTCCATAATTAAACAGTGTCTCTCTAAAATCATTGTGTATTATCATAGAGAATCCGAGTAAAAAGCAAGCTAGGGTAAGCCTGGGTATTGATGCTACCGCTCCCCCCTTCTAGCTGTAATGGCCCTATTTTGTGATACGGGCTTGTTTCGTGCTGATGGGGAGTGACGGTTGTGTTGCAGACATGGATGTTGTGTAAAGCTTGTTTGTTCAGAGGGCCTTTGCAGTCTAAGGTCATTATTTCCCCTCCTCTCACATGCTTTGGCAGACACTCATAAGTCCATATCTATTTGATATTTCAGCCGCCAGCTTGTGTCTTTGCGTTTCTTGTTCTTTGTGCGTGTGTGTGTGTGTGTGTGTGTGTGTGTGTGAATTGGTGCCAGGGTATTTTGATGAGTGACACCTACCCGAAATCCCCCTCCAGCCCCTCTGGTCTAGCGTGGCCTTGAATTCCTCTTGAAGTGCGCTGGGAGACAGCAAACCTAAAGCCGTGCTTCCTCTTTCAACTCCCCCCTCATCAAACACCTGTGTTTTCAACAAACAGTCCTGTTTTTTATTCTTTTTTATTCTTCTGCTCTCTCTTTTCTCTCTCTCCCTCTCTTCCTCCACCTGTCGTCTCTCTGGGTATCTTGTCACAGAATTTGGCAATGAACAACAAATAAAAGAACAATGCAAACAGACACACACACAATACACACACACACACACAGGCAAATAAGTATGGATAAGAGTCCAGTACAGACACAACAGCACTGATAAGCAAGTGATGGGGAAATAGCAAACAGCTTCCTGAGAAACAAGCACTGCCACGGTCTCATCCAACCTCACCTTCTAATAACACGATAAGATGCATGAGGTGTTCTTACACATACTAGTATTCATGATTGAGGCAAACACCAACACAACGTCACAATGGAGTCGAAGACATTTTTTGCACTTTTCCAAATAGCCACTTTACAATGCTATGCCACACACACACAATCAATGACAGAGGATGCCATGCAAAATTCCAGCCTGCTCTTGGTCAATTTGGGTTCAGTCTTAAAGTGCTCAAGGCACACAAACAGGTTCGGGAACCTGGAGCCTTAAGGTTCTACCTCTTGCAGCGCCTAACTCTCAGGAACCTGCAACTTTACGGTTCTACCACCTGCAGCATCGTCGCCCATGGGTGAACGGGTGGCTGAAACATCACAGTGACAAAGTAGCTGTGTTTGTTATTGCTGCTTCTCCACTTTACTCCCTAGCTAAGGACTAATCTACATGAACATAATGTCAGAATTCAGCAGTTGTTGGATTGTTTACCCGGTGACAGTTAATGTAAATGTCACAGACGCTGATAGCATTATCCAGCATGAAGGCAGATGCTCATGTTTGTGATGGGGTTCTCTTTCGTTTCGAAGCCGAAACGTACGAGTGGATGATGCCTATCATCTCCTACTTTTCTGAAGTCAATTTTAACCAACCCTTTGAAAAAAGGGCAGTAAGCGCTCTGACGCGCGCAGGCAACTACTTAGACAGCCCTGCGTGACGTCAGAAAGTCTATATATTGACTGCGCTTACGCTTCAGGTCCTCTTTGCCTCTTTCACCTCGCCTACTGCGTGTGTTTCTGAGTCGCCTTTTCGTTTGCTTTCGCAAATATTTCTAAAAACCAACGGCTTTTTTGAAAGCCCACCACAAAAGCTTTTTTCAAAGCTCTCCGAGGGATTCCCGTCTTGCTCCAAGTGCTCACGCCAGTCCCTAACTTCTGGTACCTCGAGACGCAAGATGGCTACTCGTCGTTGTACCGACTGTGATCGTCCCATGGCGATTTCCGACCGCCATGCTATTTGCTTCATCTGCATGGGAAGCGAGGATGACCCAGTCATCGAAGCTGTGGACGAGGAGGAGCTCGCTTCCTTCCTCTCCGCTAAAGGTTGCGCCACCGTGGAAGATTTGCCACCTGTGATGAAGACCCACGCCGCCCAGTTAGCTTCTGAGCTAGCTTCGTTGGCTACACAGGCGGCTAGCAGGCTAGGCCTGCCTCTGCCTCAGCGCTGTCCGGGAGGGCGTTTCGACCCCTTCTCCGGCGCGCTCCCTTCTCCGGATGCTCTCCCACTCCCTGCACACCCCACGGTTGTGACCGATGTGCAGGCCTCATGGGAGACTCCCTACGCCGCCATTGCCCCTATCCAGGGGCACCGGGCATTTTACGCGATGGACGGAGCGGGCGCCAGTGGCCTCATGCAGCTTCCTCGCGTTGAAGATGCGGTCGTTGGTTGTTTAGCACCAGCCTCTGCCACCACCTGGACATCGCCTCCCGAGCTTCCCTCCAAGCCGTGTCAGCGCACGGAGAAGCTCGCCTCCAAGGCTTTTATCTGTACAGGCCAGGCGATAAGGGCGATGAACACTGGGGCACCGATGCGGTCTCCGCTCTCCGTTCAGCTTACACACGCCCCACGCTATGCGCCTCGCGTGAGATCACGCCTCGACGGCGCCCAGGTGGCGCCAAGGCCTCTGCTGATGTCACGGTCTCCGCGTCCTCTGTCTCTCTCGCCTGCGACGCGACGCTTCGGAGTCGTTCACGGTCGAGAAGCCCTCCCCGTCCTCTCTCGCCGCTTCTGTCGGTCGATTTATCGCCCAGATACGAGCAGAACTGTCTGCCCAGTCTGACACGCCTGCCCTTGGCCAGACGGGAAACTTCTCCCCCCTCTTCGAGGTCGTCACTGACGCGCACTCCGGGTCGGCCGCCCTACGGGGCGTCGCAGGTGAAGTGCGCGGCTCACCGACCACCTACGTCGCTGACACGCGCTCCAGGTCGGCCGCCCCACGGGGCGTCGCGAGTGATGTGCACGGCTCGTCAGCCACGCGTGAGCGCCCAGCGGTCTCACACACGGCTTACTTGCCCTCAGCCCCCACACTACGTCGGGTCTCTAGCCTGTCAGTCGGACGCTCTTCAGCTTCGCGGACAGCCTCAGTCTTTGACCTCGGCCCCCCCAGTGCCACTCGGAGGCAGCATAGCACTTCGTTTGTCCTTGCTGCCTCCTCATTCCGCCGCTCTACTCAGGCAGAATTGGGCGATGTGCACAACGTCACATTGGGTTCTTTCAACAGTGTTGAAGGGCTATCAACTGCAGTTCAGGTGGCCACCCCTGCCCTTCAGAGGTGTCATGGAGTCAGTGGTGCCCCCCTCCAGGGCCCCTGCTCTCAGACAAGAGCTTTGCGATCTCTTGAGAAAGGGCGCTATTCAGCGCGTAGATCCGATGCTCGCGCGCGCAGGTTGTTACAGTACGTACTTCCTTGTACCCAAGAAGTCGGGTGCTTTTCACCCTATTCTAGACCTCAGAGCGCTCAATGCCTCGCTCAAACCTCTCACCTTTCGCATGCTCACGGGGCGCATGGTGGCGGAGTCAGTCCGCCAGGGGGATTACATGGTCACCATAGACCTTCAGGACGCCTATTTTCACATAGGTATAGTCCCCAAGCACAGGCGTTTTCTACGCTTCGCTTTCGAGGGCAGTGCCTACGAGCACTCAGCCCTCCCCTTCGGTCTGTCTCTAGCACCTCGGTGCTTCACCAAGTGCGTGGAGGCGGCGTGTCTACGCCACTTCAGACTAGGTGCCTGCGTTTCGGCCAGGCTGTGTCTCAGACTGACGGGCCTCCTGTGCGCCGCAGGCGGCACTGTCCCACTCGGCCTCTTACACTTACGCCCGCTGTAGCTTGCCTTAGCGGAACTAGGTGTGTCCTCCAGGTCGAACCCCGCCCGTCGGATCTTAGTGTCCAGACGCATGTGGCTAGCCCTCGGCATTGGCGCAGGCCATCGTCCTTCACCAAAGGCGGCGCCCTGGGCGCTATAGCCAGACGCATGACGGTGACCACCGATGCGTCCAAGAGCGGCTCCCCGCCAGGGGGACATGGCGCACAGCCTCCAGGAGATTACACATCAATGTGTTAGAGCTCCTTGCTGTCTTCTGCGCTCTGAAGGAGTTTCTCCCTCTTCTCGGAGGAGAACACGTTCTGGTGCGTACAGACAACACCACTGTTGTGGCGTATATCAATCGCCAGGGCGGCACCCGCTCTCCGGACCTGTTTCGCCTGGCGTACAAGCTGCTCACCTGGGCCTCCCGACACTTCCTGTCGATCAGGGCGGCACACTTGCCAGGTGTACGCAACACAGGCGCGGACCTCCTCTCCAGGGGTGTTCCGCGTGCAACCGACTGGCGCCGCTTCGGGCGGGCACGAGTCGATCTTTTCGCCTCGAGAGAGAACGCTCACTGTCCAGCGTGGTTTTCGCTGGAGCGAGATGCGCCGCTAGGGTCAGACGTGCTGGCGCATCCGTGGCCGCGCGGTCTGCTCTACGCCTTACCCCCCCTTCCTCTGATGCGTCAGGTATTGGCCAGGATCAGAGCGGGGGCTCACAGGGTGATTCTGATCGCCCCCAATTGGCCATCTCAGAGCTGGTTCTCAGATCTGGTCTCACTGTTGGACGGCCAGCCGTGGACCCTCCCTCTGAGGAGGGATCTCCTATCACAGGCTCACGGGTCGCTGTGGCACCCCAAGCCGGAAGCATGGAGACTCACGGCTTGGCCCCTGAACGGGCGCGTCTCCTAGAGAGCGGCCTGTCAGGCGCAGTTATAGAGACTGTTCAGGCTGCTAGAGCTACATCCACTAGGTCGTTGTATACACTGAAGTGGCGTGTATTCAGCACGTGGTGCAGAGACAGAGGCTGTGATCCTTTAGTCTGCCCTATTGGCGAGGTGCTTGCTTTTCTGCAACACCTGTTTGATCAGGGTCGTACACCCTCTACTTTGAAGGTGTACCTCGCAGCTATTTCAGCATGCCATGTTGGCTATGCTGGCGTTTCCCCAGGCGCTCACCCCCTTGCATCGCGCTTCATGAAGGGCGTCAGGCGGCTTCGCCCCTCTTCCACTCCTTCGGTCCCTACTTGGGACCTGGCCACTGTCCTACGCGGACTGGCCCTTACGCCCTTTGACCCTCTGTCGAGTGCCAGTCTAAAGATGCTTTCCCTTAAGACTGCGCTTCTGCTCGCTCTGGTCTCGGTGAAGCGCGTTAGCGATCTGACTGCCTTGTCAGTCAGTCCTGACTGTCTTGAGTTCGCGCAAGATGACGCGCGGGTAATGCTGCGACCAAATCCCTTTTCTCGCCCGAAAGTGCTGTCTACTGACCCTCGTTCGAGGGTCATTGAGCTCTCAGCCCTTCCTGAGACGGGCGGTTCTGTGCCCGTCACTCTGTGCCCGGTCAGAGCGCTTCGTGCCTATTTGACACGTACGCAGAGCATCAGGAAAACGAACCAGTTGTTCGTCTGCCATGGCGAGCGTGCCAAGGGTCAGGCCTTGTCTACCCAACGCATGTCGCATTGGCTTACTGAAGCCATACGTCTGGCATATGAGGCGGCGGGTGTTCCTCCGCCTGCTCATGTCAGGGCGCACTCCACCCGTGGAGTGGCGGCTTCTTGGGCCTTCTGGAAAGGCGTCCCCATGAAGGATATCTGTCTGAGCGCTTCGTGGGCCTCAAGCAACACCTTCGCACGTTTTTACGCATTGGACGTCACCAGGCCGGGTGTAGCAGAGAGTGTTCTCTCTGGGCCCGGCGGCGGTCCCATGGGTCTTCCCACCTCGGGCTCCTCGGTGTAGGGCTCTTGAGGCTTGGTTGTAGTGATCCACTCGTACGTTTCGGCTTTGAAACGAAAGAGAACGTTACGGATACTAACGTATCCTCGGTTCTCTGAGTGAGAAGCCGAAACGTACGCTTCGGGCCTCAAGTCGCCAACGCTGGCGAGCTTGGCAAAGAGGACCTGAAGCGTAAGCGCAGTCAATATATAGACTTTCTGACGTCACGCAGGGCTGTCTAAGTAGTTGCCTGAGCGCGTCAGAGCGCTTACTGCCCTTTTTTCAAAGGGTTGGTTAAAATTGACTTCAGAAAAGTAGATGATAGGCATCATCCACTCGTACGTTTCGGCTTCTCACTCAGAGAACCGAGGATACGTTAGTATCCGTAACGTTTGTTTATGTTTACATTTAAGTTTATGTTTACATTTATGTTTATGGTTACCAGTGGCGGTTCTACACTAAATTGCGCTCCGGACGAGACTACCTCCTGGCGCTACTAAGGGGCTACTTATTGGTCTGTGTTTATAAGTCATATTTTGCATGAAATGTGCGATAATTGCAATAAAGTCAAGTCACTGACATAGTTTAGACCACCTTCTTGTCCGCTTCATTTGGGAGAGGTGGACTGTAGCCTATACTCTGCGCTTCCATCCCCTCCCCTCACCCCTTCTCGGCTCGCTCAGCTTCTGTGCTGCTCCTTCAGCAGCAGGCAGGGGCGGCACAGGTAGCCTATCATATAGAAAACCACTTCATGGCATAGATTTTTTTTCCCCTCCAAGTTCGTGTGCCGCCCCCCACGTAATGTCACATTCGCCCATGCCTAAAACCGCCACTGATGGTTACTGGGCAGTACCAGTCAGTATTCACATGTGTACAGGCAACAGCTAAGTACACAACTGCTAAGTATTAGAGACGGCTGTTAAAGAAAAGCGAAATAGAACTTTGCCATAACCAATTCATGTGTAAGTTAACAGACTACAATTTCATAAAAGATATTATCTATCTTAAGCATTAAAATAACAATGAAAGCAATGACAATAGGTTGCCTTGTAATGAGCTGAATAATGTTCTGTGGGGCGGCCTTTGTCATGAATTGACTTTCTTAGGAGTTGGAAGTTGGGAGTTATTTCACGATAATGACCATCTCACAGAACACTGTCCTTTCCTTACTTACTGAATGAAAGGCTCTTAAAAAGGGTATTTTTCCTTTAATGTTCTGTGTGTATTTGTGTGTGTGTGTTTATGTGTGTGCATGTTCAGTATGTATGCCTATGCCATGGCCATTACCAACTAGTAACAACTGTATGTACGTGTATAGTTACAGTATGTACTGTATATCACTACTTGCTTTGTGCCTAATATATAGGCCTACTCCCCTTCTTTCTCTCTCTTTCTTTTTCAATCTATCATGCAGTTTCTTTCCTTTCCTATCCTCCCCCCAATTCATTTCCTCTCTTTCACTCTGTCTCTTTCTCCCTCCACATATCATTCAGTCTCTCTCTCCACTCTAAGGGCCTGATTTTCAAGTTCAATCGCAGTCTGAAGTCTAAAACGCAGTTCTCTTTGGGGGAGGGGCCAGCGCAGAACGCTATATTGCCTGTAGGAAAAGTGGACATCGCGACGGCGCATAGTTGAAATGGGTTGTCTTAAATGAGTAAATTAGTCATGGGTGTGTTTGGGCGTAGCATGTTACAAACCAATAAGAGTTCACACTCTCATTCCCTTTAAAAGTCCGGCGCACAGCGTATTCCATGTTCCATGGCGTATTATGATGGTGGATTATACTTGGCGAAATCTTTTCATGTGAAGAAAATGTGCGCAAGGTGAAGGCATGGGAGATTTACAGTTTATATAACCATGAAAATGTGAAATGATGTTCTGGTGGTGTAGCCTAATATGTACAGTCTTGTTTCTTGAAAGTCTTGCTTGAAAGGTGTCAAGTAGTCTCTCCCCTTTCTCCATCTCTTCTTCTGCTTTCCCCCTTCTATTTCTCCTCTATCACTCTTTTTCTCCCTCTTCACCTATCATTCAGTCTCTCTTTCCATTAGAGTTCATGTGTCTTTTCCGTCTCTTTCCTCTTTTTCTCCTCTCCATAACTTTCTCTTTCTCCATATCACAGTCTATCATTCAGTCTCTTCATCCCTCTCTCTCTCTCTCTCTCTCTCTCTCTCTGTCTCTCTCTCATTGTGTCTATGTTCTCTTCATCCCCCCACCTCTCCTTCTCTACCATCTCATCCGTTCATCCTGGCCAGTCATGATAACTTCCCTACATGTGAAAGTGAGAGATATCCCCCCTTGTGACCGCACACACACAAACACACACACACACACACACATGCCAGAGCTGCTTCACTTTCGCTGTGTCATTCAGGTTTCTAAGCACCAATCAATATTATGAATTGAGTGTGTGTTCAAGAGTTTGAGCATGAACCACAGCAATGTGTTTTTAATTTCTCTCTATTGACTACACCCATGTGTTCCCCACATCCTATTAAACATCACTAATACTGAATAATAGAGCAGGTCACAATGACTTCATTTAATTGGAAAGAGAAAAATGAGAAATTCTGTTCTCTATATGCCACTGTTTTTATTATTGTGGACTTGCCACCTTATAAGGTGTGTGTGTATGAGTGTGAGTGTGTGTGTTGGAGTTGTTGGGGAGGTGTGTGTTGGGGCGGGGGGAGGCGGCTGTTGGGGGGGTTCTCCATTAGAAAGAATGGGAGAAATGCTTGTGTATGTGTGTGTGTGTGGGGTTGGTGGGTGGTTGTTCGGGGGGGGGGGGGGGGGGGGGGTGTGTAAGTGGGGATGGGGGGGGGGGGGGGGGGGGGGGGGGGGTGGGTGGGGGGGTGAGGGGGGTGTTGGGGGGGCGAGGTGGGTTGTGTGTGCGGTTGCGGTTTCTGCAGAGAAAATGCAGTCTAGTTAATATAAATTTAAAGGGCCCATAGAATATTAAACCACATTACCATAGTTATTGTTTAATTTAGGTAGCTTAAGGTATCCAATGGACCATAGCAAAACTTCAACCACCGTCTACCGCCTCGTTCTAAATTTCAAGCTAGAAATGGCCGGGCTGAAACAGACCAATCTGAAACGAGGTGCTTCTTGACATCGGCTTCGCTAAGATACACATTCTATATTTGCATGGTCCAACCAAACATCGTTTGGAAACGTCTCTGGTCCAATCCCCAGTTGCTTCCTGAATTTGCCAGGGGAGGCGGGAATTGTAAACAATGCGCTAGCAGTGCTCCTGGGTCACTTTTAGCCACACAAATTTGCATACGCTATTATTGAGGCTCAAAGAACAATTTATGATGGTCAAAAAATGTGTTCTATGGTTCCTTTAAGAGCTGAAGGAATTGTGCAGAGCAGACCTGGGCATTTTACGGCCCAGGGGGCACATACAGCCCTTTGGGCATCCCTGTCCAGCCCACAGTGTGCCAGTCATAAACACAAATGAACAAGTGTTTATGCGTGTATGAAATTCAACCATGTTGCTTTATTTTAAAGTCCTCTAATTAAATAGACACATGTATCTGCGTCTGTGTACAGCGACTGGTCTTTTCCTAAAAATCTTGTTCTTCTGCTTGCCTGTAGCATCTTATCATAATATTTAGTGCTTTATACAATGAAGAAGTTAGAATTAAGTTATCAGTGGTTCGGTCTTACAACACATCTTAAATTGTTCATGTGGTCCCCGGTAAAAATGAATTTCCCACCCTGGTTTTATAGTAGAAAATGACAATATCTATTATTCCCTGTTTTAAATGATTGCCTTTTGTTGGTTGCATAATAGGCATTTTGAAACCCAAAACCCAGGATCATTTATGACGCTAGGATGTGTATTTTCCTCAGAATTGCGTACATAATTGCAGTTAGGGTTAATGTTATGCTTCCACGAAAAGTTTTTGTTTTACTGAACATAACCATTACAGAATCACACAGACATGTTTTGTTTTTTTTTGTTCTCAAACTTGCATACATAACTGTAGGTATTGCATTCATTTTCAAGAAAGGTATTTGTTTTACTGAACATAACAATTACATCATAGAAAGGTTTGTCTATTTTATTTTTAGCATCACATAAATGACAACAATGTTTACAGTGACACAGAGGGTTTTTCTCGTGCTAAGTCCATACAGAGTGAGCATAACCTAGGGCCATTGTTTAGGGGTTTAAACTCCTGTACAGTAATGTCCTGAACAAGGACTCACACCATGAATGCTATATGATAGAAGCCCTGTAGTACCTGGAGGAGCAACAACCCAGAGCTTAACTCCTCTCCCAGAACCTTTATTCCCTGTGTTGCTCAGATCAGAGGCTGGCAGAATTAGCCTCTCATCGCTGGGGAAGCTTCCGGAGCCTCCGCTGTGAGCCTGGGAAATGAGACTGGCTGCTTAGAGGCACGGTGGTTACCGCGGCAGAAGCAGATTAAGCGATCTCCCATGGTGAAGGTGTCGCGGGTTTGTTTATCTAATTTACCTTTTCCCTGTCTTTCATTTTTTCTTCCTTTTATCCTTTCTTTCTTTTAGTCATTCTTTGTTTTTTTTTGTATATCTTTCCTTCTTTCTTTATCCTTCTATCTCGGGGTTGGGTGGAGGCCGTTATTAATATGCACTCACCCGTCATGCGTCCATCCACGGCCATCCTGCATGTCTGGTTATGGCTCATCAAACTCCCCAAGGTGCCTTTGGCCAGTGGAGAACAACCCCACAGCTCTATTATAAGGCACTGAAGCAGAGAGAGAGAGAAAGAGAGAGAGCAAGGAGGAAGTATGGAAAAGCAAGAGAGAGAGAGGATAACATCTGGACACACATGCACACACCACACACATACATGAACTCATACATACAGAACACAGTAACATATGCAGATACACACACACACACTCACACACCATCTAGATGTGTATGCTCACACACAGACACACACTCACACACACAGAGAGAGAGACACACACACATACACACACACTCTCACACATACTAATGCAGATACACACATCCAAACACACATTACATGCACGCCCACACACCCACTCCAGGAAGCGAGGGCTGACAGATGGGGTTGATTTTCCGCTTGGTGAGTAGGCATCCGCGGGAAGCGCTCTCCCATGGGATGTGTCAGGAAGACCAGAGAGGATTGATTCCCTGACGCTCCCGACGGCTCCACTCCTGCTCCAGGACTCGCTAATGAGTCTCAACACTAACGAGAATCATTTGGACCCATTGAGTGACGCAGCATTGCCCAAAATTAGGAAATGAAGGCCACTGCTGTTCTTGATACAGTATATCATTGTGATGTCACTTATATTCTGAATTGGGCATGTGTTTGAGTTTGTGTGTTAGTGTGTGTGTGTGTGT
>JAGFZM010000164.1:35665-52274 GCA_017657215.1 Limnothrissa miodon | reverse complement strand
TCCCGGCTTAAGTTGTGTTCACAGCAAAGCTGATGAAAGTGTCTGTGAAACAGCAGAGCTTGCAACTTCTCACTTATAATTTACTGCAGGTCAGTAAAGCCCAGGATAAGACCCCTCCTGATCTCAGACCTGTGTGTGTGTGTGTGTGTGTTGTCCATCGGGCAGTGAGGATAATGTCAACCCTTTAGACTCTTGACCTATGTGTGTGTGTGTGTGTGCGTATGTGTGTGAGTACTGTCCTCCATTGGACAGTGAGAATAATGTCAACCCTTTAGACTCTTGACCTGTGTATCTGCCTGTATGTGTGTACCAGTGTGCCTGTATGTGTGTGTGTGTCTGTCTGTGCCTGTGTGTGTGTCCTCACTCAGCTGTCAAACTCTATGGCTAAGGACAGGCTATATTAGACCCTGTTTACACATATACGTTTTCTCTTAAAAACGTACAGTTTTCCCTTCGTTTGCGCCTTTCATTTACACACAAACGGAGATGTCGCCTCTGAAAACGATTCTTTCTAAAAACTCTTGATTTTGGAAAACTCCGTACTCACGTTTGCGTGTAAACTGCGAAAAAGAGATAAAACAGAGTTTTTAGGCAGGCTACACGCGGACTGCTGTCTGGCGGGAGAGCTTTGAAAATTAGGTGGTTGTCCCGGAGGAATGGCGTGAGGCTTCTGATTGGCTTGTATGGCTTTCTCCTTCTTCCTACACTGTGGCCCATAGGCTTAGCGTAGGTATGACGGCTCTCAACATCATATTTATGCAGCTTAATGTAAACAGAAACTTTTTAGAAAACAATGGTGTATGCATGGAATTATTTTGGAAAACGGAGGGAAGAAAATATTTGTTTATCAAAATCCCCAGGTATGTGTAAACGTAGCCTTAACCCTGTAGTTGCCCGCAGTGGCTCTGGGCCATGTCAATGTCCCCTCAATGCTAATGACTGGGACACACTCAGGGGCACACAGTTAGGACTTAGGTTGGCACAGATGGGCAGGTGTGGGCAACACACATAAGCCCATGAAGGTGCCCATGAAAGGTGCCCTTGAGGTGGGTATTCTGAACACGCAGGTGTAGTAAGTGGGGAGGTGGAGAGGGCACACATGCAGGTGAGCCGATGAGGGAGGAAGGAGCTAGAACCGCAGGTCCTGTTTTGAGTCTGGGCTGGGACTTAGGGAGGATAGGAGATGGAGATGTATGAGTTACATACACACACACACATACACTCTCACACACTCACAGACACAAACACACTCTCTGACACACACACACAGACATATACTATATACACACACACATATACACACACAGATACACGTAGACACTCTCAGACACACATGCACACAGACACATACTGTACACACACACAAACACATACCTGCAGTTATCCTCAACCAAAGAGGGGAGATGTTGGCTGGGTTCTCACTTTTTCCATCCGTTTTTAAAAGTAATGATGTGTGAATTCATGCACTCTCCATCTTTACAGACACGGGGAGGGGGACAAAAAGGTTTTTGAAAGATTAGTAGGTCCCTCAAGTCCCCTCTTACTCACTCTCTCTCTCTCTCTCTCTCTCTCTCTCTCTCTCCTCCTGGCCCCTGTTTCCTTGCGCTGACATAGCGTTTAAGTTTCTATGCTTATGGGAGTCAGTAGTGATCGCTTTCTCTCTCTCTCTCTCTCTCTCTCTCTCTCTCTCTCTCTCTCACATGTACCTCCTTCTCTCTCTGTCTCTCTCTCTCTCACACACACACACGCACACAGAGAGAGAGAGAGAGAGACACACACAGAAACATACTCCTCTCTCTAGCTCTCTCTCCCTCTCTCTCTCTTTCTCTTTGTGCTGTGCTGTGAGACTGCAGTAGAAATGTGTTGGGGGAGCTCCTCTGTGCTGACAGGTATCTATGGACGCCATTGACTTTAAATTAAAGCGTGCTGTTGGGCGATCAATCATAGGGGCGTCCGCGGGACAGCAGCGTCCGCTTTGATGCATGGGCCCTCTTCCTCTCTACAAGAGCCGCACCAGCCAGCCAACAAGCCTGACCCTTTTGCCTGCCTGCCCCGTGTGTGTGTGTGTATCTATGTGAATGTGTGCATTACTAGGTAGCGTTGGTCAAAGGCTCTGTGTGTGTTGGCGTGTGTTTGAATGTGTGCAGTTGTGTATGTGTTTGTAGGTAGCTATCTCAAAGACTGTGCGTGTGTGTGTGTGTGTGTTTGTGTATGTGCGCGTATGAAAATATGTGTGTTTGTGTGTCTATGTGAATGTGTGCATTTTGAGTATGTGTTTGTAGGTAGCAGTGTCAAAGGCTGTGTGTGTGTGTGTGTGTGTGTGTGTGTATATGCGTGTACTATGTGGATACATCTTTATGTGTCTGCAGGTGATTATGCGCATATGAGTATGCATCTGTGAGTAGCTGTGTCACAGACTATGTGTTTGTAGCTGTGTGCCTGTGTGTGAGTGTGTGTGTAAACGCATTCCAAAAAGTCCATATTATACTCTTGGAGAGGCAAAGTGAGAGAAAAGAAAGGAAAAGATAGAGAGTGAGGGAGATTGAGTAAGTAAAGAACAAGAGGGCCGCGGTTACTCTTCTCTTAGTCATTGGCAAGGCTGTGCCTGTGGCCTCCTGGCTGCTTGCTTTGCTTATTTAACCCCTGTGCATATCTACCGTCTGGGCTCCCTATTTGCTCTGACTGGCCACTGCATGAAAATACCTCTGATTTGGTGTGTTTGGGTGCTTTTGTGTGTGTGTGTGACTGCTTTAATGTGTTTGTGTCTGCTTTCGTGTGTGTGTGTCTGCTTTTGTGTGTGTGTGTGTGTGTGTGTGCGTGTGTGTGTGTCTGCTATAGTGTGTGTGGCTGCTTTAGTGTGTGTGTCTGCTTTAATGTGTGTGTCTTCTTCAGTGTGTGTGTGTTTGCAGGGGAAAGTCTGTGGAATGGTGGCGCAGCAAAGGAATTGCAATAACTGCTATAAGAATGTTTGCACACTGATGATAAAACAATCTGGAATGAAATATGCAAGGTTATTATCTTTTTGTTTAGTTATTTTTATTTCCTTATTTTCACACAGGTTAAAATAACACACTTACAATTTGTTTTTTTTTAGGGCCGTTTAGTAAAAAAAAAACTGCATTTTCACAAGTGTCCCTTGATTCTTTTTGTTCTTGAAACCTAAATCTTGAACAACCAACCATACACACTCACACACACATACTCTTTCACCCATGACCAAATGTGCGCAGGAACGACCAAGACGGTTTAGTGAGTGATCCTGATGCTGTATTGATATTGAAAAGAAAATAGCCAGGTGTTGAAATGCTCTTTTCTGTTCTATTCTGAATTCCAACCATTATTTGCACCTCTTGTCAGCTGACATGTGCTGCTGGATCTCCTTCCCTGTCTCATCTAGCATCACAACCAATCACATCACTGTATAGGCAGTTCTTCTGGATTTACATCCAATTAGATCAATGTCAAAGACAATGGGTGGCTTTACAAGAGGTCGGACGACTGCCGCTTGTCTGGCACTTTAGCATCCCAACATGCCCCATGTGTTGTGGGGTCGTCGCCATGTCAACAAGTAACATGATAGATGGTTGTTCCCATGATGCTTTTCGTGCTGCCCGGTGCTGCATGATTGTGAGCAGCTGCCACACACAATGACATTCATGAGCTCAGGGGGCAGCCTGTGACACATCACACACACACAGATTGAGACACACACTCACACACACACACAGTGATGGGAATAACGGTGTTAAAAATAAAAGGCATTACTAACGGCGTTATATTTTGTAGTAACGAGCAATCTAACTAATTACTGTTCTTATTGTTACAACGCCGTTCCCATTACTGAGCATGAAATGCCATGCGTTACTTTATGTAAGCTGTTTTCATTTTACTGGGCAGATTTCTGTGTGGACATAGGTGATGATTGGTCGAATAAAATTGAATGGCCAACCTACGTAGGTTACAAGCCAGGCCTCTGTGCAGTTTATGTACACTCCACACACAGCAATGGCGAGTTTAGAACAACCAAAGATAGCGTTTTCAAACTTGAAATATAAGCGCAATTTCACTCTTATTGACATTAAGGACAAGTATGTTTATGTGCAGTGCACATTATGTCCAGGAACAAACCGTTTGGTCATATCAGTTGTGAACAACAATCTTTTGAAGCACCGCACATCATCCCATGCCAGGACAATATGTCACGGGTCCGTCCATCAATGCGTGGAGACATTGGCTAATTTATTGTAGAGAAAAATCTAAATAACTGCAAACCATATTGTTATATTTTCTACTCATTTTACCTGACTGTTCAGAACAGTTTGCAAGATCCAAGTTGAGATAACATAATCAGCTAGCATCATCAGCGCTCCATTAGGTGTCATTCACGACACAAATTTAAATGAACGTGAGCTAAGTCAGGGGTTGAGTCAACTATTACAGAGAAATTGGGCCTACCTGACATCACACAATTCCTTCAGTTTGCCTTGTTTTCTGTCTCTTGAGTTAAGTCAGACTGTTAAATTAGCAAAAGCTGCCACAGCCCTTCTGCTGTAACTTTCAGATGAGCCCTGCCAAGAGTCAAACTGCGTTAACAATTCTCAAGTGCCCAACTAATTCCCATTGTGGGGTGAGCCTATAGTTCATCTTGACTCTCATCTTTCTCCTCCAAGAAAAAAGTAATTTCTCCTACAAGAACCAGACAATTGAGCACCTCCAATGATCTCTGCCCATCATCAGCTAGGCTACGGTAGCTTCTGATGACCGATGATGCAACGTGATCAGACTTCTCCACTTCTCATGTTCTCTAGATTGTTATTTTACTTCTTTTTTTTTTCTCCGGACATCTTGTCTCACATTGTCCCACAAAAATATTAAATTAGTGTATATAGTGTATACCTATATTGGTGTGCAATGTTAATATGTCATTCTGTTATGTGTACATTTCAGTCATAATACACATTTAACATTCACGTTTACTTTTACTTTTGAGTAACCAAACATACTTTTGAATTTAAAGGGGGTAGTAGGCCTAACGCAAAAAGTAACACAATAGTTACTTTCCCTAGTAATTAGTTACTTTTGTAATACAGTAACGGAGTTACTAACTCAGTTACTTTTTGCAAGAAGTAACTAGTAACTATAACTACTTACTTTTTAAAAGTAACTTGCCCAACCCTGCACACACACACACACACACAAACACACACACAGACACACATACACACACACACACACACACAACCCCATCTACCACTGCCCTGCACTGTCACAAGCAGCACTCTCGAAACTGAACTAACACAGCAACACAGCTCACCACAATATCAAAGGGATGGAAATGGTGATGTTACGCAATACTTCAAACACGTAGACGCTACAGAATTAGACATACTGCATGTATACATTTCCCTGTGCAGATCACAGCTGTCATTGACCATTAGATCTGTAAGTAGGGATGACAGCCTGATATTGGAAATGCCATAACGCAGTAAGAGTGGGACTATGTTCAGTCTGTGGCCTAAAGGAATCCATGTTTTGACTGTAAGTAAGGTCAATAATGGGTCAGTTCAATTTGATTTACTGCCCGATAATGTTTTTCTTGGCACATCTGGAAGGTGTATGCGTGTGTGTGTGCATGCATGTATGTGTGTGTGTGTGTGTGTGTGTGTGTGTGTGTGTGTGGTGCAAAAGACTGATTCCTTCCCAAACAGGCCAAATGAGGGGTTGTCAGGACAGGCAGTGAAAGCAAAGAGGCTTGGAGCAAAGCAGTTACTGTTCACTGAGCTTTGGTGAAAGAGCTCTCCCAGTGAGCAACGCTTCCTCCAATAGCTAGTGCTCAAAATGAGAGGTTGTCACTTGTTCGATTGCTTTCCGTTTTTCTTTCTGCCTTTCTTTCAAACTCTTACTCTACTACCACTCTCATTTTATTCTTCTCTAGGTCTGTATCTCTCTACTACAATGATAAACCCACAAAACAAAATAATACGATGGAGATATAATGTCATAAAACAAACCAATTATTTGAGGGAACAATTCTTTAATAAGAGGCATTCCTCCTTATTTTTGTGTATACCATGTCATTTTTATTTCACATCGAATGTGGACATTTGCTGAATAGAAGACAGCAATGAGGCTTATAAAGAATTTATATTGTTCATGTAGCATCTCAATTTTAGTTACAGACCCTTTTTCAATATAATACTTACAGTAATATGCCAAGCTTACGCAATAGTAAAGTTTGGCAGGCTGTTACTGGGGGAATATCTACACAGACCTAAAGAAGAGAATAAAAACTGTTTACGAGGAATGACTAACAATCAAGAGCTTTTAGTGAGCAAGTGCTTTTTAGCTTTTAGTTAAGCCTTTCCTCAAAAGTAAATACCCCAAAGATTTTTTTTATGAAAATAGCTGAGCAGTGACCCAAATGGAGGTCTGCACCTCCTTTCTTAGTCTAGGAGCTAGCATCCATTTTGAAAGTCAATAGAGCATTCTGCTCCCTCTGGCTCTCCTGAACTGCTTAGTATTCCTATGAGATGATAAAATCTGCATATTGAAACTGATTGGGCCAGCATAGGTTCAGAGAAGAGAAGATTATTATACATCCATGTTGCAGGGCAGGAGTTGTGTTTGGCCAGGTACATATCTCTGTGCATAAGAGCCAAACTGATTAATCTAATATTGAAAAAAGCAAGATCATCAATCATCAAAATTACAAAAAAAAAAATTATAATTAATTAATTAAAAAAAAAAAAAAAAAAAAAAAAATATATATATATATATATATATATATATATATATATATATATATATATATACAAATGAACAGTGCACTTTGGTTTGTTTGATGAATTTTGGAAGTCAAAAAAATAGATTTTAGGGATGTACAATATACTCAACAATAAGACAAACATAACTTTATTTGCTAAGGCACACCCCTATTTTTCCTTTTTTTCAAAACAATGGCATACCCAAATTGAAAGCTTGACAGTTCCTACATAGTTTTAGACTCAGGGATGTGCCTCATACCATTGGAAAGGTGACACCCTCAAGTTTTTTCTAGAGGAATATGTATGTTTCTGTGACATATGGACACAGAGTTATAGAGGTTGGGTTTGGATGAATTAGCTTGGTGGTCGAGTCGAACAGAGAGGGAGAACATCACAGACCAACTTCAAGGTGAGCTGTTTACGAACCCTTTACAGGTCTTTAATGTCATACAGCCTAATCTAGCAAACACCTGCAAAAATTTCTCAGGTTAACATTATGCAGCAATAGCAGGTGTCCGCACAGACTGAAAATGAGTTGTTTGCCCAGACTTGCTTGGCTATGACTGGCAGTATCCCTCTCATGCTTGCTTTTAAATAAATAAAGAAATAAGTCAAAATAAATAAATAACACCTCACAATTATTTTTTTTTCATCTTAACCTAAATGAAATCTCACACAGCATCAAAAATTGTTGGTTGAAAATATATACGTACATAGTTACATTCCTAACAGCGTTATGTTAGATGTTCCACTTTAAGAAGCAGCATCTCCAGTTTTTTTGGTCTAGGGTTTCTCTCTCCAGCCAGAGAGTAGAGTATTTTATAAAACCTAAAGCTCAGGTGGCATTGAGATGGTGAAAGAAAAGAAAAATCATGTTAACAGCAGTTTTTTTTCATCCGCCCATTTTGCGACTTTCGGTGTGTTTTTGTTGAACTGTCATTCTATCGTTCCTTCTAATTCTCCCACTCTGTCTCTCTCTGACATATTTTTAACCTGTTCATCTCTCTCCCATCTTGCTCTTTCTCTCATTCTGCCTCACTCTCTCTGTCTTCTGTTCAGTGCAGGGTCAGTTCTCCTGCTCAATTTCATGCTGTTGTGCGCTTCTGGTCGCTCGAGTGGCCATATTGACACGGCTGGCGCCAGAGCGACCACAGGAGAAAATGTATTTCAATCACCACCTTTTATATCAGTCGGTTGGACTGGCTACAGCCCGCTCCATGCGTAATACATTTGCAGAGAAGAAATAGCTTTGAGAGTATATCAGTCCCATTGCAGTGAGAAAAAAACACTCCATATTTATGTGGATTTGTATTTTTTTTCTGTATGCTCCCTGTGTGTGTGGTGGTGTGGTGTGTGTGTGTGTGTCTTAGTGTGTTTGATTTGTGTGATGTATGTGGTGTGTGTATGTGTGTGTCTGAGAGAGTGAGGGTGTGTGTATGTGTGTGTACGTGTGTGTGCTCGTATGTAAGTATGGGTACAGGTTCACTACTCTCACTACACACCTCTCATTGATGCTGGAAAAGTTGGAAGATATGGATTTTATTTAGAGTACAGCATAGTTTCTTCCTAAACCTTTGGTCATTATATAGACTATGCATTTACATGCACATCTACAGTATATTTAATGAATGGCTCATTCATTGCAGAGTCAGCCAGTCGGACAGTGTATGTGCATCTGGACATTCCTGGGAGCCTTCAGGCCCGTGGGCCATCAGCTGTTCGGGAAGCAGAGTTTCCATGGTTACATCTGTATAACCTTTCACCACCCCAATCCTCTTCTTTGTCTCTTATGTATTCTTTTTTCTTATCAGTCTTTCTTTCCTGAAACCTGACCATGGTTGTCCACGTGTCCATGTTTAGCGTTTCAGAATTGGTCTCCTCCTCTCTGACTGGTAGACTGCACTGCAGCTACCATAAACAACACTGTACAAATCCATGGATTTGCAGACCTTTCTTGTATGTACAATGGCCAAAGGAAGGCAGTTTGACTGAAATCCTGATTTTATGTTTATTTATTTAAAAAAAAAATCGCAAAGATCTAAGCGTGCAGAAATGCCTCTTAGTTATTTATTTGTTTTATTTATTTTCTGGCACCTTATTGATTGAGAGTGCACGGCTTTAAAGCACATGTGTATAAGCTCAAAGCATTTTCCTGGAGACTGTGTGACACCCTGGAGCCTGTGTGTGTGTGTGTGTGTGTGTGTGTGGGTGTGTGTGGGTGTGTTTGCGTGTAAAGGCCTGGTAGGGTGTGTTCCTCAAACGTTCCTTCATCTGGATGCAATGTAAAGCGACTATAGGTCTTGAGACTTTCAGTGCAGGCCCAAAGCTCGTTTGAATTAATTAGGTGCCTAATTGGGCTAAGTTTCCCGTTAAGCCATTGCATAAAAATATCTCTTATGTGGAAGCGTTTCTGCAGGGACAGCATGTCCTCCCAGGATCGCTTCCTCCTAAACAAACACAAAGCAGAAACATTTAGATTAAAAGGAACTTAATTTGTTCTCTTTTGGAGGCGGCGTCCTCTGGCGTTCATGGAGCTGAACGTTTATTTATGGTAGTCAACAAAGAGCGCAAGCACACTCCCTCTTTTACACACACACACACACACACACACACACACACACAGTATGTGGGACCCACTGCTGTGTGATTCATCCGCTTATAAAAACTACACACTTGCATACACACACACACACTAGAGCATGGAAACCCAACCGAAGCCCGATGGGACGCTCCTTTGGTCGGACTCAGACAAACTTTTAGAACTTATGTTTGGGCTCGGGTCGGACGCAGACACATCAGCGCGATAAGACATATGAAATGTAAAATGAAAAAAAACTTACTACACTTGATATTTGTTTTAGTCATAGGTTTGTGACAGATTATCCTAATTCAAAAAATAAATAACAGCATAACATTATTTCTTCCTGTGCGCAAGATTTTTCTATTGCTGTGACAACGAAACACGTGCAGCCCTAAGTGCAGTTGTGAGATGTGCAGCAGTAGCAGTGAGTGCAACTTCAGCGCTGCTGGCAGAACAGTCGAGCAGAGGAGGACTGTCTTGAAGCCATCCACTGTCGACTCAATCCTTTTTCTCCACAAGAACATGTATTAGCCTACATTTTGAACTGATTCTGTGAATAATTCCTTTGTTTCATAGTAAGTGATTTTGTAAAATTATTTCAATAAACTAGTTAATGTTGTTGCAGCACTGGGAACGCTTCTGAAGTGTCCATTTCATTTACAGATATAGGCCCATAAAAACCTCTTGTTATTTACTTCTATTTCTATTTTGTTATGTGTTCATTTAAGTTAAATTGGTTAGCCGACATAATTGTGCCCGGCATCTTGTTTTAACGTGCACAGAGCCCGTCTACGGGGAGCCGGTCCACTCTCTATTAACTCCATTGTACAGGATTTTGCATGCAATCTGTTGAAATGCCGCTAGTTTTGCTGTCGAGCAAGTGAAAAATTAATTGTGGTCTATGGAGCTAAGCGGCTAAAACTCGTTGTTGTCACAATTGACAACGTAATTTCTTAATATACGTTGTGGTAGTAGCTACCTGAGTATAGATTTTCCACTAGAAATGAAATAAAAAGTCACTCATGTCCTTTCTGCTTTTCATAGGATGGGCCGCTTTCCGTTTAACATGCTAGCATTTAGCTCATGGATGCTGGTTGGTCAGCGAGAAATCGCGACCGATTACGACCGTCATGAAGCTGAACCAGGCACCAGCTGCCGACTGTCACAGAGGCAGAAAGTAGCGATTGCCGTAAAGTGGTTCGCTTTTGTGTCACATGACATGTAAACTTTAAAAGGGTTTTTAGGAATAACAACACATATTAAAAATTGTATTGGTCAACTAATTGTCAAGTCAAGTTATCCTGCATCGCACGCATCAATGCAATTTTAAGAGAAAAAATTATATAAAGAGAAATGTGGTATTAGGGGGTGCAGCTCCATTGCCACCCATTCATTCATCACTTGCTCGGGAGCTCCTTCTTGTTGCAGTACCACTCGGAAGGATTCTGAGAGTGAACATTCTCCCCATTTGGGACAGCCGTGCCCACCGGTTAGCGCTTCGGACTTGTGACTGATGGGTTGCCGGCTCAAACCCCGACCAATGGGAAGCGGCTGAAGTGCCCTCACTGCTCCCCGAGCGCCGCTGTTGTGCAGGCAGTCACTGCGCCGGGATTAGTGTGTGCTTCACTTCACTTCACACTGTGTGCTGAGTGTGTTTAACAAATTCACTAATTCCCGGATTGGGATAAATGCAGAGACGGGGATCAAAAAGAGTATAATTCTTCTTCTAATTCATATTGAAAATTCTCTGACGTGCACTTCTTGCTCCGTGTGTGCGCTCATGCTCCGCTTATCTGTGCTGATTCCGAATGCCTGTCAATTGATTAATAAAATCGGACTTTCCACACAAACAATATCAACGTGTGTAGTATGCCTATGAAAATAGTGTGATTTTAAGTGTCGGGCTCGGTCGGACTGGGACACAAATATCTTAATGCCTATCGGGCTCGGGTTGGATTCAATCACTGCGGTGTTGGGTGCGGGTCGGTCGCGGACAGAAAAAATCGGCCCGATCCACACTCTAATACACACACTCAAAGGCCCTGGTGTTTTTCTGAATTATTTATCAGTCTGCTCTCTTAATTCTGCTATCTGTCCACTCCTGTTCAGCTGTGTGTCAGTCATATTTCAGTAATGCTCCAAAATCGTGTCGCTGGCGAACCTCTGAAAATTACACCAAACACTGTGCTTCAAACACCTTTTTCAGTCGACATGTAGCCATCCCGTTGCATGTCAGACACGGACTTAGGGGCTATGTTTTACAAAATTATGGAAGTACATATTGCTGTGCATTTGTTAATAGAAGTTTCAGCGATAAAAACAAAATGATGCTTGAACATGACAGTTTGTTCCCAAACTACTTCCGCTATGTAAAGATAACATTATGGGATTAAACTTTGCCTGATGCCCAGTTTGTCAACATAGGAGTGATATGAACCTGTCATAAACAAATATAATAGCAGACTATATATAATGGCAGACTAATATTCTATAGTTTCCGGATTGGCTATTGAGCATTTTTCCTTCTAAAACTGCTCTTAAAGTGACTATGTCATTTTAAGTAGTTTAAAGTGTAGACGCTGCAATTCATATCAATAAGAGCAATATTTATTATTTATTTATTTACATTATTTATTATTTACATATTTATGGGTCTTTGTATGAATGGCTCTTTAATTAGTAAAATAATGCAAATGTATAAGTACCTAGAAATAACATTGGCAGTGGCACTCACCTTTGTGGTGTTGTTTTGCAGAGAATATGGGTCATGTATTGAGTGCATCTATGGTGTATAAATGCGATTGCAACAGTTGTAATCATATTGAACTCCACCTCTTTCAACAAGCAACCAGTTTCCTCATTGGCCTAGTTCTCAGTCTATTAATAATTCATAGCTCAACAATTCATACTGTCGGACATAAACTATGCATAATCCTCCAATTGACTTTTCTTCCTCGCTGTTTGTGTTGTTTATCGTATTGTTTGGGAACGTTTTGGGCTGAAATGCTGTTGGTGTTTGATGAATGCTCGTGCCTTTTTATAATAAGTTCAAATAAAAAAAGAAGAGAAAGAAACCCAATGGAAACTCCCTCTTGAGTTTGACAGGTGACATGAAACTGGTCTCAGTGTGTGCTGTACTACAATAAGATGCAAAGAATGACATACAGTGCCAGAGCCGTCTTATCAACCCACAGCCCAGTGGGTCACAGTCTCAGAGTCGTTACTATAGGAAAAATAACAGGGCAAGTAAAAAGTATGTTTATGCTGGTGAATTATCCTTTATATGTACTTATTTATTTTACTAAATATTACGTACTATATTTTGAACTTGCAGCATTACTCTCCAAAGCTGATTCTTTAAGCCAACGAGTCACACATGCCTGTTTACGTATTCACATATCCATTCCCATGTCTCGTCCTCAATGAGAGGCTTGTTATTTCTCAGTGCTTTTGCACAGGCTGGCAATACTAATGGGAGGGCCTGTTAGATGTCTCTTCTTATTGGCATCACCTCTGGGTAGCAGTGCTGACCTCTACACACACTGACACATACAATTAGCACAAACACGCACACACAGATAAACACACACACACACACACACACACACACAGACAGACATTTTGACTAATCATCACTTCTAGGACTTTAATTGCATGGGTGGGTGAGAGGAAGAAGGAGAGGTATGATTTAAGAATTGTCAGGGCAGTGCGTCTGGTTTGCACCGGCTCTCCATCACCGTGGCAACTCTCTACTTCCTCTCCCTCCTGTGGCCCTTTGAGGGTGTCACTCCCTGGGCTTGATAAATAAAAGTGTGGGGTCCTCCTCCTTCTCCAGCTCCTCTTCTCTCTCTCCTTCTCTGTCTCTCTCCCCCCCTCTCTCTTTCTCTCTCTCGCTCTCTGTGATTCTGTGTGATTCATCTATTCTATCTGACACATGCAGTTTTCCTCTCGCCACCCCTCCTTCCATTCTCACTCTCTCTTTCTCTCCACCCCTTTCTCTCATCCCTCTTTCCCCCTACCCTTCATCTTCTTGTCCTGTTCTCTTGTCTACCTCTCCCTCATTCCCACTATCTCTGTCCCTCCTCTTCTTTATACCCCTCCCTTCCTTTCTCTCTGTGTCTCTTTGCAACTTTTCCTCTTCTTTCTTTCTCCTACCCCTCTCTCTAGTCTCTCTATCTCTACCTAATTTTATTTTTTTTCCAACCTCAAGCAGCTGCTCATTTCCTCACTATTTTCCCTCTTTTCCTCTCTCTCTTCCTCTCTCTCTCTCTCTCTCTCTCACACACACACACATATATTCTCTCTCTGTTATCTGCCCTTTTGTCATTTCCAACCTCCTTTGTCATGCACAAATGTGTGTGTGTGTATGAGTGATGGCCTTTCATTCCTCTAGGCATGCGGTTACTCCTCAGAGGTGAGTGTGTCATTTGTGGAGCAGGAGTGGGTGGTAGAGTGTGAGTGTGTTTTAGTGCATGTGTGTGTGAGTGTGTGTGTTTGAAAGTGCATGAGTGTGGGAGAGTGTGGGAGCCAGGTGAATGTGTGAATGCAAGTTTTTTGAATGTATGTGTGTCTATGTGTGTGTGTGGGTGTGTGCATGAGCAGGAATATGCTGGTTGACTGCGATAGCACTTTGCCGTCTTGAATTACACATGTAACGGATTAATTTCCGGCTCAGCCGCACTGGAAACATTTCACAAATCACGCACACTTTAGCATGACTGAGATGACTATTATTGGCCTGCTTCGACGGGAGATGAATGCCTGACGGTCCCCTGCCAGTCTCTCCCTCTTAAAAATGCATGTTCAGAATACTCCCTCTAATTTCTGAGTGAGCAATGACGTGCGTGCCTGTCTGTGGACACACGGGAACAGACCGATAACTCCACATTATCACACCGCCATTTAGATCTCTCTATCCGCCTGCTGAAATATGTTAGCGTTGTTTCAGCCCACACTGAGGGGTCATGGTGGGGGTTCGAGGGAAGAAAAATGGTGTAATAAAGAGTACGGAGGCTCTCTCTCTCTCTCTCTCTCTCTCTCCCTAATGTGCTCGTGTTCTCGTGGTCTCTGTCAGTTCATTTTACCCCGGCACCTGTTACATTTCACCTGTCATCTGTTCACAGTTACATATGTTGCACATGTGTCACACTTTTACAGTATCAGTACTGGATTAGAAGATAGATAGATAGATAGATATAGAGAGAGATAGATAGATAGATAGATAGATAGATAAGTAGATTGATAAATAGGTAGGTAGGTAGGTAGGTAGATAGATAGATAGATAGATAGATAAGATAAGATGATGTGAGGGATGTTCTCTTCATATAGCCCTGATAGAAGAGTTGTTCTGGTCAACTGGTCTCTCTTTTTCTCCTTGTGTCTCCCTCTCCACACACTTTGTATGTGATTCTCAAAGCTTACCCCTCCTTGCGTTTTGCTATAAAAAGGACAACCAGAAAGGGAAAAAAAGGAAACCTCTCACATGGTGAGGCCTTTCCAGTTGACCTGTTTGCTCTCACACCCCCCAACCCCCCTTGTGTCCCCCACCCCCTCCACCCTCTGACTCTGAGATCAGACGGGAGTCTCCCATTGATATGCAGCCCTCGGCACTCCCCCATGAAAGCAGAGCCGAGCCATCTTTGGAGGCGCGGCATGCGCCTCAGAGCACCAGGCAACAGAAGACGCTCTGATTCACCTCTTGCCCATTAAACAGAAAGAGTCCCTTTCATGCAGGACCCCCACTGCACTGCTAAAAGCATCCCTGCATCAACCTGAGCTCTCCCTCGCCTTTGATTCTCTCGCCGCTGTTTATCAGACCAATCATAACAAATGTGCCTGTTTTGTTCAGATGGCGGAGATCACACAAAGAGCAAATTAACGTCTTATTATAGCCCTTGTTGTGGTCTGTGGTAGATGGGTTAAACACATGCCCTCCATGAAATCCTTTTTACACATACAGTACATGGAACCTCTCACACAAACGGCTAATGCTAGGCTATGTGGACATCACTCCCGTAACAGGAAAACATTTCAGCCAAGATTTTTGTTTTTGTAGAATTTTGTACAAAATTGCTGAAAATTGAAAATGTATTATAATTTGAAGCACCCACAAAAATCTAGCGCTAATGTTTTAGCAACTATTTCTACACTCTGTAGGGCAGCAGACCTTTAAAAAACCCCAGTGTCTGCTGTAGCATCCGTTCGCTTCTGCTGGAGAAGGGGGATCATAAATAAACAAACAAAAGCCGTTCAGCTTGACTTAATGGCCAGCTGGATGGTTTCCTACAGGGAGCTGTGTGTGAATTATGTAAGACTCTGTGCACAAACTAAAACACATGTGCTGCTATTTCTCCATTAAGCAGTACAGGGAACACAGTAATGCTAGGATAACATCACTAACATCTTTCAGGTCATCAAGGTTTTTCTTCTCTATTCTTAATAGTTGTTTTTTTGTACTCTCTGAAAAATAGTTCTGTTATGATGTCATGTGATATTGTTATAGTGTTCACTGTACTAGAAGCAACAAAATGAGAAATTGCACACTGTACAGGAGCAGGGAATGAATAACCAAAGTGCACAGCCAAACACACACACACACACACACACACAGAGCGAGCATCGATATGTCTATGTGTTATCAATTAATGGACCACACACACACACATTGAAGTGTCCTTTCAAAGGTTGCGGTGGTGATGGTGTGGTTTTACTAGCAGTGGTTCTTGTAGGTGGTGGTGGTCATCATATTGCGTGTATTGCCCTCTCATTCAGCAGGATGTTTTAGCTCATGTCGTATAAATAAAGTGTACAGATTCAAAAACGTTGAATATTTCATTGTTTCATGCTAAGTTCAAATATTTATTACATGTGTAGAATGGGTCTGTAGTGAAAACAGGAAATGAGCGCTCACTAGCAGTAGGCTAGTACTGGGAAGCTAGTGGCTCAGGTGGAAGAGGTGTCGTTTGGCAAGCAGTGAGCTTCACCTGACACCATCGAAGTGTCCTTGAGCTAGATACTGATTGCTCCCGGTGAGCAGGTTGGTACTTTGCATGGCAGCCTCCACACACCTCAGTGAATGGGTGAATGTGAGGCTTACATTGTAAAGCTCTTTGAGTGCTCAGAGGAGTACAAAAGTGCAATAAAAATGCAGTCCATTTATTTATCCTTTGTCCACAAGGAAGGTCCCATCGAAGTGCAATATCCCTTCTGCCAGGGCGTCCTAGTGTACTAGAATATCAGCCAAATGTTCCCAATGGGGGGGGGG
>JAGFZM010000164.1:0-35565 GCA_017657215.1 Limnothrissa miodon | reverse complement strand
GGGGTACAGTGTACTCTAATTCAGTGGTCTAAAGGATGCTAACTCTCTTTCTGTGTGTGTGTGTGTGTGTGTGTGTGAGAGAGAGAGAGAGAGAGAGAGAGAGAGAGATTGTCCCCTGAGAAATGTATGGACTTCTCACTGCATACACTCCAAGGGCTAAGAGAAGCGCAGGACACAATAAACAAACCGACAAATGAATAAATAACATCCTGCATTGGTAAAGAAACATCTTGTGCTCTTTTAGGCAAAAGCTCTCTTCTAGGCTGCCAGGCGTTCTTTTTTTTTTTGTAAAGTCTTGAATAATTCAGGCCGCCTGACTGGGTGCACTGTACCCGGCACTGCTGTGTTTTGGATCCCTGCTTAAACTCCTCGCACGAGTAAAGCTATTAACTCAGTTCAACTGCCAAGGCGTTGAAAATCACCTGAGAATGCTTCCAACCTCAAGCTTGTCTTTAGTTTGCAATTGCCTGCCTTTTTAAAACAACCTAATGATGACCAAAGATTGATTTAGAAATAGTTTTAACTTACAGTCAGTTTGGTCTGGGTTCATTCTGAACCCAGGGGGCAATCAATCAACACAATCCAATCCATTAATCAAACGATTTAATTATTACTAGAACACAAAAATTACATTACTTAGCAACAAATATTGTGATCTTCAAATGCTTTTAATAATTAGACTGCTCGAGCGCCCTCTCCCCACTTGGGACCCTGGTAACTCAGGACCCCTTTCCCCCCCACTACGACGCCCCTGTCTCCAGGTAAATAACTGACTTCACAATAAGACCTCTTTCTCAGCATCCATTTTTTTCTGGTTAATACCAACAGAATTGGGCTAGCTTTAAAGATCTGGTGGTTGATCTGAAAGGGGAACTGTGTCTATCTCTGGCCTGAAATGCTATTGGGTGGATTGGCTTATTGATCCCGCCCTAAGCAGGGCTGGGCTGTTTCTCTGTTTTTGGCCTTTATTTTGCCACTTTATTTCTGTGTCTTTCCTGCCCAAACAAGTGGAAGTGATGAGAGTGACAAAGCCCAGCATTCAACAAGATGAGAGAGCCTAGATAAGTGGCTGAGAAAAGGACGCAGAGAGGGAGTGATGGAGACATACAGAGAGAAAGAAAGAGAAGTAGGGGGAGAGAGAGATAGAGAGAGAGAGAGAAGGAGAGAGTGAGACAGAGAGTGGCTGCACCTGAAATCAGCCATCCTATTTTATCCTTTGAGCGAAAATGTGAATAACAGATTTGAGGAGCTGCTTCGACTGACAAAGAGCCCATCTTGTCGGGCAGACATAAAAAACATAAATGAGCATCATCCAGACTCAAAGGCATAAGCAGCGGAGCCACTGGGAGCTCCCCATCTCCTCTCCTCTTCTTGCTCTGACTGCGGGCCAATCAAGGGCCCTTTATTGCAAATGCCTCTCCCGAATACTCAGAAAGGCTGAGCTTTTTGCTTCTTGTTCATTTTATTGTTTTTATTCTTCCCCCTTCTCAGTCGGCTACTTGCCATGCAGTTACAGTTTGTGTGTATGTGTGTGTGTGTGTGAACCCCTAGCCTGGCTTGCGCGACAAAGCTCATGGGAGCTTCGTCTGGCCATCCTACATTACTAAACATCTTCTGGGATGCGGGTTTAACCTGCGTCCATCAGATGCCTCTGTATACTACTTGACGAATCTACAACCAATCAGACCACTCATTCCGATGATGTAAGCTCGTTTCTCATTGGTGCCCTCTGATTTGGGAAAAATAATTCCTCTAAAAAGGCAGCCTGGCCAGACTGACTTGCTCGTGAAATTGAATGTAGCGTCACAGGAAGTATGGGCAGGCCCAGGCTAATCTTCCCCCTCTCAGTCGGCTACTTTGCCATGCTGTTACAGTGTCTGTGTGTGTGTGTGTGTGTGTGTGTGTGTGTGTGTGTGTGTTTGTGAATGTGTGTGTATGTTTGGGAATGTGTGTGTAAGTGAGAGAGAGAGAGAGAGGGAGGGAGCGAGCAACACAATGTACATGTGTATGTAATCTACAGTTCCCTATCTATGTGCAATATAACATCTGAATGAGCCTCAGTCTGGTGGGGTGCCCGTCAGTTTGTGTTCATGTTCGTCTTTGTATTTATCACATTCTACAGACTCCATGAGACTCGACCACTGATCTCTAAAGAATATTCTTATTATTCTTTAGAGATCAGTGGACTCGACCCATGTGGTTTTGGGCAGCAGTTATTAGCTGTTATTAGCAGTTAGCAGGTTCGACCACCTGACCTCTTTTGGCTGCCTGTGCGGCAGACGGGGAAGCCCCGGGGGGAGGTGTCGGCAGGGCTGAAAGGCAAGCCGAGTCCCTCCGCGGTGTCATCATTAAAGTCGCTTTAGCGGTGCTGCTCCGTGGGCCTTGTGCGATAGCCCCGAGTCCTCAGAGGGATGGTCGGGGAGGGGCTGTGAGACCCTCTGGGGCTCGCTGTTAGCGGCAAGCTGGTGTCATCATTATACCTCGACTGCCTCTACTTTGCCTTGGACCCTGAGCATGTGCGATAGCCCACAGCTCCCCAGCCCTGGACCAAGCAGCAGGATTAATCCCCAACTCTCTACAGGGTTGTGTGTGTGGGTGTGCATGTGTGTGTGTGTTTGTATGTGTGTGTGTGTGTGTGTGAGAGAGAGAGAGTGTGTGTGTTTTGTGTGTCTGTGTGTGTGTGTGTGTTTGTGTGTGTCTGTGTGTGTGTTTGTGTGTGCAATGAACCATTTTTGGGGATTAGGCACCCAGTGGCGCCAACCGTACCCCTTTGGTGGTGTTATGGGTATCTAAGCATAAGCTTGCCAATGGGCACGATCATCAGGCTATGCCACTCTGTGCTGTGTATGTGTGTGTGTGTGTGTGTGTGTGTGTATGTGTGTGTATAGTTGTGTCCCATGCCTTGAGCTCTGGTAAGCTTACTGGCCATGCCAAAGTGGCACGTCATTAGAAACATGCCGCTTGGACACCGATAATATGTATAAGTCGCCACGGGAATGGTTGGCCTGACACCAGTGGTGATTGACTTCCTGAGGTAATTGAGCTCTTGGCTGGCAGAAGCCAATCATCAGATGGAGGTGCCGGGCAGTGCTGGCCAATCACCAGACAGTTAGTGTATGCTGGCCAGCCAATCAGGGACTTATACTGCCCCCACAGATGGCTGATTAGGGTAGTTTAGGGAAACAAAATATGGCTCAACAGGGGTGCGTTTCACTGTACGTCTCTCTCTCTCTCTCTCTCTCTCTCTCCCTCTCTTTCCCCTTTTTTATATTTGGTCACTTTGAAGGCTGTTATTCTGCTTGTCTCCTGATAGTATATGTAGTATATGTAGTATATATATTTTTTATTATATATACATATTTTTTTCTTTATATTTAGGAAAAATGCATGAACTACAGAAAACAACATATTGTGGCTACCATTAAGGAGGGGAGCTGGCACACTGAAATAGTCCTTTCAAGTTAGTGTACACTAGTTGCTATAGCTACAATGTCACATTGCTGTGCTGTTTAATTTACTCTTGTTATAGTCATTAGCTTTCATTCAGTCATTGGTTTGTTGTGTTTAGCGTTCACAAGCACATTGATGTGTTTTTAAATTTTGTCCAAGTTCAATTTGATCCATTTTATAGTATTATGAAACACACAAACTCTCTCTTTCCCTTTCTCTCTTTCTCCGCCACTCTGTTTCTTTTGAACTCACTTTGTATGTAATAAGTTTAGCATATTAGTATAGCCTGACAAACACAACATTTGCATTCCACTTTAGCAGATGATGACATGTCACTTTATCCGTAGTCATTTGGACATCAATAAAATGGATGGACAAGAAAGCTGTGTTTGTTAGAAGCCAATCAGCTCTGTCATGAGCTTTGATCCACAGAAGGTCAATCCTTCCTTACAAGCCCAGTCAGAGAGCACTCATGCATTAGGGCCTAGCTAGAAATGGATGTGGATCTGCTCAGGGTGAGTTCTGAGTTGTTCTTGATTGCCTGTGGTCAATCGGATGGACTAACGATGAGGGTGCAAACTCTTGGGGTGGATTGGGGTGGTGCCCCTCGAAATCCTTAGTGTGTCAGTCAATATAGTGATCAATATGCGATAAGCACATTTAGGAGATAGAGCTGTGTGCAATAGTGTGTGTGTGTTTGTGTGAGTGTTTACCTCAACTAAGGTGAACTGTTTGACAGACATGAAAAGACTTTGTCTATTAATTATTCATCAGTTCATTCGCTGTTTGCAAACGTGTGCATTAATTGACTACCCAGTGACCCCCAAGAGGTAGCAAGCCAGCCAGTTAACAGTTATTTTTCAAGGGCCACTCACAGAATCCATAATGTTTAACTATAAATTAAGCTCTGTATTGGTCTCATTTGACCTCTCCCAGTAACTCAAACAGATGATGTTTAGAGATGTATAGCTGTAGTCCAATATAGACTACACCAGAGAATATGAGCTATCAATGCCCAACAGCTACCCTTGGCTGGACAGCCAAGCTAATAATCATTACGTCCACCTGAAGTCAGTGCAAGGGGTCGATAGCGACCCGTACTGAGGTGTCATTACATGTGTATGTGTGTGTGAGAGAGAGAGTGTGTGTGTATAATAGTTGCTATAAACAAGTAAATAAATTCCCCGGAGAAAATTGTCCTCTGCCTTTCAAAGTCAATTTGATATAACAGCCCAATCACTATCTGAACCCTCAAGATCATTTGGAGGACCTGGGACAGCAGCAACAGCAACCAGTAGCAGTGGCTCTCTTTTTAATCATTATCATCATCGTTGTTGTACTTTTAACCAGACCTGGTAAAGCTGGCCTGTCTGTGCCTGTCAGAATTTGTTTGGATCCATTTTAAAAGCTTTTTTTTTTTTTTTCTAAAGCAGTGCCTTTCAGTCATTTATTGGGTTCCTTCTCAGACCATGTTTTGTTGTTTCATGACACTTCTCCTCTCTGAATAAGTTTCCTTGAATTGCCAAGATCAGAAAATGCTGGTCAAAGTAAACACACATACAGCTCTCTCGCTTTCAGCACCATGGACAGTGCCTATGGAGGTGGATATCATTTCTGTTTCAAGGCCAACATTTGAAACAAGCTTTCTAAGGCTGTTTTCAGACCACACTTGCACTTCTAAATAGTTTCCAGAAGATGCGGTGTGTGTGGTGTTGTGTAGTAATATAAAGTCAAGGCAAGAAGTGAAAACTGCTACTTTCTACTTTCAGAAAGTAGTCGCCCATGATCTCAGAAACATTTAAGCACAGATAAAAGGAAGGGATAAGGTCAGACAATTCTAGTAAACTTTAGCTTTCGATTCTCGGTTCTTGGCCCCAACCACAAATCTGAGAGAAATAAATGACCAGTGAGTATTAGACTGTCAGAAATTAGTGAAGTATATGTGTTCCAGATTAAGAGATCCCCTCAATCTCCCACTTCCACAATGTGGGATCAACAGGGGGATTAGATCAAAATGCCTCTGTACACATTAAACCAATTAGCCTACAACCAATCAGACTAATTCTTTTGGTGACATCTGAAAACAACAACTAAAAAACATGAATTACTTTCATCACATTAGGGGTGAAATCGTTACGGATACTAACGTATCCTCGGTTCTCTGAGTGAGAAGCCGAAACGTACGAGTGGATGATGCCTATCATCTCCTGCTTTTCTGAAGTCATTTTAAACCAACCCTTTGAAAAAAGGGCAGTAAGCGCACTGACGCGCGCAGGCAACTACTTAGACAGCCCTGCGTGACGTCAGAAAGTCTATATATTGACTGCGCTTACGCTTCAGGTCCTCTTTGCCAAGCTCGCCAGCGTCGGCGATTGAGGCCCGAAGCGTACGTTTCGGCTTCTCACTCAGAGAACCGAGGATACGTTAGTATCCGTAACGTTCTCTTTCGTTTCGAAGCCGAAACGTACGAGTGGATCACTACAACCAAGCCTCAAGAGCCCTACACCGAGGAGCCCAAGGTGGGAGGATCCATGGGACCGCCGCCGGGCCCAGAGAGAACACTCTCTGCTACACCCGGCCTGGTGACGTCCAATGCGTAAAAACGCGCAAAGGTGTTGCCTGAGGCCCATGAAGCACTCAAGCAGATATCCTTCAGGGGGACGCCCTTCTAGAAGGCCCAAGAAGCCGCCACTCCACGGGTGGAGTGAGAGTAACGGGCACAGAACTGCCCGTCTCAGGAAGGGCTGCGAGCTCAATGACCCTCAAACGAGGGTCAGTAGACAGCACTTTCGGGCGAGAAAAGGGATTTGGTCGCAGCGTGACCCGCGCGTCACCTTGCGTGAACTCAAGACAGTCAGGACTGACCGACAAGGCAGTCAGATCGCTGACGCGCTTCACCGAGACCAGGGCGAGCAGAAGCGCAGTCTTAAGGGAAAGCATCTTTAGACTGGCACTCGACAGAGGGTCAAAGGGCGTAAGGGCCAGTCCACGTAGGACGGTGGCCAGGTCCCAAGTAGGGACCGAAGGGGGGGCAGAGGCCCTTCATGAAGCGCGACGCAAGGGGTTGAGCGCCTGGGAAAACACCAGCATAGCCAACATGGCAAGCTGAGATGGCTGCGAGGTACACCTTCAAAGTAGAGGGTGTACAACCCTGATCAAATAAGTGTTGCAGAAAAGCAAGCACCTCGCCAATAGGGCAGACTAGAGGATCACAACCTCTGTCTCTGCACCACGTGCTGAATACGCGCCACTTCAGTGTATACAACGACCTAGTGGACGTAGCTCTAGCAGCCTGGACGGTCTCTATCACTGCGTCTGACAGGCCGCTCTCTAGGAGACGCGCCCGTTCAGGGGCCAAGCCGTCAGTCTCCACGCTTCCGGCTTGGGGTGCCACAGCGACCCGTGAGCCTGCGACAGGAGGTCTCTCCTCAGAGGGAGAGTCCACGGCTGGCCGTCTAACAGTGAGACCAGATCTGAGAACCAGCTCTGAGATGGCCAATTGGGGGCGATCAGAATCACCCTGTGCGCTCCCGCTCTGATCCTGGCCAACACCTGACGCATCAGAGGAAGGGGGGGAAAAGCGTAGAGCAGACCGCGCGGCCACGGGTGTGCTAGCGCGTCTGACCCTAGCGGCGCATCTCGTTCCAGCGAAAACCACGCTGGGCAATGAGCGTTCTCTCTCGAGGCGAAAAGATCGACTCGTGCCCGCCCGAAGCGGGACCAAAGGCTGTGCACCACGGCTGGGCAGAGGCGGCAGTCGGTTGCACGCGGAACACCCCTGGAGAGGAGGTCCGCGCCTGTGTTGCGAACACCTGGCAAGTGCGCCGCCCTGATCGACAGGAAGTGGCGAGAGGCCCAGGTGAGCAGCTTGTACGCCAGGCGAAACAGGTCCGGAGAGCGCGTGCCGCCCTGGAGATTGATATACGCCACAACAGTAGTGTTGTCTGTACGCACAAGAACGTGTTCTCCTCTGAGAAGAGGGAGAAACTCCTTCAGAGCGCAGAAGACAGCAAGGAGTTCCAACACATTGATGTGTAATCTCCTGGAGGCTGGGCCCCATATCCCCCTGGCGGGGCGACCGCAGCAAAAGGCGCCCCAGCCTGTTTTGGACGCATCGGTGGTCACCGTCATGCGTCTGGCTATAGCACCCAAGGCGCCGCCTCCGGTGAAGGAGGACGGCCTGCGCCAATGCGCGAGGGCTAGCCACATGCGTCTGGACACTAAAATCCGACGGGCGGGGTTCGACCTGGAGGATACATCTAGCTCCGCTAAGGCGAGCTGCAGCGGGCGTAAGTGTAAGAGGCCGAGTGGGACAGCGCCGCCTGCGGCGCATAGGAGGCCCGTCAGTCTGAGACACAGCCTGGCCGAAACGCAGGCACCGAGTCTGAAGTGGCGTAGACACGCCCTGACGTACTGAAGCCCTTCGGTGTGAGCGTCGCTCTCATCGAGCGTGAGTTCAGCCTCACGCCCAAGAACTCGACCTCCTGGGAGGGAGAGAGCATGCACTTGCTTAGGTTCACTAAGAAACCCAGACTGTGCAGGTGACGCAAGACCACGTGGGTCTGTGACGTTAGGAGCTGTCTGGAACCTGCCAGCAGCATCCAGTCGTCCAAGTAATTGAGGAGTCTGATCCCCTGAGCGCGTAGAGGAGCGATCGCCGCCTCCACGCACTTGGTGAAGCACCGAGGTGGTAGAGATAGACCGAAGGGGAGGGCTGCATACTCGTACGCGCTGCCCTCGAAGGCGAAGCGTAGAAAATGCCTGTGCCTCGGGACTATGCCTATGTGAAAATAGGCGTCCTGAAGGTCTATGGTGACCATGTAGTCCCCCTGGCGGACTGACTCCGCCACCATTCGCCCCGTGAGCATGCGAAAGGTGAGAGGTTTGAGCGAAGCATTGAGCGCTCTGAGGTCTAGGATAGGGCGAAAAGCGCCCGACTTCTTGGGCACCAGGAAGTACGTACTGTAGCGACCTGCGCGCGCCAGCGTCGGATCTACGCGCTGAATAGCGCCCTTTCTCAGGAGATCGCAAAGCTCTTGTCTGAGCGCAGGGGCCCTGGAGGGGGGCACCACTGACTCCATGACACCTCTGTAGGGCGGGGGTGGCCACCTGAACTGCAGTTGATAGCCCTTCAACACTGTTGATAGGACCCAACGCGACGTTGTGCACATCGCCCAATTCTGCCGGAGCAGAGCGGCGGCATGAGGAGGCAGCAAGGACAAACGAAGTGCTATGCTGCCTCCGGGTGGCACTAGGGGGGCCGAGGTCAAAGACTGAGGCTGTCCGCGAAGCTGAAGAGCGTCCGACTGACAGACCAGAGACCCGACAGTGTGCGGTGGCTGAGGGCCAGTTAGCCATGTGTGAGACCGTTGGGCGCTCACGCGTGACTGAGAGGCCGTGCGCAGTACTCGCGACGCCCGGTGGGGCGGCCGACTCAGCGCGCACGTCAGCGAAATCCGATGTCGGTGAGCTGTGCGCTTCGCCTGCGACACCCCGTAGGGCGGCCGACCTGGAGCGCGTGCCAGCGACGTAGGTGGTCGATGAGCCGCGCACTGCACCTGCGACACCCCATAGGGCGGCCGACCTGGAGCGCGTGTCAGCGACGTAGGTGGTCGATGAGCCGCGCACTGCACCTGCAACGCCCCGTGGGGCAGCCGACTCGGAGTGCGTGTCGGCGACGACCTCGAAGAAGGGGGAGAAGCTACCCGTCTGGCCAAGGGCAGACCTGTCAGACTGAGCAGACAGTTCTGCGCGTATCTGGGCGATTAATCGACCGACAGAAGCGGCGAGAGAGGACGGGGGGGACTTTTCGACCGTGAATGACTCCGAAGCGCCGCATGTCCACTGCTCAGAGGCGAAGGGGACAGCGAATGCGGAGGTCGCGACTCTAGTAGAGGCCTCGGAGCCACCTGGGCGCCGTAGAGGCGAGTCATCACGCGAGGCGCATAGCGCGGAGCGTGTGTCAGCTGAACGCGCGTCGGAGACCGTGTGGGTGCCCCAGTGCGCGGTAGCGCTGCTCGTGAACGATTCAGAGGCGTCGCATGCCCACTGCCCGAAGGCGAGGGGGACAGAGGACGTGGAGAACGTGGCACAAGTGGAGGCCTCGGCGCCACGTGGGCGCCGTCTAGGTGTGTCAAAACGCGGGGCGCAGAGCGCGGGGCGTGTGTCAGCTGAACGCGCGCCGGAGACCGTACCGGTGCCCCAGTGCGCGATAGCGCTGACAGAACAGAGAGCGTCCTCCGGCCTGGGCCGGGGCTCATCTTGAAACATTCAGCGCCCCGATCATCTTGAAACATCAGCGCCCCGTGAGGGGGTGAGATCAGAGAGGACCGCCGAAGCGGGGGATAACGCTCCGAGCTGGGGACTGCAGAGCGAGGACCCGGGCCTTTGAGAGCACACAGAGGCGTAGCAGTCAATGGATGGCGATCGCATGACATGCTCTGCCGCGCACACGCGACCCCATCAGGGTCGCTGTGGCCTCTTACGCCGCTCCCGGCTAACCGGGCGAGAGCGGGAGCGCTGCCAAGTGGGTTGCGACCCAGCAGCCGGCTGTGGCGCGGCTTTGGGCGCGTCCGCCTTCTTCTTTTGCGCCCTTTGAGGCGTACGAGCACGCGTCTGAGGAGCAGCGGGAGCGGTCTGTTGAGGCGGGGCACGCTTGGGAAGCACGGGTTGCAGGGCCTGAGCCGCCGACTTCGTCTTTTCCAAGCGATCGCGCTGTAGCTCCAGCGCCTGGCCAAACAGTGCATCGGCGGAGATAGGAGCATTCAGGAGATGCTTCTTCTCCTTCTCCGGCATGGAGGAGAGGTTTAGCCAGAGATGCCTGTCTAAGACGACCAGTGAGCCAAGGGAGCGCCCGTCGGCTTTAATGGCCGCCCGGATAGCCAGTGAGGTGAGGGCGGTAATTCTGTGGAGCTGATGGACGGTCAGCTCTGAGTGCTGCGTAGCCAGCTCAGCCACCAGTTCCTCCGCCAAGGAGGAGAGGAGAAAGGCGGTGTTTAGCGCCCTTATCGCCTGGCCTGTGCAAATGAAGGCCTTGGAGGCGAGCTTCTCCGTGCGTTGACACGGCTTGGAGGGGAGCTCGGGAGGCGATGTCCAGGTGGCAGCAGAGGCTGGTGCAAGGCAACCAGCGACCGCATCCTCAACGCAAGGGAGCTGCAAGAGGCCAATGGCGCCCGCCTTGTCCATCGCGTAAAACGCCGCGTGTCCCTGGATAGGGGCAATGGCGGCGTAGGGAGCCTCCCAGGAGCCCTGCGCATCGGCCACAACCGTGGGGTGAGCAGGGAGGGGGAGAGCATCTGGACAGGGCAGCGCACCGGAGAAGGGGTCGAAACGCCCTTCCGGATAGCGCTGAGGCGGAGGCAGGCCTAGCCTGTTAGCCGCCTGAGTAGTCAAAGAAGCTAGCTCGGAAGCTAGCTGAGCGGCGTGGGTCTTGACAGCCGGAGGCATATCCTCGACGGTGGCGCCGTGAGCGGAGAGGAAGGAGGACAGCTCCTCCTCATCCACGGCCTCGATAACTGGCTCGTCATCGGTGTCGCCTTGAGGCGGCGTGGTAGCCGCGCGGGCGAAGAGCGCGTCAATGGAGCTAGTAGGACTAGCGTGGTGGGCCGCGGTTAGCTGGCTAGCTGGTAGCAAGCTAGCCGCTGAGAAGCTAACCGACGGTCGATTAGCCACTGAAGCTCGATCGATGAGCCCAACCGGGTGCGGAGACGCCGGGGAAACATCGAGAGACTGGTGGGGAACAATACCCCTAACGCCAGCGGAGGAAGAACCTGCCCCTGAAACGCTAGTGGAACCCACGAAAAAAGCCGCTCTGTTGGCGATAGCTGTAGGGGAGAGGCGTTTGCAAGCCGAGCAGAGATCTGGTCGCGAAAAGGCGAGCATAGCATGCTCGCTCCCCATGCAGATGAAACAGATGGCATGGCGGTCGGAGACCGCCATTGTGCGGTCGCAATCGGTGCATCGGCGTGTAGCCATCTTGCGTCTCGTGGTACCAGAAGTCAGGGACCGGCGTGAGCACTTTGAGCAAGACGGGAAATCCCTCGAAGAGCTTTGAAAAAAGCTGTTTTGGTGGGCTTTGAAAAAAGCCGTCGGTTTAGAATATTTGCAAAGGCAAACGGAGACAATCAGAAATACACACGCAGTAGCGAGGTGAAAAAGGCAAAGAGGACCTGAAGCGTAAGCGCAGTCAGTATATAGACTTTCTGACGTCACGCAGGGCTGTCTAAGTAGTTGCCTGCGTGCGTCAGTGCGCTTACTGCCCTTTTTTCAAAGGGTTGGTTTAAAATGACTTCAGAAAAGCAGGAGATGATAGGCATCATCCACTCGTACGTTTCGGCTTCGAAACAAAAGAGAACCCATTTTTGATTGGATTGGATTGCAAACAAGATGAGGGGGAAGCAGGCTTAGAGGCCAGATTGAGCTGAAGAGCAATCAAATTGAGCTTGCAGATCAGCATGTGTTTCAACCAGGCCAGAGATTAAGGTACAGTTGACTGGTATGTAGCAACACAGACTCGTAGAGCAGTGGTCTATTTGAGAGGCTGAAACCGATGCTAGTAACCTCTTTGAAAGATGTGGGATAGTAGCAGACTATGACGTATTGGAGAAGTTCTTGTGTCAATTTGGTGTGTTTGTTGGTAAAGACTGTCCGTTATGGCTGCGGTCCACTGAGCCTCTCTGTTGCCTCTCCTAGCTTAACTCAGATTAAGCGTCCGATTCAGTCATAACGTCTTAGCGTGGCTTCCCCGCTGAAACAATCCCTCTCTGTGGCTCTTGGGAAGGCATTTGGTGCCATGGTGTCCGGCTAATCCCACTGGCAGAGACTTAGTGGCACTTTGGCCCTCGCTGGCTTAGGAGCCTTATGCAACAGACCCTGAGCACTGGGCCATCAAAAGACTATAGAGGCTGGTCCAACAGGACTCTTTTGCTCTTCATAGACTGTGGAGTTGGCCTCTAGTGAGCAATGGTTATGCAACAGCATGCGGGGATAGATGCAATTTTGATTTAAACTGTGGGTGACTCCAGCCATGTTTTTGTGGGTATGATCTCAAAGAGAGAGAGAGAGAGAAAGGGAGACAGAGAGAGAGAGAGAGAGATTATTTTCCCGTTCTTTTAGAATTCTCCCTGAATGTTCATGTCAAATGTCATGTCACAGTGCAAATCTCAGTTCTAGTCACATATTTGTGATCGTACTTACTGGGCACCAGCCATAGCTCATCACATATTTGTGATCGTACAGTAGACCCTCACTCTCAAATTATTTTTGCACATTAAGAGACATCCTTTTCACGCACACACACACACACACACGCACGTGTCACGTGAGACATAGTGCGGCATGCTGGCAGTCCTCAGGGCTCCGCTGTGGGTCCAATGGGTCCAATGTAATTGGGTCCAGTGTGAAGTCTTGTGGAAATGGGTCTCAGCTGTTGGAGCCACTGCTGTCTGTCCTCAATCACTTGTTTGTCAAACAAAGCTTCTCTCTCACCCTCCTCAACTGCCAACAGACCTCTTTTTCCTTCCCTCCTTCACTCCCTCTCTCTCCCTCTATTTCTCTCTCCCTCTCTCTTTCACTTTCTCTCTCTCTTCCACCCCCCCTTTCTCTCTCCCTCTCTCTCTGCTGGCTTCCACTGTGATGCCACTCTGTCCTGCCATGCATTTAACCAAATCCAGTTTAATCTCAATTTGAGGCCTGAGATAAAGCGGTCTCCTTTCCCTCAGTGACTTGCTCTGTGTGCATGTGTGTGTGTGTTTTTGTTTTTTTTTGTGTGTGTGTGTGTGTGTGTGTGTGCCCCATCTCAGGAGATATCTGGAACCCCTTGCTTGCTTCTGTGTGAAGATGGCAGGGGAGTGATGTCACAATTACTGTTGCACACACATCTGTGCCTGCTGTGTGCATGCCCAGCTCCCCCTCTCATACAAACCCACACACATACACACACAGAGCGCATACTGTACACACACACACACACACACAAAGAGAGAGAGAGAGAGAGAGAGAGAGAGAGAGAGAGGCAGCAGTGGCCCTTCATGCCTAACTTTTTCAATTTTTATCCTGGCACTTGAGGATAGATAGTACTTCTGAGGAGCACAGTGAGCGATCTCACTCAGCCCCACTGCTGAGAGAATGACACATCAATTGCTTATGCCTTCTCTCTCTCTCTCTTCCCTTTTCACTCTCTCTATCTTTCTCTTTCTCTCTCTCTGTCTTTCTCCCTATATTTCACATTCTCTCTCCCTCTCTCTCTCCCACTCTCTCTCTTAAATGATCTCATCCCGTTTTCAATTCATTCATTCATTCATTCATTCATTCAAGTGACACTTGTCCTTAAATCAATATTACACTGGAGCACAAATGAACAGAGCTAAAGAACCGGAGGCTGTGTGCTCAGAGCTGTGATAAGAGGCTCACAGCTAACATTTTGGGCTTCTAAATAGGTGTGTTGGCCCCCGGATACATCTCGCCTGAGTGAAAAGGTGTCTTGGCCTGATAAAACAGCTATCCCTGTGGGAAGATGTGCTGGCCTGATCTAGCACCTGTCTGACAGAGGAGGTGTGTCAACCGGATCAAATGCCTGTCTGAGCAAAGAGGTGTGTCGTCTTGATCAAACTTGTCTGGTCAGGGGATCCTGAATTTCTGAGCTCCCTTGGTGTGTGTGTGTTTGTGTGTGTGTGTTTGTTGGTGAGAGGAGCGATAAGGAACACACAGGTCTACAGACAACTCCCCCACCCTTCCTCCACCTCTTCTCCCATCACTCCTCTTTTCTCTAACCCATCCCCCTCTTGACTATTCTTTGCCTCTGTTCCCTCTGTGCTGTTGTTTCACTATGTGCAAAGCCCCTTGTGGACAGACACTCTCTGTGGACTATAAATACTGGGATTGTCAGTGTCTTCTGTTCACTTATCTGCCAGCTCTAAAAACTGTCAAAGGCAATTAAGCTTTGGAGAGGCTCCTGATGCAAGGCTGTAGCCTAATATGATGCTGTAAAGATGCACTATGGTCACCTCTGGTGCTCTCTTATTCTTACCTCCTCTCCTTTCTTTTCCCCTCCGCTCCTCCCCTCCTCTATGTTTGTCTACTCTCGTCCATCCCCTCTCATCCCCTCCTCTCTTTTCTCCTCCTTTCTTCTGACATCTCCTCTCCCCTAATTTCCTCACTCCTCGCCTTTATTCTCCTTTGTCCTTAGCTCTCCTCTCCCCTTATCTCCTTCCCTCCTCTCCCCTAATCTCCTCTCCTCCCCACTATGTCCTCCTCACCTCTCTTCTCCTCCCTGCCACTGTTTCACTCTTTGCTAATGCGGCAGCTTGTTGGCCCTTGACTGAATAGCCAATGGAATTAGCCTGGAAATGAATGACTGTAATTACGCATAAGGGAATTGTCCTCCGAGCCGCGCTGCTGTAGGTACTATAAGCAAATGGGCTTAACAGCCCCGATTAGGCAGGCAGGGTGAGTCAGCCCTCAGATGCAGGCCACACAAAAGGGGAGTAAGAGAGACTAGGGGTGGTGGTGCTGGTGTTTGGATATGCACCACACACTGACCCTATGTCTTGGCCATGACCTCACATCTCTCTGCTTTTTCTCCTCTCTTTTACTTACTGTACCCTACCCTACCCAAGACAAGACTGGATTCAATTCTCACTGGCTTTTTTAGCCTATTGTACACCCCTCCCCCCAGTTCTTTAATAACATTTTGTTCCTCACTAAGCTTGTGTCTTGCTCTTGCAACTGCTAATATTGCTTTTTAGGTATTTTGTGTTGTTTTTATGTTGTTAAATTGCTGTTCTTATACACAGCCTACTTAGGTATTGCTTACAGTATTTACGCTTTGCTGTCTCTGCCTGGAACAGAATCTTTGGTAGAAATACTTGCACTTGACACTTTTACATTAGGGTTACCATAGCATCCACATCCTCCTACACTTCTTGCACTTCCCCACAAAAAGATATACTACACTATACACACACAATAGGGATTTCTATATATCTATCTATGTAATTATCTATCTATCCATTTATCTATCTATCTATAGACTCAGATAGACATCCTGTTTGCCAGGAGGGGGCTGGACTTACAGTACAATAATAACACTCACTCTAGATCAGGTTCAGTTAAATGCACAGAGTGTCATCAAGTGCTCTAGCACAGCACTCTCAGATAAACTCCCAGACTACCAGCCTACTGTCCATGCTGCTGCTGGCCCCTATGACAGAGAGAGACCCGCCGGCCACCGGGACTGGACATGCGCTGGCTCAGACACTGACCCAAGGAACCAGGACAGCATTGATCCTAGCGACACAGGACACTTAGAGGGATAGTGACCCAGGCCACTGAACCAACCCGGAGTAGCGTTGTATCTGATAGTGAAACAGGCTACCGGGACCAATCTGCATTGTGTGCTACTAACACTGTATCTGTATGTGACCTGACCAAATGTTAGCGGCAAAATCAGCTTGATGATTTCATTTTCAGCTGGACTATCCTAAGTGCTTGCGATACGACAATGCATTGCTGTGTGACTTTTTAGCAGAACTTTTGCGTCTCTACCTGTTTTTATTTCTGTTGTTCACATCCCATCAGTTTGAATGCAGAATGATTCTTAATAGTTTGGCTTAGATTGGCATATTTAACGAACCCAATGTAGACAGGGAACCGTCAATGCTACACGACTATCTGATGCTCGCTTGTGTTACGCCCTCTGTCCTGACCAATTGATCCCAGATCAAAACAAAAAGCACTCACTACTTTGCTTCAAACAATTAACTAAAATCTTGTAACTGTCACTTTGTAACTTTGATCATGAAATAATGCATATTGATTATTAATGTCTGGGTGATACACATTTTAACCCAAATGTACCTTTGTCCATTTCACATTAAGGAATAAACTATATTCAAAAAAATATTCATAGATATGTTTTATATTCTACATGTTACACACTCCAACATGTCACACTTGCAGTTAGAACATGGGTGTAACCCAATGACACACCAAATTTAGACACCCACACACACACACATGCCACGCATTAACAGTAGTGGATGGAACTGTGCTCATTACTGTAACTTAAGCACATGGGTAGTTGATCGTGATCGTGCTGAGATTGTTAACACTTGCACACTGCACTAACAACCAGGCTAATGAGGCAGCATTGAGTTTAATTGATTTAAACTGAACTGATCAAAATATAGTATCTAATGTAATGGACACATCTTTTTTAGTGGCAATGTTTTCAAACTGCTGTTTTTCTGAAATTATGGTTTGCGTGATGTTTTCCTCACTTTAGTCATGATGTTTGTGAGTGTGTGTGTGTGTGTGTGTGTGTGCGCGTGTGTGGGGACTTATGGACAGGATGGAGCCTTATTGCAGTAATTGCATGGTGTCAGGCCCCGGGGCCTCCCCCTCTCTTGCACTTCCTCTCTTGCTCTATCTTTCTCTCGTTCTCTCTTCTACTTTCTATATTTCTTACGTATGTCCTTTCCCTCTCTTTCTCTCTCCTGTTTTTTATAGTTAGCACTAACACTGGCAGCATCTGCTTGCCAACTTCTTACTTTCTTTCTCTCTGTCTTCTTTTCCCTTTCTTCTCAACTCTTTTCTGTCTTTACTCTCTCCGTCTTCTTTTACTCTCTCTCTCTCTTGTACACTCGCTCCTTCTTTGTCCCATGTTCTGCTTTAAGAGTGTGCCCTGGCTCTGACTGCACCTCGCTGCTTGTTTCCCACTGCCAATTATCCCGTCTCCAGGGCTGGAAACCGTGTGCAGCACTGACAGCATCTGTAACCGCACCCCGCCACACCGTTGAGGCTTCACGGGTTGTCTTTCGTTTCGAAGCCGAAACGTACGAGTGGATGATGCCTATCATCTCCTGCTTTTCTGAAGTCATTTTAAACCAACCCTTTGAAAAAAGGGCAGTAAGCGCACTGACGCGCGCAGGCAACTACTTAGACAGCCCTGCGTGACGTCAGAAAGTCTATATATTGACTGCGCTTACGCTTCAGGTCCTCTTTGCCTCTTTCACCTCGCTTACTGCGTGTGTTTCTGAGTCGTCTTCGTTTGCTCTTGCAAATATTTCTAAAAACCAACGGCTTTTTTGAAAGCCCACCACAAAAGCTTTTTTCAAAGCTCTCCGAGGGATTCCGTCTTGCTCAAAGTGCTCAAGCCGGTCCCTGACTTCTGGTACCACGAGACGCAAGATGGCTACTCGTCGTTGCACCGATTGTGACCGTCCGATGGCGATCTCCGACCGCCATGCCATCTGTTTTATCTGTATGGGGAGCGAGCATGCTATGCTTCGTTGGCTACACAGGCGGCTAGCAGGCTAGGCCTTCCTCCGCCTCAGCGCTATCCGGAAGGGCGTTTCGACCCCTTTTCCGGCACGCTTCCCTCTCCGGACGCTCTCCCCCTCCCTGCTCACCCCACGGTTGTGGCTGACGCGCAGTGCTCCTGGGAGGCTCCCTACGCCGCCATTGCCCCTATCCAGGGACACGCGGCGTTCTACGCGATGGACAATGCGGGCGCCATTGGCCTCTTACAGCTTCCTCGCGTTGAGCATGCGGTCGCTGGCTGCCTAGCACAAGCCTCTGCCACCACCTGGACATCGCCTCCCGAGCTCCCCTCCAAGCCGTGTCAACACGGCCGGCTGCTGGGTCGCAACCCACTTGGCAGCGCTCCCGCTCACGTGGGCGCCCAGCTCCCGCCAACCGTCCGGCTAGCCAGGAGCGGCGTAAGAGGCCACAGCGATCCTGATGTGATCGCGTGCGCGTGGCAGAGCATGTCATGCGATCGCCATCCATTGACTGCTACGCCTCTGTGTGCTCTCAAGGGCCCGGGTCCTCGCTCTGCAGTCCCCAGCTCGGAGCGTTCCCCCCCGCTTCGGCGGTCCTCTCTGATCTCACCCCCTTACGGGGCGCAGAGTTTGCCTTGTTCACAAGCACTCCGCACACACGCTACCGTCCCTCTGGGGCAATGTTTCAAAATGAGCCCTGGCCCAGGCCGGAGGACGCTCTCTGTTCTGTCAGCGCTATCGCGCACTGGGGCGCCGGTGCGGTCTCCGGCGCGCGTTCAGCTGACACACGCCCCGCGCCCCGCGTTTTGACACGCCTAGACGGCGCCCTCGTGGCGCCGAGGCCTCTGCTTGTGCCACGATCTCCGCGTCTTCTGTACCCCTTGCCTCCGGGCAGTGGGCATCCCCCCTCTTCGAGGTCGTCGCCGACACGCACTCCGAGTCGGCTGCCCCACGGGGCGTCGCAGGTGCAGTGCGCGGCTCATCGACCACCTACGTCGCTGACGCGCGCTCCAGGTCGGCCGCCCTACGGGGTGTCGCAGGCGAAGCGCACAGTTCACCGGCATCGGATTTTGCTGACGTGCGCGCTGAGTCGGCCGCCCCACCGGGCGTCGCGAGTACTGCGCACGGCCTCTCAGTCATGCGTGAGCGCCCAACGGTCTCACACACGGGTAACTGGCCCCCAGCCGCCGCACTCCGTCGGGTCTCTGGTCTGTCAGTCGGACGCTCTTCAGCTTCGCGGACAGCCTCAGTCTTTGACCTCGGCCCCTCTAGTGCCACTCGGAGGCAGCATAGCACTTCGTTTGTCCTTGCTGCCTCCTCATGCCGCCGCTCTGCTCCGGCAGAATTGGGCGATGTGCACAACGTTGCGTTGGGTCCTATCAACAGTGTTGAAGGGCTATCAACTGCAGTTCAGGTGGCCACCTCCGCCCTACAGAGGTGTCATGGAGTCAGTGGTGCCCCCCTCCAGGGCCCCTGCTCTCAGACAAGAGCTTTGCGATCTCCTGAGAAAGGGTGCTATTCAGCGCGTAGATCCGACGCTGGCGCGCGCAGGTCGCTACAGTACGTACTTCCTGGTGCCCAAGAAGTCGGGCGCTTTTCGCCCTATCCTAGACCTCAGAGCGCTCAATGCTTCGCTCAAACCTCTCACCTTTCGCATAATCACGGGGCGAATGGTGGCGGAGTCAGTCCGCCAGGGGGACTACATGGTCACCATAGACCTTCAGGACGCCTATTTTCACATAGGCATAGTCCCAAGGCACAGGCGTTTTCTACGCTTCGCCTTCGAGGGCAGCGCATACGAGTACGCAGCCCTCCCCTTCGGTCTATCTCTAGCACCTCGGTGCTTCACCAAATGCGTGGAGAAGGCGATCGCTCCGCTACGCGCTCAGGGGATCAGACTCCTCAATTACTTGGACGACTGGATGCTGCTGGCAGGTTCCAGACAGCTCCTAACGTCACAGACCCACGTGGTCTTGCGTCACCTGCACAGTCTGGGCTTCTTAGTGAACCTAAGCAAGTGCATGCTCTCTCCCTCCCAGGAGGTCGAGTTCTTGGGCGTGAGGCTGAACTCACGCTCAATGAGAGCGACGCTCACACCGAAGAGGCTTCAGGACGTCAGGGCATGTCTACGCCACTTCAGACTAGGTGCCTGCGTTTCGGCCAGGCTGTGTCTCAGACTGACGGGCCTCCTATGCGCCGCAGGCGGCGCTGTCCCACTCGGCCTCTTACACTTACGCCCGCTGCAGCTCGCCTTAGCGGAGCTAGGTGTATCCTCCAGGTCGAACCCCGCCCGTCGGATCTTAGTGTCCAGACGCATGTGGCTAGCCCTCGCGCATTGGCGCAAGCCGTCCTCCTTCACCGGAGGCGGCGCCTTGGCCGCTATAGCCAGACGCATGACGGTGACCACCGATGCGTCCAAGACCGGCTGGGGCGCCGTTTGCTGCGGTCGCCCCGCCAGGGGGACATGGGGCACAGCCTCCAGGAGATTACACATCAATGTGTTAGAACTCCTTGCTGTCTTCTGCGCTCTGAAGGAGTTTCTCCCTCTTCTCAGAGGGGAACACGTTCTTGTGCGTACAGACAACACCACTGTTGTGGCGTATATCAATCGCCAGGGCGGCACACGCTCTCCGGACCTGTTTCGCCTGGCGTACAAGCTGCTCACCTGGGCCTCTCACCACTTCCTGTCGATCAGGGCGGCGCACTTGCCAGGTGTTCGCAACACAGGCGCGGACCTCCTCTCCAGGGGTGTTCCGCGTGCAACCGACTGGCGCCTCTGCCCAGCCGTGGTGCACAGCCTCTGGTCCCGCTTCGGGCGGGCACGAGTCGATCTTTTCGCCTCGAGAGAGAACGCTCATTGCCCAGCGTGGTTTTCGCTGGAACGAGATGCGCCGCTAGGGTCAGACGCGCTGGCACACCCGTGGCCGCGCGGTCTGCTCTACGCTTTTCCCACCCTTCCTCTGATGCGTCAGGTGTTGGCTCACAGGGTGATTCTGATCGCCCCCAATTGGCCATCTCAGAGCTGGTTCTCAGATCTGGTCTCACTGTTAGACGGCCAGCCGTGGACTCTCCCTCTGAGGGGAGACCTGCTATCGCAGGCCCACGGGTCGCTGTGGCACCCCAAGCCGGAAGCGTGGAGACTGACGGCTTGGCCCCTGAACGGGCGCGTCTCCTAGAGAGCGGCCTGTCAGACGCAGTGATCGAGACCGTCCAGGCTGCTAGAGCTACGTCCACTAGGTCGTTGTATACACTGAAGTGGCGTGTTTTCAGCACGTGGTGCAGAGACAGAGGCTGTGATCCTCTAGTCTGCCCTATTGGCGAGGTGCTTGCTTTTCTGCAACACCTGTTTGATCAGGGTCGTACACCCTCTACTTTGAAGGTGTACCTCGCAGCTATCTCAGCATGCCATGTTGGCTATGCTGGCGTTTCCCCAGGCGCTCACCCCCTTGCGTCGCGCTTCATGAAGGGCGTCAGGCGGCTCCGCCCCTCTTCCTCCCCTTCGGTCCCTACTTGGGACCTGGCCACTGTCCTACGAGGACTGGCCCTTACGCCCTTTGACCCTCTGTGGAGTGCCAGTCTAAAGATGCTTTCCCTTAAGACTGCGCTTCTGCTCGCTCTGGTCTCGGTGAAGCGTGTCAGCGATCTGACTGCCTTGTCGGTCAGTCCTGACTGTCTTGAGTTCACGCAAGGTGACGCGCGGGTCACGCTGCGACCAAATCCCTTTTCTCGCCCGAAAGTGCTGTCCACTGACCCTCGTTCGAGGGTCATTGAGCTCGCAGCCCTTCCTGAGACGGGCAGTTCTGTGCCCGTTACTCTGTGCCCAGTCAGAGCGCTTCGTGCCTATTTGACGCGTACGCAGAGCATCAGGAAGACGAACCAGTTGTTCGTCTGCCATGGCGAGCGTGCCAAGGGTCAGGCCTTGTCTACCCAACGCATGTCGCATTGGCTTACGGAAGCCATACGTCTGGCATATGAGGCGGCGGGTGTTCCTCCGCCTGTTCATGTCAGGGCGCACTCCACCCGTGGAGTGGCGGCTTCTTGGGCCTTCTGGAAAGTCGTCCCCATGAAGGATATCTGCTTGAGCGCTTCGTGGGCCTCAGGCAACACCTTCGCGCGTTTTTACGCATTGGACGTCACCAGGCCGGGTGTAGCAGAGAGTGTTCTCTCTGGGCCCGGCGGCGGTCCCATGGATCCTCCCACCTCGGGCTCCTTGGTGTAGGGCTCTTGAGACTTGGTTGTAGTGATCCACTCGTACGTTTCGGCTTCGAAACGAAAGAGAACGTTACGGATACTAACGTATCCTCGGTTCTCTGAGTGAGAAGCCGAAACGTACGCTTCGGGCCTCAATCGCCGACGCTGGCGAGCTTGGCAAAGAGGACCTGAAGCGTAAGCGCAGTCAATATATAGACTTTCTGACGTCACGCAGGGCTGTCTAAGTAGTTGCCTGTGCGCGTCAGTGCGCTTACTGCCCTTTTTTCAAAGGAAGAAAAGCAGGAGATGATAGGCATCATCCACTCGTACGTTTCGGCTTCTCACTCAGAGAACCGAGGATACGTTAGTATCCGTAACATTAGCGCACAATCGATTGCCAGTTTGAAGGCCAGCATGTCTCACTCCTCCATTCCCCTCTCTTTCTTTCATTTTCTTTCTCTCCCTCTACCTCTCTTTCCCTTTGTTGCTCTTTCTTCTTTTTTCACTCTTTCCTATCTCTTTTACTTTGTTTCTTGCTCCACTACTTTCACTCTCTCTCACTGTCTCTCTCATTTTTTTTGTCTGTCTCCCTCCTTCATTCTCTGTTTGTCTCCATTTCTCAATCACCCACTCCCTCTGTATTGCATTGCTTCTTTTTTATCTCTATCAATCTCCAACCTCTCTATCCTTCTCATTCACTTTCACTTTAATTCTCCCATCATGTCTTTCCATCCTTATTTGTCTCTCTTTCTTTCTCTCTCTGTCTCTCTTTTCATCTCTCTGTCTATGGGTGAGCAGGCTGCCTCAGGGCCAAGAGTGCAGTGGGCCACTGTTTCAGCAGTAACCCAGAGGGAGAGAGTCAGAGAAAGAAAGGGAGAGAGAGAGATGGAGGGAAAGAGGGCGGGGAGATAGTGTGAAGAAGGTGAGAGGGAGAAGAGGGAGTGAGTGAGAGAAAGAGAAAGGGTGAAAAGAGGAGTGTGTGAGAAAAAGGAGAGAGGGGCAAGAGAGGAGTAGAGGAGTGAGTGAAGGAAAGACAGAGTGTGTTGGATGAGAGGAAGCTGCTATTCCAGCATTCCCACAGGGCTTCATGTGCTCCCCCTCTCATTAGCGTCTCACCTGAGCTGAGCTCACAGCTCAGAGAGCTGCACCCGTGCAGCCGCCATGACACACACACATACACACACACACACACAGCATATATATTTTTGTTGTCCAGCTCCAGGTCTATATTAGCAAGACACATTCACTTTCTCCAGCCTGGTTCCTCCTCAGTGCAAGGCTCTCCATATGGCCTTGAATACAACACAAGAAAACATGGACAAGAAAGACAGTTTTCCCACAAATTCTAAAACACACACACACACATACACAAAAACAGATTCTCTGAACCAAAAGCTCAAAGGCCTGAGCACATTTATTGAATTGATCATCAAAAAAAACATAAGAAGTTTTTACCTAGTTAGATAAAGTTCTTCTTTTTTTCAATTACATCTGTTTGGAATTGATTTAGCAATTTTACAGCAAGAATGAAACTCATTTTGTAATCATAGTTTGAGTGGGTCTGAGAAAATTGTAGGTTTTAAGAAATTGGCTGAAAAAAAATCATACCATAACTTTAGTAGCAGCTGTTTGCTCTGGAACATATTTTGTCAGTGTCATTGTTACGAGACCATCCATAAAAAAAGGAAATGGTTCAACATAACATAAAGAAGCCAGGGACAGTGGTACGCCAACATAGGCTATTTAATTAAAGTAAGGATTTAAACAATACACAAGAGCAAAGCGGCAAAATAATACACAAACAGAAGGCAACGGAAAAACCCTCAGTATAATAACCAAAAAAAAAAAAGAACTCTATTGCCTCCCGTTCGACAAACAAAAGACAAGGAACCCAGTGAGTCTTCCGTGGATGGCTACACTGACTGAACCTAAAATAATAAAGTGTCCAAAAACCCAACACCAACTACCGCCCGCTCCACAAAGTAAACATATAAACTTAACAAGAACTAACGTGAAGAGGAATAAAGAAGACTACGCGGACTAACAAAGGGGAAAACATAGCACACAAAGAGTTCGCAATGGGATCGCAAATGGGACGGCGTAGGACGAGAGGTCCATACGTCGTAAGTGGGCGTCTTATATCAGTGCTGGTCCAACCCCTAGGCACACCGCTCTCACCAGCCACCTAGAGGACAGGGAACACAACAGGAAAAACAGCACCAATTCTGCCATACAGAACGTAACAGTCATATTTTAGGAACCTAAAGCAGAAAGCAGAGTGGAGGATTTGTCTGGCAGAAAGTGGTGTGGGGAGGTGAATCAGAAGGCACATCTGTCTCCATCATTGTCATGGTGCCCAGTGAAGCTGAATCACTTAGCAACACTTCCTCACCTGCACTGTAATTATGGGATGTCTGTGCATCTGATGTGTTGACCAGTGAAGTCTGTGTCTGAGTTAGTGCTGTTTAACGGATAGGCTAGACCAGGTGTGTTACGAAGCATTCTACGTCGTAAAAATGTTTTCAGAAGAGCCGTTTAATTTCATTATAAAAGTGCAGCCAGTTCCAGTTGAATGAAAATGAATTGTTGTTGCATAAATAGCATGGACTGATTGATTTAGTGAAGCTTATTCTTGTTGTAAGGCTGTCACTGACAGTGACATGGTGCACAGCTGTCAAAGCCTTACACTCACATCACTTTATACCAACTGTAGTAGAGTATAGAGAGTAAACTTGCATCATCCAAAGGATTGATGAGCCTAAGACTTCTGCTACATGACAATTTGATGTAAACTATGCAATTTATGGTAAACTGTATGTTTTTTTTTGAGCATAAGTAACATCACATTTTACGTAGAAGCGCTTTGTGTTTATGGCAATATATGCATGTGTTTCTGACGTGCCTGGCTGTCACTTAGACGTGTTTGCAGTTCAGTCATTGTGGACTAATCAGAAGCCAACTGGCTTGCTATGCGCTAGCCACTGGCATGAGCTTCACGAAGGCTTGGCAAGGCTAAAGCCGTGCTTTATTAACATGTCCTACTTCTGGCAAAGACTATGCATCCAGACACATGATAACGCATTATGCAGGACTCTGCTGTTCAAAAGAAGAGGGAAAGATTCAGTGCAAACATGTGTGTGTGTGTGTGTGTGTGTGTTTCTTTTTCTTTGAGTGTTTGTTTTTATTGCCACAATATCTGCGTCATTCTCCTCCATTCTATTCTGTGTCAATGGTCCATGTGTTTATTTGAGTCTTCGGCGGTCCCTCGACTGATTTTTCATGGCCATGATTTATGTGACGCTTTTATAGTCCTTTTTGTTGTCGCTCCTGCAGCCTGGCAGCGCTCTTGTGATGAGGAACAGTCAATAGCTGTGTTTACGTTCGTCCTCATTCGGCACTGATATGTTACTGCGGACAAGCAAACAAGTGGGGTGACACTCTGTTCCGCGAACAAGTGTAGTAACATTCAATTACTGCCATTTGGAATTGACAAGGGCTGTAAGGCGAACACATAAAGGTAAACAAATTCATTGGTGTTCATCCGTGTTGATTATGAAAGGACTGGCGTAGGAAATTGTTTCTGACTGTGGGCCAGATGTGGCCCATGTTTGGGTCAAATTCAGCCTCAGGTTCAATTTTATGGGAACCCAACATGACAACACCACAACCTATTCTGTTTCAGGTATCACAAGAACACAGAATGTTCATGATGAACGAAAAAAAAAACTTAACAGACTTACTTTCATTTTTCCGCCGTGTGGTGACCTTTTGACTTCATCATGTCATTGAACATGACATTAAACTCCGAACCTATATGATGGCTCTTAGGAATGAAACAGCAAAGGCAGTAAAGTATATTTACCATTTCCTTCTCTGCCCTCTTTTGTTTCTTGTGCTCTTCTTAGCGCCCCCTACTGTGCGGATTGTGCACTCGGGTCATGCCTGCAATGTGGAGGAGGAACGCTACTCGGAGAGAGTGTACACCATACGAGAGGGCGAGACGCTGGAGCTCACCTGCCTCGTCACAGGACACCCCAGGCCTCAGGTAAGCCATCACAGGATATGACATCAGAGCATCCAAATTGCTTCCTGCTCATCAGGATGTGACATTTGAACCTGATGTAGACCATCCAGACAACATCTAAAGCGCTGAAGTGTTTGAGCAAAAATATGTTATTCAAAAATCTGAACAGTGCTTTGATGAAAACAAACCTGAAGACGCACTAAGCATTTGAACACATTTGTTTATGTCTTGTTGTGTGGCCTTTCTGGGCAACACTTGGTACTCAGTTTGACTTGTGAGTTTCTTTGTCTGCCCTATTAAGCAGAACTCACAAGACTAATTTTTCCTCCTCTGTATTCACTTTGAAAACAATTCCCATATGGCAGGAGCTTAATCAAACACAAACTCTGACGTTGGAGATCGCATGAGATCCGGAATTATCGCCACGCGCGCTGTTTGTTTTGAGCGGCATTGACGCTGATCTCCCAAATTTAGGCAATTACAGCATTAAAGAGAACAGCGGTGCGGGCTCTCTTAATTAATCTGCCAAACAAGAGGGGAAACGGGGCCACAGCTGTGGTCTTGCTGTTGTCGTGTTTCCCTTTGAAGAGTGAGGAAACGCTGCGCTAATCCGCTAGCATCCTATCGCTCTTCAGACGTCTCCCCACAGATTGTGTCTGCAGAGGGATTCTGCTAAACTTCCATGAGCAGACGGGGGAGACAAACTGCACCTGAAGTACTACCACATGATGGGAAGCTAAGGTCAAAGGTCGTCTCCCATGGAGACCAGATGCTGTTGAAACTAAACACTGTCTGAGACTAAAGACTGACTTAGATAAAGCTGCCTGCTAAATCAATCTGTGTTGCTTTGATTCAGTCTGCTTCATGTGAATACAGTCTTACCGTCTGTCAAAGGACATTATCAGCTTTACTGATTCATCAGTCAATTATGTAGCAAATGCTTTCAAATATCTTTCCCCAGAGAACAGCACAGAATAGACTTTTTGTTTCTGTTATACACAAACTGTTTTATGTGGCTGTCTCTAATGCTAGGAAGTAAGAAAAGGTTGTGTACGTAGCTCTGCCTATAATGTGTTAATGTGTTAGGGCATATTTCCATAATGGCAGATGACTCACTGTCAGAACAGATACTGCACCTTGGTGGGACCTTAAACAAAGGATAAATAAATTGACTGCATCTATATAGTGCTTTTCTACTCCTACGCACACTCAAAGCGCTTTACAATGAAAGCCCAATGTTGGTATTTGAGTCTACTCATATAAATTTGATGAGATACCAAGAAGCAGAGTCAGAATTTTATGAGTTTATACAGCATGCAATTCCTGCAGGGAATCAATTCAAACATTCAAGGTAGAGATCAGACATTGACAAAAGTTACAACTATTGCTCTTAAGTATTCTCCAGCCATCCAAGAAGAGTTAAAGGTGTGTCAGGTATGTGGCTAGAGATTTGTCAGTTGTAAGACAACGAGAGAGAGAGAGAGAGAGAGAGAGAGTTGATTGACAATGTTGATTGTCTATCGCTAATGTGTCAGTCAGGGTGACGTATCACTAGTATTAATTTTGTCACCTATTTTTAATTTAGTCTTAGTTTTAGTCTTGTGACAAAATGTGCTTTTTAGTCTTAGTCACATTTAGTCATTGAAATGTCATTTTTGTCAGTCTAGTTTTAGTCGACTAAAAGTCTCATCATTTTAGTCTAGTTTTAGTCAAAAAAATCTCAAGGTATCTTAGTCAAGTTTTAGTCTCGTCATTTTAGTCTACTTTTAGTCAAAAGAAAAATTAATACATCTTAGTCAGGTTTTAGTCAAAACATTTTAGTCTCTTTTCAAATAATATCAAATATTTATAAACATCTCAAATGTTAGCTAACAAACTACGCTTATTGAAAGATTTTTGTTGAATACTACTGTGTTAAACATGTCTGACTTAAGAGACACATTCACAAATGACAACAAATGATAACCCCTATTTTGACTTCCATGTTGTGTAGGCCTATTTTAATTATTTTTATTGAATTGAATTGTTAATTACTGTAATTAGCCTACTGTAGGTTAACACAGACACAAAAACAACACTCAAATAAAAGACTATTTACAGTAACAAAATGACAGTAGCCTAACTATTTTAGAAGAAGAGTAACGCTGCGTGCTCCCACTCTCTCCCTTCAGCTACCTCTCTTTCACACACGCACGTATATATTTGTTTACAGTCAGCTTCAAACATGAAATCGCCGAGCAATCCAGGATGAATTCGCTGGGCAATATTTGTGTCTGTGCAACAGGACCCACGCAATCAGTGAGGCTATGTCCAATACATTACAGAACAACGCAACTGGCCATTTACTGGTTACAGCTCGGGCAAAAACGTTTACCTTTCTCTGGTATGTGCATCATTGCAGGAACACATCCCTCAGAAATCACGTTGTCCACCTCTGCCATATGGCATTATTCAGGTCAAATACTTTCAAACATTCCCAAAGGCTAAGCAGGGCTACTAATTTGATATATCATAACATGGAATATAGTTAAATGTGTTTTAAATGACTGGAGTACAAAACTAACGACCTGGATTGAAGGTTAGAAGGAAGGAAGGAAAGAACTAGAAAAAATACTTCTCTTTTGTGTGAGGTAGGCTAAATTAGGCTACGTCTCTCTGCATTCTTTTCTATTAGTATAAGACTAGGCTAACAGCTTTTTGTTTATGTACAGTAGGCTATGATAACACTTTATATTAGCCTGCTGGAACATAATAGTGTAACGAACTGAGCTTTGCAGTCTGTGTTCTGGACTCCCATAATGCTGTTCAGTGTATTTCATGCCAATACAGTTAGTTATATGTGTTATAGTGTGTGTTATAAATAACCACTTAAGTAGGAGATGTGTATTTTTCTAGAGTAATCAACGTAATTGGTTCCTAATGCACAGTGTGTGGTTCACCTCCCTTGGTGAACGGTAGTGTGCTGGTATAAGGGCTGGGAGATGGGCCGGAAACGATAGCTCTGTTAAAACTATCTACTGAATTAATAAACTACAGCAAGAAAGGATGACCTCGCAAACATTCCTCCTGATGCAACTTTTCGGCCGAGACGACTCTTCGACTGCACCCTGGCCCACGACCATCTGTTAGGCCCAGCAGATAGAGCCAGCCTGCAGCGCGGTTTCATCGGAGGAGATTACCTTCAGGCACGGGAGGTGATGGCCAAGGCTGAAGATGTTATGCCGCCACTGGAACCGACCTCCTGTGAGAACAAGGGGGACCGGTCAGCACCGGGTACGACAGCAGAGAGAGAGGGACGGCCTAACACCAAATTACCCCATTACAACGGTGAAAGTCTGCTGGCAACGTACTTGGTCCAAGTCCGGCTGGCAGCTAAACTGAATGGCTGGTCGGCGGAAAAGACACTTGTACAGAAAGTGTACAAGTGGCGTTGGCTTTGGAAGGGAAAGCACTACAGGTGTTGGAAGATCTTCCGCTGGCGGAACAAACAAGCTGGACATCGATCGAAGCGGCCCTACAACAACGATATGGCCGGAGGATCTTCACAGAGGATGCCCGTGATCAGCTCGCTTCCAGGCGGCGACTCAAGGAAGAGAGATTGGGCGAGTTCGCAGCTGATCTGCGGCTATATGCCCGGCGGGTCTACCCAGGCTTTAGTCCGAGCCAGCAGGAAGAGATGGCACTGCAGGCGTTCGTGCGAGGCATCTACCCGGAGCGGCTAAGAGAACATCTCCACCTGAACGTCCCTAGCTCGCTATCCGCGGCACTCGAAGAAGCCGAGCGAGTAGAACACATCCTGTGCACTGCAGAACCAAAACACCACGTCCGCCTAGCAGTGAGAGGAGACGAGGAGGAGTTGGAGGCGACACGTCAAGTCTCGGCACAACCACTACAGCGCCGCCAGCGAGAGTGGAAGAGACCGGCTAGGAAGGATGGATGTTACCGCTGTGGCGAGCCGGGGCACATCGCCAGGAACTGCCCTGCCCCTGCACCTCTCACCCCCGCACCTCAGTTAAACTAATAAGGGGTGGCATGACGGGAGGGTTGCCACCTTCAAGTTCTACTACCTCCCTGGCGTTAGACTGTGTGCGTCTGGGCCGGCATGGGCAGACAAAAGGGCTCTATGTGGACTGCTCGTTAGATGCGACACGATGCCGCGCACTGATCGATACCGGCTCCACTATTTCGCTGGTGCGCTCCGGCCTCTTACCCGGCACCCTAACGGCCAGGCCCGATGGCTGGGAAGGAAGAAGGACATGCATCACCACCGTAACGGGAGAGCGAGCTGAACTGTACGGGATGAAAGCGGTGAGGGTGTGCATCGACGGGGAGACAGTGAGTTGTCAGTTATGGCTGGCCAGCATCCTAGATGAGTGCATTCTCGGCCTGGACGTGCTAGAGTGTTGGGGGGCTGTGGTGGATCTTCCGCGGCTCGCGCTCCATGTGGGAACGAGCAGTGTGACACTGCACACAGAGGGAAGGACGGGGGCTAAAGTGAGAGTAACACAAGCATCAACAAGCTCGTCAGTCGAGTCCCCGCCTCTCTCCACACAAGCCCGCGAAAGTCAAAACCACAACATTTACAGCCTTCGTCAACGTCCGCGCATTGAGTGTGTCGCTACTCAGGGTACACCCACAGAGAGAACACAGCCCTCAGCGGAGACCAGGCAAGCCGTTGAGGAGCTCTGCACTCGTAGCTGTGAGGGCTTGGATGAATCACAGCGTATGCAAGTACGGAGGCTGTTGGAATCGTACATCGACATCTTCGCTGCCCGAGATGAGGACTGTACTCGAACAAGCTTAGTGCAACACAAAATTGAAACAGGAGATGCTCGCCCCATCAGACTTCGTCCCCGCCGATTGCTGATCGCCAAGCGGCAGGCAGCAGAAGACAAGATCAGGGAGATGGCCGCAGCTGGAGTAATAGAGCCAAGCAACAGCCCGTGGGCTGCGCCAGCTGTGCTCGTCCGTAAGATAGACAACTCCTGGCATTTTTGTGTCGACTACAGACGCCTTAACCAGGTGACTAAGAAGGACTCTTATCCCCTCCCCTGCATCGACGATGCATTAGATAGCATCGCCGGCTCCCACTGGTTTAGCTCGCTGGATTTACGTAGCGGCTACTGGCAGATTGAATTAGCCCCCGAAGCTCGGCCAAAGACTGCATTCACAATTGGGCGGGGGCTGTGGCAGTTCCGGGTACTTCCGTTCGGCTTATGCAACGGGCCAGCAAATTTTGAGCGGCTGATGGAGCGTGTTCTGGCGGGCATTCCACGGGAGTGCTGTGTAGTGTATCTTGACGATATACTATGTCACGCAGCGAGTTTTCCCAGTGCAATAGATAACTTAGAGGGAGTGTTCAGTGCCATACGACATTCCGGCCTGAAGTTGCACCCGAAGAAATGCCACTTGTTCCGGAAGCAGACCGGGTTTCTGGGCCATGTCGTGGGGGCTTCCGGGGTGAAAGTGAAGTCGGTGAAAAGCTGGCCCGTGCCATGTGATGTCCCCGAGCTTCGGAGCTTCTTGGGCCTGGCGTCATACTACCGGCGATTCATCCGAGACTTCGCTACAGTCGCCAGCCCGCTCCATCGCCTGACGCACAAGGGACAGCTATTCGAGTGGACACAGGAGTGCGACACGGCGTTCCAGTGGCTGCGGAGAGCATTGTGTGAAGCTCCAATACTCGCATTCCCTGACTGTCGACGGCCGTTTATCCTAGACACCCATGCGAGTGATGTGGGTGTCGGTGCAGTGCTCTCCCAAGTGGGGGAACAGGGCGAACAGGTGATCTCATATTTCAGCCGCGCACTTGATTGCACTGAGAGGAATTACTGCGTAACCCGCCGGGAGCTGCTCGCAGTGGTACTGGCTGTGCGCCATTTTTGGACCTACTTGTACCTCCTTCTGAGAACGGATCACGCATCACTCACCTGGCTGCTGAACTTCAAGGAGCCGGAGGGCCAGCTGGCCCGTTGGCTGGAGACACTACAGGACTATGACATGGAGATCCAGCATCGGGCGGGCCGCCTCCACAGCAACGCGGACGCCCTTTCCAGGCATCCGTGTGAGGCGATCCAGTGTCGGCACTGTCTACGTCAAGAGGAGAAGCGGATGGCTGCTCCACCACACCACAATCGCTGCGTCGGAGAGAGGGAGGTAGCCGCTGGTTGTGGTCACACCGGCGGAAGTTGAGAGCATTCAGCGAACAGTAACACCCAAAGGTCTGGGAGCAACGTGCCACAGCCCGCCGCTATGGCGCACCCCTGCAGAGCAGTAACTGGAGCCACTCCGACCCCGGTGGATGCAATGTCTGTGTCGGAGCTCCAGAAGGCACAAATGGAGGATACTATGCTCGGCCAGGTGTGGGCATGGGTTGAAGCGGGTCAGTGACCAGCATGGGCCGACATATCAGCACTCGACCCAGAGACTAAAGTGATCTATTCACAGTGGCCGGGACGCCGCGGGCTGTTGTATAGACACTGGCGAGCCCCGGATAGGCAACCGGACATCTTCCAGCTGCTGATTCCTGTGGGACTGAGAGTTCGTGTACTGAAACAGGTGCATGGGGCAGTGGGGGCAGGCCATTTCGGCGTTGCTAAGACGCTCCACCGGCTGAGAAGTCGTTTTTACTGGCCAGGGTGTAGGCGAGATGTTGAACTGTATGTCCACTGCTGCGATGCCTGCACAGCCAGGAAAGGCCCGACGCGACGCTCACACGCTCCGCTACAACAATATACTGTGGGTGCCCCCATGGAACGAGTAGCCGTTGATGTGGTGGGGCCGCTGCCACTAACGGAGCAGGGAAATCGCTATGCGCGCGTAGCAATGGACTACTTCAATAAGTGGCCGGAGGTGTATGCCGTGCTGGATCAGAGTGCCTCCACGATGGCAGAAAAGTTGGTCACCGAGATGTTCGCCCGGTTTGGAGCACCAGAAGAGCTCCACAGCGATCAGGGGCGGAATTTCGAGGCGGAGGTTTTCGCGGAGGAATGTCGGCTCATAGGCATTCGCAAAACAAGAACGACACCCCTACATCCACAAAGCGACGGGTTAGTTGAGCGCTTTAATCGGACACTGGCTATACAGCTGACCATCATGGCCGAACAACGACAGCAGGACTGGGACTTGCATTTGCCTATGATGCTCTGGGCATATCGTACGGCCGTGCAGGAATCAACCAAATGCACACCGGCAGCTCTGATGTTCGGGCGAGAACTACGCACGCCCGTGGATTTAGTGTTTGGCTCGCCTCCTGAGTCAGGGGTCGTGAAAAAGCCGGGAATGGAATACTATCAGCAGCTACGAGAGAGACTGCGAAGAGCCCACGAGCTTGCCCGACTGGCTATGGCTGATGCTGGAACAAGACAGAAGCGGGCCTATGACACGCGTTGCTGCGACCAGGATTTCCAGGCAAGAGACAAGGTTTGGGTATACTGCCCGGAACGGAAGAAGGGTGTCTCCCCAAAACTCACTAGCCAGTGGGTTGGACCTTGTGATGTGTTGGAGAAATTGTCCGACGTAGTCTACCGGGTCAGAATGGTCAGGCGCAGGAGAGTCGTGGCTCTCCACCGTGATCGACTGGCCCTGTACCGACCCTTAGTACCAGCCGAAGGACAAGTGGACGGCGATGAGGTTGGAAATTGCGTCAGTGGAGCGGTGGTCGAAATGACAGCCACTGCGCCATCTTCGCCAGCAGAGGCTACTGGCGAGTCGGCTGGGCGCACTCCACGTCGACGTCGCCTGCCCGCTAGGCTTATGGACTGTGTGAGGTAAGACTTGAGTCGATGGGACGTTGACTCAGTCTAAGGGGGGCTGTGTAACGAACTGAGCTTTGCAGTCTGTGTTCTGGACTCCCATAATGCTGTTCAGTGTATTTCATGCCAATACAGTTAGTTATACGTGTTATAGTGTGTGTTATAAATAACCACTTAAGTAGGAGATGTGTATTTTTTTGGAGTAATCAACGTAATTGGTTCCTAATGCACAGTGTGTGGTTCACCTCCCTTGGTGAACGGTAGTGTGCTGGTATAAGGGCTGGGAGATGGGCCAGAAACGATAGCTCTGTTAAAACTATCTACTGAATTAATAAACTACAGCAATTGAGATTTTTCGTCAGTTTCCTCATTTGTTACAATAGTTTAAGTGAAGACAAAATGTCTTTAATTGCAATGTTCTTTAGAGACAAAATATGCAAAAAAGCGTGTTACATGTGTTAATTCTGATCGCTATATAAAATATGAAATGTGGTGTGGTAGGGTATGTTAGCTTGCTAATAGACAAATGAGCTGCGCTCCAGTTACATGACTGAGTGAAAGTGATCACAGGTTATTTTCGTTAGGATGTAAGCGAGTGATTTTCTTGTAGCCTACATGTACACAGAATAAATATGTGTAGTTGGCATAATGGTATTTCTTGTTGTATAAATACAATTTTATGTTTGACCGAAGCATGAGAGCAAATGAGTCTCCAGACGTAACAGGCTAGTCTCACCGTCATGAATAAACTACTGAGATGGTAAATGTTATGGCCACTTTAGTGCTTATTTGTCGTTTTATGGGGAGTGAATACACACAGATATATTTTGTTATACAGTTTTTCGTGTAATAAACGTGGCGTAAATAAACATTTTATTCAAATACTACCACTTCGCCCCATAGAGAAGCGTTGTAGAATTCTCGGCTTGTGGGTTACAACATGGTGCCCGTTGTTTAAGTTGGCCGAACTCTCTCTATAGAGTTGGCCAGTGAACCCGGAACTTCCAACCAGGAAGTGGTTCCAAGGCTCCCGTTTTGCCATTGACTTTTCCATAAAATCGCGTTTGAAAAGCGTTTAAAGTCCCGACTCATTCTATCCAGCTACGGGGTAGGTGATGACCGTGTAACCTTCCGTTCAGAGTGAAAAAACTAAAGAAAAGGCTAAAAAAGGCAAAGGTACAAGACTGTGTACATATTTTTTACCCCCGAGTTCAGAAACTACATATCCCAGAAGCCAGTACTTACCCTGTCCAAACACGATTGCACCTAACGTCCTTTTGAATCTCCTCGAGTAGACGACAGCCACGCGATCTTGCCTTTGCAATCGGATAGCTTTTGGTGTATTTTTGGTGTATTTCCTCAGTAGTTTGTGTAAATAGTGTTGTAATATTGTGCGAATATTGTATATATCTTCAGATTTGCATCAATCAAGTTTTAGACCCGTTTTTTTAACCGAAAGCATGGTACAGTATTTTGTACCTGACTGCAACCACCGCTTTGGTGTCCACCATTGCAGTTTCCACCGGTTCCCTACAAATGCCTGTCAAGCTCCCCTGAAAAAAGAATTGATAATGACGGGTACAATAAAGCATTTATCAAGATTTGTGGTAATTTCCATTTGTTATAGATTGCACCACAACAACTGAATTTACTGTTTTTAATTAGCCCAACTGCCAGTTACCATGTTACATACCCTTCATATCACCAGATACAGAGAAAAACTAATGTAATCCCGCAAGTTAAGAAAATGAGCATATTAAATTTATAAATCTTAGGGAAATGGAAATGACATGGTAAGGATGTCTAAAATTAGGTTAGGCTTAAGCGTCGTGTCAAACGAGCAAAACCATAGTTGTGATGTGAGGTA
>JAGFZM010000163.1:364919-381502 GCA_017657215.1 Limnothrissa miodon | reverse complement strand
CTGTGTGCATCTGCAGCTTTCTCTAATTGGCCAACTTCAAACACAGATGCTTGTCAAGCAGACGAATCTCAAACGCAGATCTTCGTCCTCTCCCCACCCGACCGCCGACAAGTTTTCCTGCGTTTTCTGTTCTCCTCCTCGGACCGCCGCCCTAGCTCCCTATCAGTGTTCTGTTCTCAGACCTTTGGAACGTGAGACACGAGCCAGTCTCTCTCTCTCTCTCTCTCTCTCTCTCTCTCACTTTCAGTGCTGGAACAGCTTGTTGTCCGTTGGCCTGACCCCCATGAGCAGACACGCGTGATGAATGCAGCACTGTAACGTATGTGGTGCAGATTACATGGCGAAACTTCCCCTCATGACCCCCCCCTCCCCCCCTTCCAATGCCTTTTAGAGAAAGCGTGGGATTGGTGGAGGCCCCCTGTTGTGATGTCACTGGGGGCCGGGGGATGTCTGGGGTTTAAGTGACAGTGGTCGGGAAAGTGGGCTCTGCCGCCGGGGGGGGGGTTGGGGGGCGAGAGGAGAGAGAAGGGGGCGAGAGAGCGGCCTGCGACTATGAATGGCCTGGTTGCTAGGGAGCAGGCCATTGTTCCCTGGACCGGTTCCCACAACGCCTCCCGCCACTGGCTGTGCTCGGAGTGGTTCCACCCCACAGCACCCCGCCCTGCCCTCCTTCCAGCGCTCCCAGCCCCAAGTCATCTCAGGCCTGGGCTGTGGGTGTAAACAGGATGTCGACCCTAACAACACCAACCATTTCAAATGGAAGGTCTGATATATGCGCAGCACACAAACAAAACACCTGGCACGGCTGTTCTAAAAGCGCTCCGTGTTTGCTTTCCTTCAGACGTGGCAAACAAGGGTCTTGGGCGCTGCCTGAGGCACGTCGGTCCTGAGAATTGAAAGACATATGGCTCTTTAGTCTTTTTCTCCAGCACGCTCCAGCACATTTCAGTACATGCGAAAGGAAAGGAATGCCATGTTCCCCACACACACTCACTCCCAGGCACGGAACAGGTGCAGGCAGCCAGCTTCAGTTCCAGGTGATTGTGTCTGCGTGGGCGCGGACTTGAGCTTAAGCCTTAACTCCTTTTCTCTTGCTGCTGCCTCTTGTAAACACTGCTCTCACCACTTCCTAAAGCTCTCGGGCGAAATGGCTCATATTGTGTTGTGTGGTGCGCTGCGGCAGGGTTCCCCCCCATGAATTTGAATGTTGTGTCTTGTGAAGACAAGTGGGAGCTTGCAGAGGGGACCTGAGCTGGAGCCAGATCTCAGCACGGGGTGGGGGTGTCCGAGAGTCGTGATTGTATGATCTCCTACAAAAGACTGGTCCTGCCAAAACCGGCAGCTAGAGAGAGAGAGGGAGAGGAGGGTGGAGGTGGGGCTATGTTGTCGAGCCTCAAGGCAACGATACCAAGTTGTGATCCTTCTCCTGCATGACGTACGCAAGCTGCACAAAAGGTGCTAGATGATCTGACTTGATAGTATTGCACCGGGCTTGTGCAACTCAGAATGGAGATATACTGTACGTCACAGCACTTCACACGTTCTGTTATTTGGCCTTCGGGATGTTTTATCCCCTTCATAATGCAGCTGTGTAGTCCTAAAAAAATCTGTAGAAAGTGACCTAGAAGGTGAATTAATGCTGTGTGCCTAGTTTCTTAACAATGCCCCTTTGACTGTGACCATTCTGTGTGTTTTGTTCACTCACTCACACATATACACAACACTCCACACACACACACACACACACACACACACACACACACACACGCTCACAGCTGTCTATGCCCAGGAATATACAGTATGTGTTTCATTCCATGCATAGCCATGATCCGCATCTGTGTGCCTGTTGGTGTGAGTGTGTGTGTGTGTGTCTGCCTGTTGTAATATTAGTGGAGGTAGAGTTGGCATGCTGTATCGTGGGAAGGATACCTGTGCCCGTCCAAATGTCACCCTCAGGAATGAACAGGCATGCCGTGTCACTGGCATGAGCCAAAGCACATGACCTTCGCAAACCTGCACACAGTACAGTACACTGCACACACACTACACTACACACAAACACAATACACTACACACAGACACAAGGCTCAGATTGAGTGTCCTTTCCCCCCTGACAGCAGAATTAATGTCTGTGTACTCTGGTGTACACTGGTGGTTTGGACTTTACTAATAGTGGTGTTAAAACAGACTTGTGGTTTAGATTTTTTTTTCTGTATTTGTATTGTCAGTTAAATTCATGTCATTGGAAAAAAAACTGTTGCCTGTTATAGTTTTCGTGCATTTAACTTTCCCAATTACTGTGCACTTCATTTGTCATAACAAAAATCTGTTTGCCCTTCATCAAAGTTTCAGGGCTTGTCATTGTCTGCTGGGCAGTGGGTGTAAACCACATCACAGCAAACACACAGTTCTGAAAACTTTTATTCAGGTCACCAACGACACGTCATAATAGCTTTACAATCTGTGCATCCAAAGACGAGGAAAAAAGTCGTTATGTAGAGCATCCCTTTTGTTAGTCGGTCATTATCCATTGTATAGGCATAATGGCGTTAGCAGAGTGTCTGAGAGGCCTGGGGACCCCGATTTAAGGGCAAGAGAGAAACATGGTGATGCAGCGTTGACTCATAGGGCTTCTTCTGTGGTGCAGGCACATCTCGTTAAAATTCCCTGCACAGGACATTCTTCCGAAGCGTGGCGCGTGATTGTCCTCCGTGGCCCGTAGCTGTCTGCTTCCAAAGCTGGGTGAGTCATCGGAGAGGGAGAGAGAGAAAGAGAAAGAGAGAGGGGAAGAGAGATGAGGCCGCCTTCTGCATTCCCCACTCTATGCCCGTCTGGAGCTCAGGCTTCTCACGACTGTAAGTCCCTCCCTGTCTTTCCCCCCCAAGGGAATCACTGCCTGTATTACAGGAGATGATGATCCGAGACACATGCACCTCTATTGCATTGGGGGATATTCACAGTGCCAGTCGTAGTTTACCTGAGCGAAATACAGTTCATTTTGCCTAGCTTCTTTATTTCAAAATAGATTCGTCTGGCCCAGTGTTTGTCTCTTTCCTGGTCAGTGCAGGTCTGCCCCTGATCTTTCTCAGAAGCGTCTGGAACACTATCTTCCCTGGCATCAGCCATGTCATCAACCAGTCAGAGAATAGAGACCTGAGAACAACCTGAACCTTTTCATCCTCACAGTTTTTTTTTCTTCAATCTTTCTCTCTCTGTCCCTTTGTGAGAGTGGAGAGTTGTTCTCTCACTCGAGCATGGGCTGAACAAAGGGGAATTCACAGCACAGAACAGTGCAGCTTTTGCTTTGGCCCATGAATGCTCAGCATTACCAGTTTCAGGTTGCACATTGTAACCTTACCTGCAGTATCACCTTGACTGGCTGCCAAGACATTAAAAACGTGGTTATAAATGGCAGAAATTACATTGATGTCAGTGAAGAAATAGAGATATAAAATAAAAGAGGTCAAACAAGTGTATGTAGGTGAATCATCTCATTTGAGAGAGAGAGAGAGAGAGAGAGAGAGAAAGAGAGAGAGAGCTATGTTCCCTGATTGTTTTTTTTTTCCCCTTTCACAGGAATGAGCGTGCTCGGTGGATCAGTGCCCTTGGCCTCACCAGCAGCAACAAGAATAACATCGACAGAACAAGTGAGTTTAGCACATATGGCCACTACACCCCCTAGTGGTGACAGACCTTAGTGCATCATAGATAACAGTTCTGCTGCCTCAGGGAGAGACTTCAAATAAATGCATGAAACATGCAAAAGTACATCTCGACATTTGCATTGATAGATTGCGAATAATACGCAGTTCCACATTTCTCTTGACTCATAGTGCAGTGATGATTTATGAGCCATTCTAATCTGTGCTGTGTTGCTGTGGGCAGACCTGACCCAGGTGGAGGTGACCAGGACGTATACGGCGAGACAGCCAGACGAGCTCTCGCTCCAGGTGGCAGAGGTGGTGCTGGTGTCGCAGATGGTGGATGATGGTCAGTAAAACTCACCCACTCACTCCCCACTATTTAAATTCTCCCTGTCCCTCTCTTCTCTCTGCATTTCCTTCCAGCCTCACCATTTTCATTTCTGATCATTTCTTTCTTTCTTTTTTTCTCATATACACAGCTTCACTCATTCTCTGCTGTTTGTCTGTCCTCGTCCTTTGATGTTGTGTCAGACCCCAGTTGAACAGTGCACTGCAAAGGGAATAGTGCACAGTGGTTAAAGGTTGTGCTGTTGGGATTGGTCAGATGTCTGTTCTCTGGTGCATTTTGAGCCCCAGGAGGGTTTGCCTGGCACATTTGATGTGAAAAGGCCATTCCCAGGATAGAGCATCAAATGCCTCCGGAATCCTTTGGCAGACATTAAACTTACAGCAGTCAGCTGAAAGTTTGATGTTGGAAAACCTTTGAAGCTGGAAAGAAGCCTTTGTGTGCATTCTGGGGCATCTGCAATTCATCTCCAACTGTGTTAATATTTGACTATAGCTTCTAGCGAAGAAAAGTATGTTATCAGCTCTCACAGTACAGAAAAAAGTATTTGTTTCATGAGAACTAGTCTGTCAAGGAGTTCTTCTCGATACATTTGTGAAAAGACAAAGTCTTCAGAGTGTGCATTATTCACTGTGTTCAGAAACTGACATGTGTCTCCATCTCCTTGGTCTCTTAGGCTGGTATGAGGGGGAGCGTCTGCGGGACAGAGAGAGAGGCTGGTTTCTGGCTGAGTGTGCAGAGCCCATAACCTGCCAGGCCACCATTGAGAGAAACTGGCAGAGAATGGACCGTTTGCAGGGCTTGGAGACCAATGTGTGAGCCAGCCTTTGGAGAAACTTCTAAAATACACACACACACACAAAAAAGGACCATCTCTATGGGCTAACGGATCTGGTTTTTACCAGGAGTGACAGTGGGGACAAATGTAATTTCAGAGCCCAAATACAGCAAGAAGATTTTGTAAAAGGACTTCAAAAAGCACAGTACAAAGGGGAGAAACCCTCCCAGAGTTTCTGAAATGGGTCTAAAATGGGAGATTCTTTATGGGTCTTCATGAGCATCAAAGGCTACAGTGGAATGAAAGAGAGGGGAGACTGACCAAGATTAGATGACCGTGACTTTACTGGCTCAGACTTTGCTACTGATGGCCTCTCTCACATTCAAACTTCCAGAGGAGAATTATAGTCAGGTGAAGTCAAAGGAAGTTGCCGTGTCTAACCAAACCACCTGCCACCTTTTTAGCCATGTTAGGCTGTACAGTATAACAGAGGAACTGGAGAAGGTTTGTTTCAGCTCAAGCTTCACGGTTACATGGGTTAAGTCGGCTTCTCTGCACCGACTCGTAGATTTCCCTCCTCAAAGGCTGTTCTTCCCTTCGCTTCCCATGGCGCTGGATCCAGGAGCTGCTTATGAGCCCCATGGATCTCTAGAAAATCCCACAACTGGAAGCCATGAACTAAAGGACTCAAGAACACGTCAGGATATGTCTCACCCATGGGAATGGTGGTAGAAATTGTGAAGGGATGATGGTGTAGGCTAGGATATTACGTAATGGCATTCTCACCCAACCTGACGCTTTTTGCATTTGCACTCAGGGAAGTATTCATACATACACAACTCATGCTTAACAGAATTGTAAAAAAAAAAAAAAAGATTGTTATAATGTTCTAAACTAATTTCAGAAGATTGTATATTGCATACAAATATGCCATTTCCTTTCAATTTTAATACCTGTGAACATAAGGAATGTAATTACCAATGTAGTTTTTCCCCTCCACTTTGCCTGACACATTCTTAACTGTATATATGTGGAAATACTTTTATTAAACCTGCTTTCCTTATAATCGAAGAGTTTGTATACAAGTCTGGCATGGCATTGAGCCCTCCATCACACATGCACGAGTCATCTTTGATAATACAGTTTCCTGAAAACCATTCAAGAGACAATGCGACAGGGGTTAAATAAAGTAAGAGGAGCTAACAATGGTCAATAAAAAAATTGGAACCTTAATCTCAGAATGTTGCACTGATGTTTATTGCAGGTGTGTGTCTCCTAAGTGACTACGTAGAGATGGCGAGCAGTTTGGAGTGTTGGGCAAACCGTGGCCCGTTAAGATCCCGTCTGTCGGCTCAGTAATCGCACTGGTCGTAGTCGTCGTCGTCTCTATTGGCAGAGCTCCTGTAGCTGCTCCTGCTGTTGCCGTCCGCCTCTTGAGTTGTGAGCAGGTCGATGATGGCCGAGATGACCGCACAGTCTTTGGAGCTGCGGTCGCTCCAGTCCACCGGCTTGGGGCTCTTGATCTTCTCCTCCAGGAGGATGTCCAGCTCCTTCCTTAGGTTCTGAAAAACGAGAATCTGTCTGGTTATACAAGCGGGATAACATGCAACAGCGAGAGGAGTTTTGAGTCTAATTTTGGAAGGCCTTGCTCAAGAGGCCTGCTTTAAAAGTCTTTCGCACTCTGCATCGCTTACCGCTGAGCACGTGTGGACCCAGGCCTACAGACTATGCACAGCATGAGTGATGAATGTGCATAATGACCCAATTTGTAAACAAAATCATGCATGGGTACATCTCTTTTTTTCCCCCCCATGGACTTGGCCCTGATGTCAGAACTCAATGTTGGTAGTTGGCAGGAATTTAAAATAATAGATTATGCAACTGCAAAAAAAATAACTAAAATACAAAAACATGAAAGCTTGACAGGAAACACATGGGGAAACGGTGACATTTAGCCACAACCACAGCCAACCTGCTCAGATGTGTCAACAATGCATTGTTTACAAACCGAGCAGCTGTGTCCTCCATAACCCCCCCGACCCCTCCACCCAACAGGCCCCCCTGGCCCTGCGCTCACTTTGACCAAATGGGCGATGCGCGCCGGGGACTGGAAGACGATCCACTCATCCACAGCAATGGTCTCCTGGTCCTGGTCCTTCTGGATGGAGATGTCCCCGCCGAAGAAGAGCAGGGAGAACGGCGACACCTCGGTGCAGTCGTACAGGAAGATCTGAGCCAGGGAGAGAGAGAGAGAGAGAAACATGATGGACACATTAGCACTTACCGCTGGGCCTCCATTTTGGTGTTAGGCACGCTAGGATGGAGTAAAACACATCAGTGTCACCACAGCCACAGGCAAAGCCAACTCTTTCCCTCTCTCATCTCTCCCTCGTTCTCTCCCTCTCCTGCGCTCCCTCTGTCAGTTCTCCCTACGGTGCTGGGAGGGAGAGCCAAACAGCAGTGACTCACTGGAGGTGTGAATGGACATGAAATGGAGTCGAGCAACACGCAGCAGCCCTCCCCGTGCTACACATTCTCTCTTTCTCTCTCTCTCTCTCTCTCCTCCGCAGCCCACACACACACACACACACACACACACACACACACGCACACACAATTCAAAGGCTGGGAGCAGAGCCATGCTCATTGCTTGTAGCCCACAGATCTGTTGATGGCTGAACTCAAGAAGGGGCTCATGTCCTCTTGAGAGTACTGGACCAGTAAAAATACACTGTAAAAATAGCATCAATGGTTAAACAACACAAATACGACCCAAAAACACAACTGCTGCAGAAGAGAAGCTGTATATAAGAGATGTAATGTAATGGTGCGGACGCCGCAAGTAGGGTAAGATACAAAACCTAGGAGAGATTGCTTCTTCTCTGACTTGGCTATTAAACCATAGTGCTACCCCTCCCAAAGGATGCTGCCTGCTGCAAGCAAACCACTCCTGTGTGTATGGGGGAGGGAATCTAATATTGCAGAGGGAGATGGGGACAGCTCAACTCTGGGTCTCTGATAGGGCAGGCGGGGATTCTCCTCCCAGCACAAAGCCTTCATCTGGCCCTTCATTCTTCCAAAGTCTTCGTGTCAACCTTTATCTATTCTTCTCCACTTCCATTTCTCCCTCTCTCTCTATATATATTTTCCTCCATAGCTCCTACTCCAGTCTGAACGCCACCTGTGCCTTTTAGGGACCTGTGCTGGTGCTGTCTGTTCTCCGTCTTTCTGTAGGTGCTGACTGCTATATTGCAATATCAAACGGCAGCGCACATTAAGCACTATAGTGTGGCGTGAGGTGGGGATGAGTGTGTTTCTTCTCACAGCTCACCGGGGCTTTGATGTAAAGCTAGAGCCCAGAAACCCGACGGAGGCTGAATAAAATATGAAGCCTTCCTTGAATAAAGAAAGAGAAAAAAAAACACATCAAGCATCAAGATAAAGCCTTTTGTCCTTTTTTTTTTTCTTCCTCATCGGTGGGGAGGTCACTCGCTTCAAATAAAGCATAATGACTTTTCAAATGCAAATGGGCTCAAATGGAAAAGCGTCTCGGGCGCCGCTGGGGGGGGGGGGGGTGTATTGGTCACAACAAACTGTCAGGAGGAGGAAATGGACAACACACACACACACACACACACAACAACACAAAGACAAAGGCAGAGAGCTAGGCTCCACGTCAGCTACAAAGAGGATACGTACGCTGGTCGTCCTCATTTTCAAGTGGTAGATGAGCCAAGTGTAGCGAAACTGATTCTCTTCGGCATTCACTGACTTGGGATGAATACACACTTTTCCATCTGTTTTGGTGTATACCTTTGGTGGCCTGAGGGAGCAAAAACACACACACACGCACACACACACACAAGCACAAAACAAACAAGTGTAAATGAATCATCTCTTGGTTTCCAGTCCGACAAATATATATAAGGTGATTAAGAGGTGTTGTTTTTGCTCCGTGCTTTCCAGGCGGCATCTACTAGGTGTGCTGGTAATCAATAGGGGCTGACTGACAGAATTAGACCATCAGTGTTCCTTTCCGGCTCTTGGTAATGACTTTACGCTGATGTCGCTGCGTCCTGCCTCCCCATCACTTTTGTGCAACGTCAAGAATGAGGCTGTGAGCTAATAATAGACATGGGGCAGGAACGATTTGATTACTGACGTAAAAAAAAATAAAAAGGGGTTGGGGGCAATGGGTACACACAGACGGCAGAGAAGCCATCCTTACACTCTTCAGAAGTGTGGCGCTCTCCTTGCTCCTGCTTTTTAAACGCAGCTCCTCTATTCCGCTCAGCCTCCTCAGAAAACAACTGTCATCACAGAGACATGCTGGCACCACAATGAAACCTCAACGTTGCCCCATCTTTTATTTTTTAAACACTACCTGACACTTTATTGAAAAGCTTTTCTTTTCTGACAGCGTTTTGCCTTTGGCAAAAATTACACTGTCATTTTCTTTAAATGTGTACCTCCACTTAAGTCTTCCTAAGGTACAGAGTACTATCTAGCACTTGGTAGTATGACACAGTAGCTGAAGGAGAACAGGCTGTTATTCAAATGAGTCTTTCTGGCCAAATGAAGTACATTAATGGACCGTCACCGCTAATATGGTTTACAATCCATTCACCACACTAAAAACAGGAAAGCACCTTGCAGTGGTTACAAAATGCCCTACGGTACCTTCTTTCTTTTTAGTGGAAAGCTCATTTACATAATGGACTCTAATGTACGGCGAATTGAAAAGGCACTCATTACAAATCTATGAAATAGGAAGGAAATGTGAGCATGCTGAATTTAGAAAATAAACATCCCAGTGGCAGCTGCGAGGAGGTTCTTGTTTTAATATGCGCAGGGTCTCTGTGTAATAGGAGTTCAACCAAACACATGCTGTGGGGATGCTGGTCATGAGGCACCTCCTTAAGGACAGAAAGTGTCCTGGATACGGCTTTGGATCTCTGGATCCTGGATCTTCCCCTGATTTAAGCGGGATTTCACACTAGCACACTTGATGCACAGCCGTGTTGCGGCAGCTTCATTCCCAAATTCCCTCGGCCTATCAGAATTTGTCATTAGAAGCTACAGGTCACCTGACCCGGCGCTAATCAATAAGGCAGACAATAGTCAGAGCTCACTAAGAAAAGCCTCGGTGAGCTTGAGAGAAACTAATCAGTCTTGGGTCTTAACAGGGACCGTCGTACACCCACCCAAGTGCTGCCCTGGGATTGACTTTACTTACATGGGCCTCTTCTTGCTGTGGCTGGGCCGGATCTTGGCCACTTTCGGATACAAACCGGCTACGATGACTGCTTTGATGATTTTCTCATTCTCTGAGGGCAGACAATCGGAGAGAATGGGAGTGAGAGTGTGCATGTGCATTTGTGTGTGAATGAGTGTTAGTGAGAGTATGTATGTGTGTGTGTGTGTGTGTCCGTCCAAGAGACCGGAGGGGGAGCAAATGCTGCGAAAGAGAGAAACCAAATTTAAAAGCAACAGAGATGGAGAAATGTCCACAGTGCCTAAAACTAAAGTGTGGCTGACGGAGAGAGGGCCAGACACATCGGCGCTCTCGTCCAAAAGGCAATTAAAGGCCTGCATATGGGGACAGGCAGGCCAGACAGTGTGACAGCCAAACGTAATATAAAGGCCAGCTCAACTCAAACAGAGAGGAGTGCCGCAGCCCAGACCAAATTGCCTGGAAGAGAGAGCAGCGAGCGGAGCAGAGCTGGCAACACAGCGAGCACACAGCTGGGAGGCGGCGTGAAAGTACCTGAGTTGATGTTGGCACTGGGGTCCTTGGGTTCCTTAGAGGACACAAAGCCGGCAGCCAGCAGGTGCTCAGCAAACTGACCCTTCATATTGTGGAGCATCTGTGTATTAGACAGGGAGATGGAGAGACAGAGAGAGAGAGAGAGAGAGAGAGATAGCGAGAGTGAGTCATAAACATCCTAGCTCCGTTCCCCTCCCATTTCTCAAGGCTGATAATGTTATTATTCCTGAGGGCTAGGCACACTGAACAGCTTATTTGTGATAGAGAAAGAGAGAGACAGAGAGAGAGAGAGACAGGCAGAGACAGAGAGATAAAGAGTGAGTATGTATGTGTATGAATAAGTGTTTGTAGTGTATGAATGTTTGGAATATGTATCTTATTTGCTCTACTTGTTAATGTTGTGATTACCTGTAAAACTAAAATCTCTGGCAATACAAAGTGTGTGCAAATGTCAGAGTGAGTGAGAGTGAGAGTAAGACAGTGACTGTTTCTTTTTGCTTTTGATTATATCTTCTGCTGTATTATACAATACAATACTGCTTTGACACTATTGTAATGTTATGGTCACGCCAATAAAGCTCAGTGAATTGAACCAAGTGAGAGGAGAGAGAGAGAGAGAGAGAGAGAGAGAGAGAGAGTGTGTGTGTGTGTGAGTGAGTGAGTGAGTAAAAAAGTTAGAGCGAGAATGAGAGTGAGTGTGAGGTGAGTGAGTGAGAGTGAGTGAGTGAGTGAGTGAAAGAAACGAGTGCTCTGTTTCTCTTCAGTTTCCCCTCCCGTCTCTCCTGGCTGATGGCTCCGTCATTCCCAAAGGGGCTGGAATCACTGCAGCAGCTGTGAGGGGGCTGGAGTCTCACCTGGAGTGTGTTGGCAGACAGAAAGTTGTCCCAGCAGAAGTCCTTCTCATATCTGTAGCCACGCTGCTTGGCGTCCTCCCAGCCCTAGATTAATAGCAACCAGAAATAATGTGGCATGTTTTTTAAAAAGCGCTGGTAGTGCTCATATTGGACCTGTCAGAAGACGAGGCTCAACATTCACTGCTCCAATGAAGCGGAGGGCGTTGCTGTGGAGACTTGCTGAAGCAAGACAGAGAATTGTGTTTAGAACTGCATAGGTCTAGTATAAATACCACTTAGGCTATACTCAAATAACTCCATTAGAGCGAACATTTCAAATATTAAATCATTTTGAGCCTCTTCTGTTTCAATATCAGCTCACTTTCAAAAACAGATCTCAGATATCTTTTCGTGTCAGTAACCGACTAGCAATCTAAAGGCCATTCTGCATCCAAAATGACTGGCTGCCAGTTTGTACCCTGTGGAACAGTTTTAATAATTCACACCTTCATTTCATTTCGCCCTCATTCAGCCTGTGCAGAGGTGGAAAGAAACAATGCTATTCCCCATTTAGAACCCCTCTTATTTGATGAAATACTATCCATACTATGTAGCCTATGCGTCCCCACTAATGAAAAGCGATAGAACAGTAGCGTATGTAATCCCTACTAACAGTTATAACAGTATTGTGTGTATAATATAGTACAATAATAACAGTTGGGTGTAAAATCACTATTTATAACCAGTGATGTGATATAACAGTTGGGTGTGTAATTCCCACTTAAAAAAAAATAGTGTTATCATAACAATAGGGTGTGTAATCCTTACTAATGAACAGTGATTTTTTAACAGTAGGGTGTGGGGAAAGATCTTCTATTCATCCCAAATTTAGTAACATTGTGAGGTCAGAATTGTCAAGCATTTCTTGTATCATTAGTTTGACAAATTCAGTTTGTCCTTCAGCGAGAGCACAGAATAATAACAAAATTCAAGTCACACAAGATAGGAAATCACAGCACCATTAATATCCCGTTCAAGTTTTCAGCTCGGGAAAACAGTGAATTGTGTTCGTTTGCCAGCTGCACAATAAGACGCCTTGATTGCATTTTCTTGCTGTTCATTTTGGGCTCATGTAGACTCTTTACTGGCAGCAAAAAGCAACACTATTCAGTGGGTAATGGGATATATTTATGAATGTGTGTGTGTGTGTGGTGTGTGTGTGTGTGTGTGTGTGTGTGTGCATACGTAGGTGTGGAGTGGGTAAAATGCCTACCCAGAATGCATTGACAATAGTGAGATGGTCACTTCTGGAGTTCTTGGAGAGGATTTTTCTCCTGTTGTCTGCCAGCTTTTCTTTCCCCTGAGAGACAGAATACAAATCAGGCTCTTTCCATTACCGACTCTCTGTTTTGTACAGTATAAGCAGTGACTAATCTATACAAGATTCTTTGTTTGCTGTGTGTGTGTGTGTACGCACCAGTGGAATGAAGAAGGGGTCCTTAAAGCTGAGGCTGGCTGCGATGGTGAGCACGGGGTCCAAACAGCCGAGCAGTGCCCCAAATAGAATCATCTTGCCGATGTGAGGCTCCACAGGCATCCTGGCCAGGTGGAAGCCCAGGGGAGTCAGCTCCTCTTCTCTGTCTAGAGCATTCTGATTGGCCACCATAAGAACAGGCAGGCAGACAGAAGGACACAGACAGACAGAATGTGAGTGTAACTACTACTTTAGTCGCTTTATTCCTTTCTCTTGTTCTGGACTTTTCTGCTGTCTCATTTGTTGCCAGTGTTGTCTTGCACTAGTCCCCTGTCCTTCACTTGCTCCTCTTGGCAGCATCGATAAAACACAAATCACTGCGCTCAAACACACACACACACACACACACACACGCAAAGACTTTCATCTTCGGCAGCAAAGCTCCTCTTACCAAGTCAATGAGGTGTGTTATGGCCAGCTGGATGGCCTTCTCTGAGGGGGGGTCCAAAGCCTTACGCAAGAAAGAGGCAATAGAGCCCAGCTTGAGAATCTGTGGAGGAACAAAACACACACACACACACACACACACACAAATACACGCAGATTTTTTTTATGACAATTGGACTAAAATACATTGTACAGTACAGTGATCAATTCAGAGTAGCCACAATCCTCAAACGCTGTGGTTATGAGCTGAAGTCCAGTGCAGGCTTGTATTGTATAGGTTTTTAAGCTCCCTGTGAACTGCTAGTAAAATATATCGCATTTTAAGGCAACAATCTACGTGAATGACGTTGGCTTCTAGTTGGCTTCTAGATTTAATTGGCACTTCAGGACCACTGGGAGGTGAGAACACATGGAATATGTTTCAGCTGGTCAGTAACTTACACTGAAAGTCAGACAGTCAAGGACACACACACACACACACACACACACACAGAGTGTGTGAGAGAGGAGAAAGAGAGTAGTCTTTATTTTAGTTAGTGATTCGAAGAAACCGAGCGGTCTGGTGAAGGCTCGGTGTTTGTGATTCACAGCAGGCTATGTCTGGATCTACCACAGTGAGCTCAGACGTCGCAATCTAAGCTTCGCTTTGCATGAAAATAGCTTAGTGACGCACAGTTACAGCAGGTAGGGGTAGCATATGTAATCCCTGTGCACTCATCTGGAAGTTTTAGTGACATCATTTGTGTGTGTGTATGTGTGTGTGTGCTTTTGTGAGTGTGAGTGTGTGTGTGTCTTCATGCGTGTGTGTGGTCAGGTTTAAATGGGTGTGAGCCCAATATGTGAGTAAGTGACACTCCTGAAAGGTGGGCTCAGGGAGCTCTGAACAAACAGCTGCAAAATGGCAGTGATTAATCCACACATTAATCCATTAGACCATTACTGCTGTTCCCCCAGACCCCATTAGAGCCCTCCACACACAGGAGGCACCGTTTGAGAGGTGAGAGGATGTGGGTGTAGGCGTGGATGTGTGCGCGTGTGTGTGTCTCTGTGTCTCAGTGTGTGTGTGTGTGGCATGTGACAGACGGATCTGAAGAGAGCAGGAAAAAATTGAGAGAGAGAGACAAAAGGGAGACAACAAAGAGTGGCCATTAAGGGTGTGATTCACACTGTTTAGAGAGATATCATTAGGAACCCCATCTCCTTTTCTCTCCCAAGCCCAAAAACACACACACACACACACACACACACTTAAACCTGTAAATGCTGAGAGGCAGGTGGAGCCGTCCTGAAGCCATGTCTCTGGCATATTCTCTCTCTCTCTCTCTCTCTCTCACACACACACACCTTAATCTGCAGGCACAGCTCCTCCAGAGGGGTTCGCTGGATCTCAGGCAACTGGTAGCTGTCCAGTAGACTGGCCCGCAGGCCATTATACAGGTGGTAGCACTTTCCTGGAGACACCCTGCCAACACACACACACACACACACCTATTCAAACACAGGTACAGTAGTATGGTCCCTGATCAAAGGTAGCAACACATGGAGAAGTTCCCTACTTCAAGTCTCTCCCTGTTTTGATCAAAAGAGCCTGAGGACAGTGAGTGAAGTGATGCAGAAAGCTGGATTTATACTTCTTCGCCGCATCGACGCTGACATCTTCGCCGACCTTGTCGCCAATGTTTTTAATGAATACTTCTGCCTTTGATTTATACTTCTGCGTCACTCCTGAGTCACTGCAATGCGTGGCAATTCACCACCACAACACAAAGGGGCGTTGGGTTGTTCTTGGAATGTTCCTCGTACGTGGAGTGTGGTTAAAGCCATGCAGATAGTCATTCTTCAGAAAACTTGGGGTAGCACTAATACACTTGTAAGTTATAGATGTAAAGAATAAAATACGAGGGAAAACTATGAACCGATAACATGTTTGCATAAACTGTAGGCTAAGCACAGGGTGCCCCGAGTGTTGTCGTCAATTGGCTTGCTAGATATCTCATGTCAAAAATTACTTATGTAAAAGTATGAAAATTTAGACATGTCCCCCGACGTAAAGCAGACCTATTAGAACTCTGGAGGTTTGTGTTGTCTGTGTAGAGTGTCTCCGACACTTTGACACGTAGTTAGGATTTTTTTCATGCGCACCAAAAGCAACACAGACCTTCAGCAAAGTGTCTGCGTCGCTGCGACACAGAAGTATAAATCCAGCTTAAGAAGACACTCACACACACACACACACACACAATCCCATCAATTGAGAGCGATGGGCAGGCGATAGGCGTTAGGCAGGCCGCGGGATTAAGATGTGAGAGAGGAGGGAGAGAGCATAAACACCTGCGGACCAATTTGAAATTCACTGGGACTGCAGAGGAATGGAGAGAAATAGGAGAGAAGGGAGCGGATGGGCGAGTGAAATTTGTAGGTGTGTGTGTGTGTCTGCAAGAGCTCATGAATAATGCACACACACACACACACACACACACACACACACACAAGGCAGGTTGCTGTGGAGACAAAGCAGATGTGTGTGTTTTTGTGTGTGTGTGTGTGTGTGTGTGTGTGTGTGTGGAGCTCTGACTGCCTGTGTGAGAATTCAGGCAGCACTATGGCAGTTTTGCTCATTAGCACAATGGCTAGAGAATACAGACACACACAACACACACATGTCAACAGAGGGAAGAAAGGAGGCAGTGTCACACAGATGGGGAAAGGAGGAGAGAAAGGGAGATTTAAAAAAAAGAAAATAAAAAAAAGAGGCGTGTATCTGGGTTACTGTTCACATGTGAATCAGTCTAATATATCCAAGCCCATCAGGGTTCAGCACACACACACACATACCCGCACACACCAAACAAAGTGCAATTTACTCTGTCAAATGCATTCCAACTCAATTCCTCAGACTCATTCACTTGACACACACGCACACACACTCACACACACACACTCCTAGGCTAATTTAACTTTACTGGCAGATAAAAGCTTTAAATGTGTGACTAGAAGAGGAGCACTCATTTCATCTGTCAATCAAGCAATTCCCACAGCTAAAGCACACAACTAAAACACACATACATACACACACACACACACACACACACACACACACACACACACACACACAGGCACAGTGAGGTAAAATGGCTTCCCGTGGACGGGAGAAAACAGTGACTCGAGGACAGATGAACAAGGTTTTTAAAAGCACACACAGACACACACACTCATGCACACGCGCACACTGACACACACACACACACACACACACACACAATCACAATCAGTGGAGGAAAAGAAACAAGTGGC